>JAOPTO010001038.1:0-97316 GCA_033822845.1 Tetrapedia diversipes
GAAGTCTACCGCCTCCTAATCAAGAGGTGGTACAGTTTTAGCCAAATGCCTCGTCATCTAATTAGTGACGCGCATGAATGGACTAACGAGATTCCCTCTGTCCCTATCTACCAACCTCAGGGGCTGCTGACACGCTGGCTGTCGCAAGACAGTGCTTCGGTGTTGCAGTACGGGCCTAACGAACCCGGGGTAACTTGTGTCACGCACACGCCGTAAACCTGTAGTCATGTTTCGCAGGAGCGGGGGTCTTGCCTTTACAGGCTGAACCGCGAGGATGAGCGCCTCTATAAAAGAATCCTTAACCTCAAGCTGTGCAGGCGCGCCGACGGGGCACGAGACGGACTATGCGCCGTAACGTGTACAGGTGAGTGCATCTGTATCTAGCGTCCGGTCCCCGGGAACCTGCCAATCCCCGGTGGTATAATGGCTTATCTGGATAACGATGCTCTGCCCAGACGGACCTCCTTTCATACGTTGCTTTTGGGGCCCATGGATGCTCTCATGTTGAAGTGGGCCCAACCTCAAATATGAATAAAACCACCCAAAAACCTATAAATGTGAAACCAAAAGAGGAGCTGACCACTACCAGCTCCTCTGAAGATGAGTCTGTAATGAGCGCTGGTGCGACGAGGAAGGCGTCCACCAGCGCCCCAAAGAGAATAAGGCTGAGGGAGACTACTCCTCCTGTGATGCATTCCGAATCTGAAACCTCAGTAATGGAGGTGGAGAGCTGTGGCGGCTCTCACCTTGATGATATTAAAACGATGAGGTCTGACTTAGAATCCGCTCTGTTGAGCGAGAACAGCAAGACCAGTCTAGCTATAATTAAAACAGTAATGGCCAAATGAGGCCTTATGGAGAAGAAGCTTCTCGAGCTCGTCATCGAGAACGAGAAGCTCAAAGCACAGAATGATGCCATAAAGGCACATCCACCAACAAGACAGCAGCCGTATGCGCAAGCGTGCGGCTCGGCAAATGCACCGAAAAAGGGAACAGCCCCCTTGGCAACGGTAGCGAAACCTACTAAAAGAGAAAGAACGGACGTCCTGCTGATCCGCCCCAGCAAGGACTCCGACAAAAGAACGAGTGAGGAGATTAAAAAATCTCTCACTAAAGAGCTTGGACCCCAGAGGTCCAAGTTAAAAATTAAAAGTATTCGGCAGATGCGCTCCAAGGGAGTCATCGTCGAACTCGGCAGTAAAGAGGATGCCGAGATAATAAATAGGTCATCCTTAGCCAAGGCGGGGCTAAGGATAGAAGAGCCAAAGAAGCTCAGCCCCAGCGTCATTATTTATGACGTCGATGGGGATTATAAGCCCGACGAACTGAAGGAGGATCTTCTAGCTAAGAACTTCCTCGGTAAGTCGGATGCTGAGTTGCGAAAGCTAGCGGAAGAGTTGCACTTCCGACATAGCTATGTGTCGAAAGACAAGAACCGAAATTGGATTGCGGAACTTCCACGTCCAGAGTTTACGGAGCTGGTCCCCAAAGGTAAACTGTACATGTTCTGGAGCTCGTATCGAGTTCGAGAATATGTAAATGTTACCCGGTGCTACAAGTGCCATGGGTATGGACACGTCGCAAAGGCGTGTAAAGCTGAGCATCAAATCTGCGAGAAATGCGGTGAAAGCGGTCACCTTAAAGGTGACTGCACGAAAAAGGTTACGAAGCCCAAGTGTATTAACTGCACGAGGGCCAAAGGAGACAAGACTGACCATGAAGTCAAGTCTAAGACCTGCCCGGTCTATTTGAAAGAAGTCGAGCAATATAGATCTAGGCTAGCCCAATGATGATCAAGCTCGCACAAATCAACGTCCAGAGGTCTGCCGCTGTAGCATCCAAACTCCTAAAGAAACTAGAGGCAGGAACTATTCAAATACTCTGTCTTCAGGAGCCGTATGCATATAAAGGCAGGGTCAAGGGTTATTCGAGTCGAATGACAATACTGCAGCCGAGCTGCAAGAACCCTTGGGTTGCTGCGGTAGCGGCAGACAGAAACCTCGAAGTCTTTCAAGTAGGACTTGAGGACACAGCACATGTGATGTGCTTTAGCATCAAACCTGGGCTTGATGAAATATTCATTATTAATGCGTATTGCCAGTATTCACTTGCAATAGAGCCCATCCTCGAGAAGGTTGAAGCTCTATTAAACAAGCTTAGAGGCAAGAACATTATAATCACCATTGATGCGAATGCGAAGTCCATTTTATGGCATTCGAACCATAAGGACAACAGAGGAGAGGTTCTTGAAGAATTCCTCTGCGCCAACAATTTACATGTCTTAAATCGATCGAACGCCAGACCGACCTTTGTGACCAGCGGAGGCGAATCGAACATACATTTGACATTGATCACCCCCAGCTTGCTGGGGAGGCCTATAGAATGGACTGTCTCAGAAGACTGTGACGTGAACGACCATAGTCTGATTGAAATCAAGCTCATGCCCGTCAAACCAGGTGTAGTAGCCAGACGAAGTGAAAAGTCTGGTTACAACCTGAAACAGGTCGATTGGACCTATCTGAAGGCCTGTCACGATGATACACTCAACGATGACTTCCTAAATCGCCTGACGACCACCCCCTGACACGGCTGCTCGGTCCCTGAAGAGTGCAATTCGAACGAGCTGCGACAAAGCAATACCTTTGACTCGTAAACCACCCATCAGGGTACCCTGGTGGAGTTAGGAATTGACCACCGTTCGTAAGATTGCTAACCGTTGTAAGAAAGAACTTACCCGGGTTAGGAGGTTGAAGATCAACGACGAGGTCGAAAACGTTCAAGAGAAATATCGAACAGCTAGGAACTGGTACACCTCTGAGATCCGAAAACATAAGCGAGACTCCTGGAGGAACTTTGTCCTCGAAGAGGGCAATAGGGATCCCTTGGGGAATCGTGTATAAAATCTGCCGTGATAAGCTAACTCCTGACGAGCCGGTCTCGTCAGTGAGGTTGGCGAACGGAGATTTCACCCCAACCTGGAGAGAGACAATGGTGCAAATTTTGAGTCAGGTCGTTCCTCAAGAAGGTAATTGCTCTTCAGATGTTGGGGTACATCTGGAGATAAAGCAGCAAATAGCACTCTACAGGAATTGTAATATCGAACACCCTATAAGTCGAGAAGAAATCGACGAAGCCATCGGAAAGTGTAAAAGTAGGAAAGCCCCCGGCCTTAACCAGGTTAAACCTGAGATATTGAAGCACCTTTACAAGTGCCGCGGGGAAGTATTACTGGCGTTGTACAACAACTGCCTTTCGAACGCTACCTTTCCTAGGATTTGGAAGCAGGCCCGCCTGCGACTGACCCTAAAAGACAAAAACCGTGACAGGATGAAAACGAGTTCCTACCGGCCGATTGCTCTCCTCTCATTGCTTGGGAAGGTCTTTGAGAGGATAATCGTAAATAGAATCCAAGAGCAATATACTGACAAGGGCCTAACCCACAATTGTCATTTTGGATTCAAAAAGGGTTGTTCCACTGAGGACGCCCTTCTTAAACTTCGAGAAGGGGCCATAAACCCCGATAAGAAGTATATTCTGGCCCTCTTTATGGACATAGAGAGGGACTTTGACAATCTATGGTGGCCCACCATAGTAAAAAGTCTAATTGACTCTGAATGCAGCAGTACGATCGTTCGTTTGATTGTATCTTACTTTAAGAGGAGAAAGATGATTATCAATTCGAACTCGAACGCTAGACGCATATCCAGCACAATGAAAAAGGGCTGCCTACAGGGATTCCACTGGACCAGTGGCGTGGTGTTGGTGTATGGACATGCTGCTGCACGAATTTGACAACAACTTCGCTAAAAGCGAAGTTGAAAGCATTGCATATGCCGACGATTTGGTCTTGCTGGTCAAGGCCAATTCGCGAGCAGGTCTACAGACCTTGGGAACAAAAGTGCTGAGTATTTTGGACAAATGGTGCACATTGTACAATTTGACGTTATCCTCTGAGAAAACTTGCGGAATTGCGTTGAAGGGAAAATTAGACAAAGGAAGACACTCAATTTTAAAATTGGGTGGTAAGAATATAAAATATGCGGAGCAAACAAAATATTTTGGTATGATAATAGATCGAAATTTCAATTTCGTAGCTCACGCCAAATACATACGAGACAAAACTGTAAAGTTTATACTTACTCTAAAAAGAGTAGCCCACGAAGAGTGGGGAATCAATGCCAGTGTTCTGTACACACTCTATAAGTCGGTATTTCTGCCGATAATATCATATGGTGGCACAGCGTGGCTCGATAGAGTTAGCAAACCGCATGTCTCACGACACATTTACGCCGCTCAAAGAGCTATCTTGCTGATAATGACAAAGGCATGCAGAACGACCTCCACAGCAGCGATGCAGGTCATCGCTGGCGTCCTATCAATTGACTTGGAAATTATAAGAATAGGACTATGTGCCCGAGTTCGAAAGAACTCCGCGGTACAGTGGAAGGATTACGCCTACGAAAAACGAGACGATCTAACACACGAGATTCTCAAAGAAGAATATCGAACTATTAACCCAGTGATTAGAGAAAAATGGCAAGAGAGGTGGGATAATGACTCTCATGGTGGAACGACCTACGAGTTTATCCCAGTGGTGGATTTTAAGACAGAAAATAGATGGTTCTGGCCGGGAAGACACTGCGTGTACGTCATTACCGGCTATGGACCATTTAACGCAACCCTCTATAAGAGGAAAGCCGCCACCACGGGTATGTGTCCTCTGTGCAAAGACTGCGAAGAAACTGTGAACCATATTCTGGGGAGCTGCCCTCTTCACGAAAGTATTAGAGGTGTTCAGAGGCCCCAGGGGCAAGAACGAAAAAGCCGCTTGATTAACACTAAGGCTGAGTTTGAAAAGTTTAACTCCGTTGCCAAGAATATAATTCTGGAACGGAGTAAATACATAGAACCAATTGACACTGATTTAAGTAGAACAGGGTCCGCCTCCACGCGGCATGGGACGGTAACACCGGCGAACTCCGTAGGTTGAGGGACCCGGTGGCTAAGTGACCCTTAAAGAATAAATTACCATTGAGAGAATTCCAGAACCAACCAATGCTCAAGGAGTAAGTTGGTTCAAGAAGGAACGTCCAGTTATAGATTGCCACATAGCAATCAGAGAATAGGACTGAGGCAGCTATGAGTGGGAGCTCCCTTGCTGCATAGCTGAGGTGGAAATGATGATGATGATGTCCCTATATACTCCCCTCAGGGGCTGCTTTTGACCTGAGGTCGACCCCAGTACGGGCTTGAAGAACCTGAGGTGCCTGAATCGTTGGCGTACCCAGGCCATGGAGGGCAGGCTCCTATTGGGTAGCGGGTTTCTTCGGAAACTCAGCCTGTAGTATGACCGGTATGACTCTAAACACCGGTACCACGGGAGGCTGACTTGTTAGCCCTAGGGTCGGTGTCCCCCTCAGTCAACCAATTGGTGTTGGCCTCGTGGTGGCAGATGTTGTAGCCCATATCGCGGGCGAGGGGCTGATACCCCAGCGGGGGAGATGCGCTCAATCAGCTCGGGAGCCAGCCTGCTCAGCTGGAAGTGATGTTAGAAAGGTCGCCCCCATACCAGGGTTTTCGTCAGCTTGCACTGTTCGGATAAGTATGTAGCAGTTGCGTATGCGGCTGTGCGCTGGTTGAGCGTATCTCAACCCCGCGCCCATGGGGGCCGTGTGGATTAAGGTCCATGACCAAGCGCCGCACGTTAAATCTCACTCGACGTTTGTCCCTATCTACTCCCCTCAGGGGCTACGGTTGATCGTCGTTGACAGTGGTACGGGCTTAACGACCCCGAGGTACCCGAGTCAAGATCACACCGTAAACCTGTGGTCATGTTTCGCAGGAACGGGGGTCTTGCCTTAACCGGCCAGACCGCGAGGATGACATCCTCTATAGAAAAATCTCTTAATCCCCAGGGCTATGGTGCGCAGCCTTGGGGTACCACCCCGTCACCAGACGTACGGGGGTGTGGCTGGTGGGTGCACCAGCCTGCGAGCGACCTCCTCAGGCACCTGGCGACCCCTTGAGTATAGAGCCTTCTCCCCGGAAAGGGCGTCACCCGGGGAGCGACGTATAGTTCGTCCCATTTCGTGGGACTCATATGGATAAACATGTAAAATTGGGGGACTTGGAGGGGGGGTTAATAGTAGTAGTAAGCGCGGTACGGCCGATATGGCCATGGAAGTTGAGGAAAACAGAACGGCGTCGTCCTCCAGGGGTCGCGGCGACAGTCTAGCATCGAGGAGTGTTAGCCCTGCAAAGCGGCTAAAACGAACGAGTGCGTGTGAGAATGTAAGTATAGATGAATTTGAAGAGTTGAGTGCAATGCGTGTGATTGGTGCGAGAATGAGAAAGTTTGTATTTACGGATGGGAACAGAGTTTCTAAAGCGGCGAGTGAATTTATTTTGAATTGCATGAGTGAGTATGAAGAACAAATGATGAGGATGATCGCGAAAAATGAGAGGCTACAAGGAAGGCTTGAGGAATGCGAGAAGCATGTGAGGCAGAGCATGATGAGTCAGCACGCCGTGTCCTTCGCGAGTGTGGCAGCTAAAGGTGCTGCCAAGAGTGTGAGTGTGTGTGATGGAAAGCGTGCTACGGGTGTGAGTGAGAAGAAGAATGTGCATGCTGTGGTGGTTAAGTCGAAGGATGAATGCGTGAAAATGACTAGTGAGCAAGTGAAAGAGAAAGTGATGAAAAATGTGAGTGGTGACTTGAATGTTAGAATAAAGGCGGTGCGTAAGACTAAAAGTGATGGTCTCGCGATTGTGGCCGCCAGTGAGAGAGAAATGAGAATTCTGAGTGAATGTAAGACGTTTGAAACGTTGGGTCTCAAGGTTGAGCCCCCAAAGAAGATTGGGCCTAAGGTCGTGGTGTTCGATGTACCGAATGAGATGACGAATGATTGTTTTATGAGTGAGTTGTATGTGAAAAATGTGAAGAGTGTATGTGTGAGTGAAAATGAGTTTAAGGAACGAGTGAGGATTGTGAGCAGAGTAAATAAGAAGGGTGCGGATGTGGGTAACGTCATTCTGGAGATTACCAAGAGAATACGTGATATGATAATGAGTGAAGGGAGAGTGTACGTGAAATGGAGAGCATGTCGAGTGAAAGATTTTGTGAGTATGTTACGCTGTTATAGGTGTCTGGACTTCGGACACATGATGAGAGAATGCGCGTTAAAAGAGAGATTGTGTACCAAATGTTGTGAGAGTGGCCACTTAAAGGACCAATGCAAGAAAGAGAGCGTGTGCCGCAACTGTAAAATGAAAGGAAGGAAGTCGGACCACTCGGTCCTGTCCGTGGAATGTCCGGACTATGTGAGGATGTTGGAGCGAGAGAAGGCGAGAGTGTGCGATGACTGAAAGGTGTATGAAAGTGGTGCAGTGTAATTGTCAGAGGGGGTATGCTGTGATGTGTGATTTGGGTGGTGTGATGTGTGAGCGTCGTGTGTCTGTGGCCCTCCTGCAGGAGTTGTATGTGATAAATGGACGCGTGAGTGGTCTACCGGCTGCGTGGCGAGTGTTTGTGTGTGAGAATGCTCCTGCTCGGGCAGCAGTTGTGGTTAGTGACACAACTGTGGATGCAATGTGTGTGAATGAATTAACTGATTCGTATGGTGTTTGAGTGTGGTTGAAGGGAGATTTCGGTGAGTTGTACGTGGTGTCCATGTATTGCAGGCACGGTAAGGATATCGAGCCGTACCTGAGGTACATGGACAGAGTGTGTGAGTATATGAGCGGGCAGCAGGTGCTGATTGGTATGGATGCAAATGCGGCCTCTCCCTCGTGGTACAGCAAGGGTGGAGGTCGCAGACGTGAGAATGAGATGCGTGGTAGAGTGTTGGAAGAATGGGTTTTAGTGAATGAAATGATTGTTCGGAATGAGCCGAGTGAGTACTATACTTTCTCGGGTATAAGAGGGCAGAGTGACATCGATGTCACTCTGGTGAATGGGGTTCATGCTGGGTGCCGGTATGAATGAGAGGTAAAGAGTGACTGGGGCACGAGTGACCACAACGTGATCCTTGTGCGTATGTTGTATGGTGAGGGTGAATCGAGTGTTGTGAGTAGGAGTAATAGATGGATATGTAAGGGCGTGGACTGGGAAGGGTATATGAATGAGTTGTGCGAACTTGCAGCGTCACAAGGTGTTGATGCAATGAATGAAACAAGCGTGGAATGGCAATGGCAAGACTGTGTGCATGTTGATGAAAGGGAGTATGGCAGAGAGTCGTTGTCCGTGTGTGCGTATAAAAGGAAAATTGGTAAAGTATGCGGAGCGTGTGAAATACTTGGGAGTATGGATGAGTGAGAAAATGCAGTTTAAAGTACATCTGGAATGTCCGAGGATAAAAATTATGAATGTAGTGGGGCAAATGAGGAGAGTGCTGAAGCGTGAGTGAGGTATGAGAAAGAAAAGTATGCGTGTGATTTATAAGGGTTTGTTTGGTGCATGTGTGATGTACGGAGCGAGTGTTTGGTGTGATTTAATGGAGTATGAGTATGCAAGGGATATGATGAACAAGTGTCAAAGGGTAGCGTTGTATGCGTGTGTGAATGTATGTAGAACTGTGTCGACTGAGTGTATGCAAGTGTTGATGGGTGAGCTCCCTTGGGACCTGGAATGCGTGAGGCGAGGTGCGATATGGAGAGTGAAAAATGGAGTGAATGCGATTATGGGAGGGTGTGTGAATTAGGAGCATCAGAGTGAAAGGTCGTTGAGTGAGAGCGTGAATGCACTGAATGAGAGACTGTATGGTGAGTGGCAGAGAAGGTGGGATGAAGGCGAAAAAGCACGCGTGACATATGAGTATGTGAAGGATGTGAAATTTGCTGAAAAGAATGACTGTTTTAATCCTAGTGTGTATGCATGTTATTTGTTGACAGGACACGGCAGTATGAATGGGTTTCTTTTTAAGCGCGGTTTGAGTGATAGTGAACAGTGTAGATGTGGAGCGGAATGTGAGGACTGGAAGCATGTATTGAGCGAATGTGAGCTGTATGAAGACCTGCGTGACCTGAGTGCCTGTGGTGTATGTGTGCGTGAGGATGGTAGTATAGATGTGAGTGGTGTGATCGAAACAAAGGAAACGTATGAGTGTTTCTGTGTGTATGCGAAGAATGTGTTTCAGAGGAGAAGAATGAATGTGAGTGTGTAGTGTGTGTGGTGTGCTGAGGAGCGCAGATGGGAAGTGTCGTCCTCGGGCGGTATATTACTTGGGGAGTGACGTCCCCACGTTTCCGAGTTGGCCGTAACCTGGTCGAGACTTGCAAGGGTCTCAATGGGTAGTGGGTAAAACCCACGACGATTATGACCAGTATGACTTCGAACACTGGTACCGCGGGGGTTGACAATGTGAACCCACGGAGGGGGGGGGGGTTCTCCCTCCGTCGTCGACCTAGGGTTGGACTCGCGGGGGCAGTGGTATAGCCTATATCGCAGGCTAGAGGTGCTGGATTGCCTCGGCGGGTGAGCAGCGTCATCCCAGCTAGGGCGCTGGCCTGCAGAGCCAGCAGGGATGTTAGAAAGGACCCGCCCTCACCGAGGGAGACCTGGAGAGCTTGCACTCCCGGGTTGACACGGTAGCTCCTGTGGAGGTTTTCCGGGGAGCGCACTGGTTGAGCGTATCTCAAACCCTCGCCCATGGGGGCCGTGTGGATAAGGTCTCGGATCAGGTGCCGCACGTAAAATCAAACTGACGTAATGTCCCTATCTACTTTCTAGCGAAACCACTGCCAAGGGGACGGGCTTGGAAAAATTAGCGGGGAAAAAAACCCTGTTGAGCTTGACTCTAGTCTGGCATTGTAAGGAGACATGAGAGGTGTAGCATAAGTGGAAGATGGTAACATCGCCGGTGAAATACCACTACTTTCATCGTTTCTTTACTTACTCGGTTAGGCGGAGCGCGTGCGCCGGTGTTTCGACCCGGTTGTCACGGTGTTCTAGAGCCAAGCGTGTAAGAGCGGTGTGAGGCCTTCGCCGGCCGGTCGCCAAAAATACTCCCGCGTGATCCGATTCGAGGACACTGCCAGGCGATGAGTTTGACTGGGGCGGCACATCTGTCAAAGAATAACATAGGTGTCCTAAGGCCAGCACCCGAACGGGGAAACGGTGAGTCATCTTGAGTAGTGTTTACATTCATTCCACCCTGACCGTAGTACTCGTTCGGAGAGGACGAATCTTTTGGTACGCCAGCAGCGTTACCCTCGTTGTCGAGAGTCTTGACACCCACGTCGTTGCGAGATCGAACAATTTTACTCGCAACGAATCGATGGGACGAAAGACCGCTTCTGGAAGGTTGTGCCCAGGTTTATTAACACGGGATCGTCGGTTCCTATCGATTCTCACCTGAACGAACAACCCCGGGAACAACGAGCGTGAGAGAGGTGAAAAGAATGGGAGAAACTGGTGACGGTTGGGAGACGGACATGCTTGCAAGCGTTTTGCAATTTGGTTCCTAGGAGGTCGTCAAATTAAACACGATCAGTCCAGTTATCGGGGCAATCCCCGTCGTTTTCTTCGTGCTGCGACGATCTCCTCGAGGTTGTTGAATTTTCATTAAACGTGCTTTGCGCCCGATCGTCGGATCAACGTCTGCGGGTGTTCCAGGTTTACGTGACCCACCCACGATCCGACGAACAAACATCCGGGACACAATATTGTGTCGTCAATCGATCGTCGCATATAACGGACGTAAAAAATCCGTTGCGACGCGGCGACTAACCCGCCTCTCCTTCGCGCAGTTGCGTCGGGATCTCGGCTTCTTTTGAACCGAGTATTTAGACCAATAAACGAAATACAATATTATACGATTACCCTGAACGGTGGATCACTTGGCTCGTGGGTCGATGAAGGACGCAGCTAATTGCGCGTCAACGTGTGAACCGCAGAACACACGAACATCGACATTTCGAACGCACATTGCGGTCCACGGATACAATTCCTGGGCCACGCCTGGCTGAGGGTCGTTTACGTAACCCATATACTGCTTGCGTTGCGTTTTGCTTCGTCCTTCATCTTTCACCTCTGCGAGAACGATGCGATAATACCCCGTCGTCGGTCGATCCCCTTGTCGAATTGGGGGACTCGTTTCCGAGTCGGGAGGGATGTTCTCGTTAGAGAGATCCAGATTATCTCGATAATTCGGAGGAGATGCATGCGTATACGTACGAGCGATCGTTGAACGTTCGTCGGCGTTCGTCGCGGAGGTGTGTGCCTCCTTAAAAGACTTTGACCCCCGGATCGTACGCGCGTGCGCGTGCGGCGCCGAGTGTGTGGGATGTATTTATTCACGGAGGGAAACCTTTCGGGCGAACCTGCGAGAGTGATGAAATGGCGTCGTGAGTCGTCGGTTCGATTTTTGTTCTAAAGATCTTACTTTGACGACCGCCCATTGTTAAAGCACCGCTTCGTACGTACTTGTCAGGTTTCTATTGTTGTTTTTTTTACCCGTGTTAAATACAAACAGTAACCCCCACGGCATCTGCCACTCGCTCGATCCGAGAGGTGTCGTCAAGTCGTTTGGAGCACACCAAAATTACATATACCCGCTCCCCCGACGTCGTTTGAAATGAAACGACTGAGAGTCACAGAAAGAGAACGAGCGACGTAAATAAGATGGAGAAGAGAGGAAGAGGTACAAGAGACCCGGTGTGCGTGTGTATTGTACGCTGCCATTTTGTTTTTCTTACCCCGATTCACGACGGGTTACGGTTATTCGTTAAAAGAGCCCCAGGGAATAGAATCTCTTTTCCCCTTTGGCGCGGCTATGTTCGAATAAACCAAAGACTCGTCGATAACGGTCGGGAGTTCGCAGCAGCTACATCCACGCTGTGTTGGTCATCCTATGCCACTTTCGTTGTTGATCGCGGGAGACCGCGCAACCAGAAGCCGGTCGTCCAGTCCCTAGAAAGAGAAAAAGAAGCTTGTCTATCTCCACTTGCGTGCGTTCTGTTTTTTGTCCCTTTTACGTTCTCTCGTACATATAAAAGGAGTTTGAGATCCGTGTTGCGCACCTCCGACTCACCCCGGCCTGGTCCTTCGTTCTGAAGGATCTAGGGTAATAATAAAGAATCGGGATGACTATGAGGAGGATCGGTGCGCCGTTTCGATGCTCTTTTTTTATATTGTACACAGAGAGACGTTCGAGAATAAAGGGCGAAACGATATATAGGAACCGCTGGAGAATAGTTTATACCAAGCATTGCTTTTTTTTAATTAGAGGACGGACGTCAAAAATCCAGGAAATTCTTCGGTTGTCCAACGAGCGTCTCTCTGATTCGAACTTGCGATAAATTGGCACTATGGTGCGGTGCATAAAACGAAGAATCCATGTTTCTTGTACATTTCTTTTCGACTTTCGACTATACCTTCTCTCTCTTACTTCTTTTTTCTGTCGCCACTCTCAACTGTACGTAACTCAGGTTTTTTTGTTGCTGTTGTTGGTTGTGTTGTTGTCGTATATGTAACATATACATACACGCACACGCACACAATAAATATACGTATATGACGACCTCAGAGTAGGCGAGATTACCCGCTGAATTTAAGCATATTACTAAGCGGAGGAAAAGAAACTAACAAGGATTTCCTTAGTAGCGGCGAGCGAACAGGAAATAGCCCAGCACTGAATCCCGCGGTTCTGCCGCTGGGAAATGTAGTGTTTGGGAGGATCCGTCTGTCCCGTGACGTCCAACCGCGTCCAAGTCCATCTGGAATGGGACCATTTACCCATAGAGGGTGTCAGGCCTGTAGCGACCGGTACGCGTTTTCGGCAGGATCTCTCCTTAGAGTCGGGTTGCTTAAGAGTGCAGCCCTAAGTGGGTGGTAAACTCCATCTAAGGCGAAATACGACCACGAGACCGATAGCGAACAAGTACCGTGAGGGAAAGGTGAAAAGGAATTTGAAGAGAGAGTTCAGGAGTAGTTGAAACCGTTCAGAGGTAAACCTGAAAAACCCAAAAGGTCGAATGGGGAGATTCATCGTGAACGTCGATGGCTTCCGTCGCTGCGCGATGACCCGAATTGACCTCCGTGGTCGGTCTACGACCCGAGAGGGCGCCTGTTGCGTCGCAATACACGCACGCGACCGACCCTCGGTTTCCCGACCGGCTGCATGACAGTACTCGCACGGTATCGGGCCGCAACCAATCCATTCTCGAATGTGTGTGCGTCAGGCCCGCCCCAAGCTCGATCAGCTTCAACCCGGAGGTACGGACCTGGTGCCGTCCCCGGGCATGACCAACTGTTGGCAGGCGGTATCCTTGGACTGGTCAAGCTCTGAATTACCGGTCGGCGACGCTACTGCTTTGGGTACACTCAGGACCCGTCTTGAAATACGGACCAGGGAGTCTAACATGTGCGCGAGTCATTCGGATGCATAAACCTAAAGGCGAAATGAAAGTGAAGGACGGCCTAAGCGTCGACCGAGGGAGGATGGGCACCGTTACGATGGTGCCCCGCACTCCCGGGGCGTCTCGTTCTCATTACGAGAAGAGGCGCACACAGAGCGTACACGTTGGGACCCGAAAGATGGTGAACTATGCCTGGTCAGGACGAAGTCAGGGGAAACCCTGATGGAGGTCCGTAGCGATTCTGACGTGCAAATCGATCGTCGGAACTGGGTATAGGGGCGAACGGCTAATCGAACCATTTAGTAGCTGGATCCCTCCGAAGTTTCCCTCGGGATAGCTGGCACTCGTTTCGAACTCGGTTCATCTGTGGGATGAACCAAACGCAGAGTTAAGGCGCCTAAGTCGGCGCTTATGGGATACCATGAAAGGGGTTGGTTGCTTAAGACAGCAGGACGGTGGCCATGGAAGTCGGAATCCGATAAGGAGTGTGTAACAACTCACCTGCCGAAGCAACTAGCCCTGAAAATGGATGGCGCTGAAGCGTCGCGCCTATACTCCGCCGTCAGCGGCAAGAGGGGAGTGACGTGCGTCCTTTAACCCCTCGCGGGTGTGGACCGTCCTCCATGAAGCCCTGATGAGTAGGAGTGTCGCGGCGGTGTGCGCAGAAGGGTCTGGGCGTGAGCCTGCCTGGAGCCGCCGTCGGTGCAGATCTTGGTGGTAGTAGCAAATACTCCAGCGAGACCGTGGAGGACTGATGTGGAGAAGGGTTTCGTGTGAACAGCCGTTGCACACAAATCAGTCGATCCTAAGCCCTATGAGAAATCATATGTGGATGAGGTGTCCTAATGTATATATAATACGCAAATTCGAACGAACGAGACTATGTACACACACACACCCATCGGGCGAAAGGGAATCCGGTTCCTATTCCGGAACCCGGCAGCGAAACCGTATACCATTCTGGGCCCTCATAAGAGTGCTCGTCGGGGTAACCCAACATGACCTGGAGACGCCGTCGGGAGGTGTGGGAAGAGTTTTCTTTTCTGTGTAAGCGTTCGAGTTCCCTTTTGACACAAAAGTAGGTCTCTCCACTCACGAAAGGCATATCCACCCCACTATCCGCAATGAAAAGAGGCAGGCGACACATGAGAGGGTATAGCTTCCTGCAGGTAGGAAGGCTACGGTATGGTCCGAGGAGGAGACCAGATTGTTGAAAGAGCTTAACGATAAATACGCAGGTGTTTTACCTCCCAGGTAAAACGCTAAAACAGATCAGCGACAAGAGGCATCGTTTAAGACCTGATAATCATGGGCAAGGTGTTTTAGATCAAATAGATGGTGATAGCACTAATAGCTCTGTTTATGAAGACGCGGTTGACGTTATAAATCCATCAAGGGTGGACACAGATACTGATCCAGACTACTACGAGATGTTACAGCTTGCCATTACTAGTAGTTACGATATAAGTGATATGGCGAAAGAATGCGTCAATGAAATTTCATCCTTATGGGAACGAATCGAGAATGTTTCCGAAGAATTTATTTATGGCAAGGAAATTGACGACTTCATAAGCGGCACTCTGATGCCTTTTTTACTTTATAAAGATAGAAAAATGAAGGAGAAAGGTAAGAATGACGGAAATAATTTACGCGCTAATAATGATAAGGTTAGAAATAATAGAGATAAGGATAGACTTAATAAGACAAATAACATTAATGATAATAACAATGGTAGCTATAACAAGAGGAGGTACTGGAATAAAAGACAGGAAAAAGTAAAAAGGAAGCCTAATAAAAATGCGAAAGCTAAAACTAAATATGCCCGGTTCCAAGATTGGTTTCAAAATTGTCCAAAAAAATTAGTGGATGCAGTCATATCAGGGGACCTGGAATTAACAGCTAAACCGCCTAACAGCCCAGACATTGAATCAATAAAAACATTATATGGTAACCTATGGGGTGTAAAGGGCCCTGAGAAAGTTAGTTTTAAAACATCCGTTGCGGAGGTCACCCCAATCGAGTCAGTAATATGACCGATTGAATATGACGAAGTTAAAGCGAAAATTGTTAAAATATCAAATAAAACAGCAGCCGGTCCTGACGGCGTTAGAAAATTACATGTAAATAATAAAGACACATACATTATTTTAGCGCGTTTGTATAATATTTTACTGATTAAAAACTATTTTCCAACGACATTGCTTAAAAATAGAACAGTTTTAGTCCCAAAAATGGGAAAGGACACCAACGATGTTAAAAACTGGCGCCCGATAACCATAGGCTCTTTATTAAGTAGGATTTTTTCCGCACTACTGGATAAGCGCTTAAAATCAAAAGTAGTAAACAACATACGGCAGAAAGGCTTTATGCCAAATAATGGTTGTCTGAGTAATATTACCATACTAAGACATGCCGTTAATGAAATGAAATATAATTGGGGAGGTGTAATGATAGCAATCCACATTACAAAAGCGTTCGATACCGTACCCTATGCTGCAATTTATGAAGCGCTAAGAATCAAGGGCATGCCAGAGAGAATAATTAAGCTGGTACAATCCATGTACCCTAATTGCACAACTAATATACAAAGTGCTAAAATGGATGGTACAAGTATTAAACTAGAAAGAGGAGTAAAACAGGGTGACCCCCTATCCCCTCTCCTTTTTAACATCGTTATGGATGAAATTTTAGATAAGATACAATCCTCTACGGATGGAATTTCGCTCCCAGGAGGCGATGTATCAGTGCTGGCTTTCGCAGACGATATTGTCCTCTTGGATGCAAATATTAAAGAGGCCCGAACGCAGATGACAATTTTACAAAGAAAATTGGACGAACTGGGTATGCAGATTGTTGGGGACAAATGTTCTGCCTTCCAAATAGGAAATACAAATAAAAGCTGGTACGTCAAAAATCCTGAAATAAAAATTGGCGGCAGCACAGTTTAGTATGTAGGGCCAGACAACACTTTTGTTTACCTGGGAGCAAAAATGGGGCCCTGGAAAGATGTATATAGAAACATTTTATTACCAGATATCAATAAAATAATTAATAATACTAGGAAACTAAAACTTAAACCTGATCAAGAATTAAAATTAATAACCTGCTATATAACTCCTAGGCTTATTTACGAACTCACAACTTGTCCTCCTAGTAGTGGCACGCTTAAAATGATTGATACAGAGTTGCGTCGCCACTTTAAAGAAATATTGCACCTTCCCAGCAGTACTACAAATGGTCTCTTATATTCCGCTAAACGAGATGGCGGGCTGGGCCTACCAAAACTAGAAATAATAACTAAATTAGCGGTCCTAAAAGGTGCGATAAAGTTAAAAGAATCAAATGATCCCATTCTTAAAGCTCTCGGGAGTGATCCTAATCACGACAAAACACTAAAAGAAATGGCCAACAGTTTAAGGATCAATTGGCCAGCGAATGCCAATGATATAGCCCGGGCCAAAATACGGCTACAAAGAGAGGCGTCGTTAGATTGGGAAAAGCTATAATCTCAAGGACAAGGGGTGTGTGAGTTTCGTAATAGCCCGATTAGTAATGCATGGCTGTACAATCCGGAATATCTGAAACCATCAAGGTTTATAGATGCCCTGCGGCTAAGGACTAATACGGTTGGTACCAGAGTAGCTCTCAGCAGAGCGAAGATGGTTACCGACGTCAATTGCCGCAAGTGTGGATGTCAGCCAGAATCACTCGGCCATGTTCTAGGAGTGTGCACATCCACAAAATCGCTTAGAATAAAACGCCATGATGATGTTAAGAACTTTCTGGCCGACCGCTTGAGCAAGAAGGATAACGTTAAGGTTGAACCTTCAATCTCAACGCCGTCTGGTCTCCTTAAACCTTTTTTTTTTTTTTTTTTTTTTTTTTTTTTAACGTGGAGGAAATCTTCGAAAGATACCCCACCACCCTGGGGGGGATGGCGAGGTTATGCGGGATTTCTACCCGCTAAAACCTCCACGGTGGCCTGCCTCTGCGTGTTGGGGGAGCACCGGGAACTCTGGAAGAACACATCCAGTACTCCCCCCACGCCACGCCTCAACGGAGGCTCTATCTCGGGGGGTCAACTAGACCCCCGGTATTGCCTAAGACCAATTAGGTATCTATGACGCCGTGCAGCCACAACACGACGCCATTCCGCCTGGGGAGAAGCTGTGCAATGCCGAATCGGGCCCCCACCCGACTCAGCAGCTTCTCCCTGTAGCGTTGCAGTGGGGGAGATGTGGGCAGAAAATTCCTCCCCCGCAACGCTACGACTTCACCACTCAGGTGGCGACACGACGGCGCCCACGTCGCCTACTGCCGCCACCTCTCCCTGATGAGGGCCGCGCTCCCTCGCGCACCCTCTCGGCGGCCTCCTTCTGCAGCATTACTTGCTCGCAGAAGGAGACCACCGCCTTCCAGGCTCCCTCGCTGTCCAGCATCGATGACACGACCGCTGGCAGCGAGAGATCGCCTCCAATAACTCTTCGGAGGACACGGCGCTCCCGGGACCACGCGGGACACTCCTCCAGAGTGTGTTGCGCCGTGTCTACCTCCTCACCGCAGTGGTGGCACTGCGTCGTCGGCTCGCGGCCGATACGTCGCAGATACTCGCCGAAGCATCCATGTCCGGCGAGCATCTGCGTCACCCTGTAGGTGAGTCTACCCCACGTTCTACCCGTCCATGAGCGTAGGACGGGCAGAACGGCGCCGGCAACACGCTGGCCAGAGTCAGACGGCTCCGACAACTGTCGTTGCCACTCCGACTCAGCGTGCCGCCGCGCGTGGCGTCTCCAGGAAGCCAGGTCCGCTTCCTGTGCTGACGGGTCCCCACCCGACTGGCGGAGGCGAACGGCAAGGACGTACATCGTCGCCGCCTCCTCCGCCAGGATCTCCAATGGAAGGAGACCCGCCAGCATCATCGCCGCCCTGTATGAGACCGTGCGGTAACCCCGCACGATCCGGATGGCCATCGGTCTTTCTAGCCGACGCAGCAAAGCACGGCTGCGCCGGCTGGCCATCAAGTCGCACGCCCATATTGGTGCGCCATAAAGCACCATCGAGCGTACGACTCCCGCATACAGGCGGCGAACCCCATCCTGGGGACCCCCCAGATTCGGGAGGAGCCGGCCCAACGCGGCCGCGGCTCTCTCCACCCGGGGGGCCAGACCAGCAAAATGGTCCTCGAAACGCCACTGGCTGTCGATGGTGAGCCCCAAGTACTTCATCGTACGGCCCACCTCGACGCTCGACTCACCTACACGGAGCCAGGACTGCGGCGGTTCACCCCGCCGAGCTGTGTCGTAGAACCAGACACACTCGGTTTTCTCGGGGGCAACCCGCAGCCCCAGTCCCCTGATCTCGGCGACGACGCACGCCACCCCGCACTCACAGAGGCGCAGCGTCCTCCCGTAGTCCTCCCCCGTGGCCAGCACCAACGTGTCGTCAGCGTAACACGTGATGGTGACCCCGGGGGGGAGCGCAGCCCGCAACACCTTGTCATATGCAAGGTCCCACAGCAAGGGACCCAGCACTGATCCCTGCGGGACCCCGCACAGAGTCTCCCTCTCGATGAACTGTGCATCCCGGCCGGAATACTCCACCCATCTTGTTGACAGGTAGGACCCGATGATCCTCCGTAGTAGGGCGGCACCCGGTGGTGAAACAGTGCCGCCCTAATTGTCCGCCAGGGCAGGGAGTTAAAAGCGTTGACGATGTCGAGAGACACCGCCAACGCCACCCCACCCTGCGAAACCACTGCCTCCGAGAGGGAACGCACCCGTGAAATTGCGTCCACGGTGGACCGTCCCTCCCGGAATCCGAACTGGCAGTTCGATATATCGGGCCCTACCCCAGACAGGTGGGCGACGAGGCGGTACGCAATGACGCGTTCGAATAGCTTCCCCGCCTCGTCCAGAAGACATATCGGCCGGTATGCCGAGGGAGACACCGCGGGCCTGCGCTCCTTTTTAAGGAGGACCAGTCGGCCGCGCCTCCATGACGGCGGAAACACCCCGGTCTCCAGGCACCCGCTCAGGATGTCACTGAACGCGTCACCCAGAGAACCGAGGGCCGCCACCAACACGCGCCCGGGGATACCATCCGGGCCAGGGGCGGTATTGCGCGCCCCCGTGCGCTTCATCGCGCGAGCCAGCTCCTCGCGAGTGACCCCCATGTCGGAGGACCAGATGGTCGGGTCATCCGACACCGCCGCTTCCAGGCGGCTGTCCACCGCGACCGTGGGGAATAGCGTGTCCACCACGGTCTCGAGCAGACGGGGGTCAAGGGACTCCGTCACCGGCGGAACCCAGGGGCGGAGCTTGCCCAGCACCATTCGGTACGGGCGGCCCCATGGGTCCCGGTCGATCGTCCCGAGGAGCTCACTCCACGCGGCGGCCTTCGCAGCCGCAATAGCAGCGCGCAGCCGCGACCGCGCATCACGGTACCCCCGGTACGCAACTTCCACTATGTCGTCCCCGCGACGACCGCGGCGGCGGGCCCTGGTGTACCGGCGCCTAGCGCGGACGCACGAGTCACGCAGCTCCGCGATCTCGGCCGACCACCAGTACACAGCATGATGGCGCAAGCGCCGGGCCCGCGGCATCGAGGCGTCACAGATGTCAGTGAGCACGCCCCGAAGCCACCGCGCCGCACCATCAGCACCGCCCATATGGGAAAATCGGTGGTCGCCCCACGCAACGACATGAGCAGCAGCTCGCATCACGTCGTCGTTCAGGCGCGTGAGCGACCATCGCGGCGCCGACTTCCCCACAAGGTCAGGCCGCCGCAGGGGACGATTAAGGCCACCGTCAGCCACCACATCCATGAAGATGTACAGGTGGTCGGAGAGGGTTTCAACGCCCTCCGCCACCCGCCAACGATCGACGCGGCGCACGGCAGCAGGGGAGCAAAACGTCACATCCACTATGGACGAACCCTGCCACCGCACACACGTTGCCGCCGAACCGCGGTTCACGAGCCTAAGGTCATGACCCGCGGCCCAGTCCAGCAGGCCGCGACCCCGCGCGTCCGTGCTGGGGGAGCCCCACGCACAAGCGTGGGCGTTGAAATCCCCCATCACAAGCACGGGACGAGGCAGGAATCGAGCCAAACATTGGCTGATCCTACCCAGGTGGGCGTCAAACCCCCCGAGGCCGCAGCTCGGGGAGATATAACAACCCACCACCACGAGGTCGCCCCACTCGACGGCAACGTAACCGTCGCCGATCTCCAACTTGGTGGCCGACGGTGAGCCCGGAACGTGGCTCCAGGTGATCGCGACCGAGCCGCGGCTGTCCCCCGTCCACGACGGGTGGTCCGGGACAGCGTACGGCTCCGCGATCACCGCCACTGCAACGCTCCACTCGCGCATAGCCTGCATCAGCAGGTCTTGTGCTGCGCGCGAGTGGTTCGCGTTTGTCTGGAGGAGGCAGGCACTGAACTCAATCAGTGGCCATGACCTCCTCCGGGTCTGGGGCCGCAGGTGCGCTCTGCGCTGGCCCCACCACCACAGGTACATCTACCGAAGAAACAGTCTCCGTCACGTTCGGCTTTCGCTGTCGACCGCCGCTCGGTTTATGGGCGCAAGCCTTGCCGCCCAGCCGGTGGGATGCTGGACGCCCAAGGTCGCTGCAGAGGGGGCACTTCAGCGGGCGCGAGCACTCGCTTGCCCTGTGTCCCTCCCCACCACAGCGGTAGCAGCGGGCACCCCTATCGACCGCAGCCGAACACTGCTGCCTCGCATGGCCGACCTCGAGGCAGCGATAGCAGCGGAGTGGTCGCCGCTCGAGTGGCTCAATGCGCGCCATAGTCCATCCGACGCGCACTCTACCAGCCCTCGAGATCTTGACGGCGGCCTCCGCAGGGCACTGGACCCACGCCGAGCCCATACCCCGGCGGGAGCTACGAATAGCCCCCACCTTGACACGGGCCGCCTCGCAGCCGCCCGCCTCCGCCAGAGCAGCCGCCACCTCGGCCACGCGGACGGACTCGTCCAGGCCCCTAACGCGAAGCTCCACCAGCTTCACGGGCCTGGACACTCGCACCCCCGTGCCAGACAGGGCCTCGGCCATCTTCTGGGCCAAACTAGTAGCTTTGGCCACCCTGTCTTTTCCGGCGATCTCGAGGATGAGACCGCCGGTCATGGAGCGCTTCGGGCGCACACCCTCGATGCCCAGCTCTGCCAGGCTGATACGCTCCCTAGCAGTGGCGAGAGCTTGGGCGTACGTGCAGCCCACTCCAGGCGGCACGGTGAGGGCGACAGCGGCAGTCCTCGGTGGGCGCTGCACCACCGGAACCGCAGCGGTCCGCGCTCCGCCCTTTACAGGAGCCTGTTTTGCCGGCCGTCTGTCGGGGCCCGTCCCAGAAACGATGGGACGACTGCCCGAACCGCCAGCACCGGCCGCAGACGCAGCACCACGCTTCTTTCGGCGCTTACGCGTGACTTCACGCCACGGCTGCTCCTTCGGCGGCGCGCTGCGCCCGCTCTGTCGCGCAGCAACAGGGAGCTCTGCAGCTCGAGGATCCGCCGCTCCAGGGGCCGGTATCGTCTTCCCTGACCCCACTCCGCCACCAGGGACCATCGGCGCCAACTCCGCCCTCAGCGCCGAAAGCCTTTCGTCAACCATCCTGGTGATGCTGGCAACCAAATGTTCAACTCCAGCACCACCCGGAAAGCCCTCCATTCGCGGATCCGGCACAGGCCGCACCGTCGACGCCACCGGCGCAGCAGCCACCGATGCAATCACTGCATCTCGTGCCCGGGCAACCCGCCGAGTTGAAACGCTCGCCGCCTCTGGAGCTGCCTTCATTTTGGAGACGGCGTCCTTCAAGAGGGCCATCTCCCTCCGCACCTCCTTCAGCTCCGCGCGCAGCTGCCGATTTTCCTGTTCCAGCCAGGAGGCATCGGCGCTCGCGGTGGACCGCTTAACTAGCTCCGTCGCCGCTGCCTTCGCGGTGAGCGCAGCAACTCGGAGCTTTCTTACGAAGCGGCCCTGTAGATTCTTGGAGCCAAGTGACACCTTCTCGACGGCTCTCATATTTTCGAATATGAGGCCGCCGAGACCCCCCGAGGCTTCCTTAATCATTGCCGCCGCTAGGTCTTCCTCTTTCGGCAGCGAAGCGGCTGAGGCCCGTGAGTACCTCACCGATGCCGACTCGTCGCCAGCGGAGGAGGAGACATTCCTCGCCCGCTTCCTTACTGAGCGGCCGCCCTGCAGCAGCAAGGTGCGGCTGCCGCTAGAGGAGTCCGACGACCACCCCGTGACGTCGGGCCCCAAATCACCCGCGGTGGGTGGCGACCGATGGTCGCCCCTCCCCGAAGGCACATCATTCAAGCCAGTAGCATTTTGCGACGTGGCGGCCTGACTGACCACCGCCAACGTCCCGCGGTCGCTGGTTAACGATCCGTGGGGGCCCGCGCGAGAACCACCCATCGGACCGGTACTGGGGGATCCGACGCCCCCTGCACCGTAAACGTTAGATCCTATCGTTGTGCTATCCATATTGTTCTTTGAAAAGTCGCCATGTCGTCAACGATGATATCCGTCCTGTTACCACACACTCTTTCGCACTCTTGCCCCGACAAAGTCGGTGCAGAGTCCCAGGGAGCCCCTCGTGGAGGTGAGGTGTGTGGATTTGGTCAGTACAGTCCCGCCAACTTCACCGAAATTTTCGTCCTAGCCAGACGATACCCGGGATACCCACCTTTCGGAGGGCACCGAGGCACGTACTCACTATTCAGAGGAATATCAGTTCCATCGGGGTTTTTGACACGACAGACCGCCGTGAAAGACTGCACCAACCTTGTGCTCCCCACCTAACCCGAACCTAACCCGAACCTAACCCGAACCTAACCCGAACCTAACCCGAACCTTTTTTTTTTTTTTTTTTTTTTTTTTTTTTTTTTTGCGAGAGGAGGGGAAAATCCCTTCGGATTTCCCCGGGGAACCGCTCCCGGGGGGTATGTGGTGTGATCTTATTCCACTAAAAACCCCTCCTCATGTCATTGTTAAAATCCGGCAAGTCTCATCTATTGTGCCGGAAACGCCCTGACGACATGCCTTCAGCACAATAGAGGACGAAGCCCTGTCCTTAATCCTAACTTAATTCGGTCTACCCTTAAAATACTATATCACACTTTTCCTAAACGAAAGGGATCAACTCATTAGCGATCCACTCATTCATTCCTCTTGCTATAAAGTCGCTTTTTGATAAAATTTTCTTCTTCGATTTTGTCACTTATTATATTGTTGATAAATTGTATCACGTCCTGTCTACTCTCCTCACAGCTCAATATCCGCATAATATTTTCCACGTTTATCGGACCATATTTTTTCCTGAGCTCTTCTCTCTCCGCATTCCACTTACTACACATACAGACAGCGTGCTCCGGGTCATCCTTAGGCTCACTGCAGAAGCTACAGCTAGGCGCGTCCTTCCTCTTGATCCTGTGCAGGTAGCTACCAAAAGCCCCATGTCCTGTAAGGAACTGGGTCAGCCTATATTCAGTGATATTGGGGCCCCACACCATCCAATCCCGGATATTAGGGATCAAGAACCGAGTCCAACTACCGTTTGGTGAATCTTCCCATTCACTTTGCCACTTCTCCAGGGTTTTCTCTTTTTCCTCTGCCTTAATTTTTTTCTCCTGATCAGAGCCTTTGGTTACTCCTCTGGACCTAACAAAAATGTTTCTTCTTTCTTCAACAATCAGGTGTATCGGAGGAATTCCTGCCAAGACGCATAGCGCGTCAATCGACGTAGTTCGATAAGCTCTGACAATTTTTAACAAAGCCAGCTTTTGCACCTCACTCAGTCTTCTGCGCATAGTCTTGAAACCACACGCGTCTGCCCAGATAGGGGCCGCGTACAACACGATCGATTGAGTCACCAGGTAATAAAGCATACGAGCCTTGAAACCCCCTCCCCCGACGTTCGGCAAAAGACCGCTGAGGGCTGAGGCCGTCTTCAAGGCCTTGCTCGTAGTTGTAGTAACGTGGTATTCAAACTTCCTATCGTGGGTTAAGAAAACACCCAGATACCTAGCCACACGAACATGATTTATTCTCTTACCTCCCAGGTAGATATCAAGCTTGTGGGCTTTCCGACCCGTCAGAAGAAGAGCTTCCGATTTCTCTGGGGCTAACTGCAGGCCGTGTTCCGTAATCCATTTATCAAGTACTACGAGGGCCCTTTCCGCCCGTCTCTTAACGTCCTCCAGATACTTATCCACCACCAAAATCGCAATATCATCAGCAAATCCGATGGTTTCTGTCCCCTTGCCTAAGTCCGCGCTCAAGAGACCATCATACACCATAGACCAGAGTGTCGGGCCCAACACTGATCCTTGAGGAACTCCAGCAAAGACTTCAGCGGTTAACTCTCCCTCCCGAGTACGGAGGGTTACTTTCCTCTCATGTAAATAGTCCTTAAGAATATCGCGCAAATACATCGGCAGGCCTCTTCTTTCCGCGTCCAACATGATGTCCCGCCATCTGAGCGTGTTGAACGCGTTTTTTACGTCCACCGTGAGGAGAAGGCAGTGCTTCCTACTTCTTTTTGCACAATCCCAAATTTCCATCACCTTTGCTAAAGCGTGGATGGTACTCCGCCCCTTACGGAAACCATACTGATTTTCCGACAGCTTATTGGGACCCTCTTCAAGATGTTTCACTATTCTCTCCTTCAGCACATGTTCGAAACATTTCGACAAGTTGGATAAAAGGCAAATTGGCCTTCGGCTTAAGACGACCCCTTCGTCATTTGTCTTTTTAGGCACCAGAACCAACTTCGCAGTCTTCCACCTGTTTGGGAAACTCCCGGACCTCAAGCAATCATTAAACAGGTCGCTGAGACCCTGGGGCCACCTTTCTGCCAGGACCCTCACCGTCTTGCCTTCGACGAGATCAGGCCCAACAGCCTTCCTTAGTTTCACTTTGAGGGCCGCTCGCTTCACTTCTCCGGTGGTTACGAGAGGGAACGATGGCTCCTCCTCTACCAGGTTGATGGTTGTTACGGGTGGATTGATTGCCTCCCTTGCCTCTATGACGAAAAGTTCACGGATAATTTCACTGGCCTCCCTGTGCTCGAGTAGGGAGCTGTCCCGATTTCCTTTTAACTTTCTAATCACCGCTTTATATGGCCTCCCCCAAGGGTCCTGGTCTATTTCCTCGCAGAATTTTGTCCACGCTTGCTTTTTGCTTTCGGCTATAGCCCATTTAAAATTGTTTTTCGCGTTCTTATAGATAGTTCGGAGCATTGAAGCCTCCTCGTCACTTACTTTAAATCTCTTCCTATAGAGTGCACGCCTTTTCTTAATTACATCTCTCCTCATGCTGGCTAGTTCTTTGCTCCACCAGTAATTCCCTTTCTTGCCTTTCAGCACTGCGGGCCTGGCTCTTCTCGAGGAATCCACTGCCTTCTCAATCATGCCGATCCTTTCCTTTATATCCGGATCGTTGCTAGCCACCATGAGCATTTCGAATCTCTTGACAAACAAACTATGATTAATCCACTTTTTGGTCTCGGTGTCACGACTCCCGCCAACATGAGCGGCCCAGAGGGAGAAGTCGTGAACAACGTACCGGTGGTCCGACGCAGAAAAAACGTTGAGCACGGCACTGCAAATTAGTATGTTGCTAAGGTTTTTATTGACCATCGCAAAGTCTATTTTCGAGGTCCTACCATTCTTCTCGAAGGTATGACCCCCTCCACTGTGGACCGGTATCAAACTGTTCTGTGTGGCAAAGCCGAGCAGCGCAGAACCCCTGTCGTCTTGCTTATTTGAGCCCCACGCTGGGGACTTGGCGTTAAAATCGCCCGCTATTATTACATACCGCACTACGTCCTTTACGTCCACCAGCACCTCTTCGATTTCTTGCAGTATTCTCTCGAAGTCCTGATTTTCCCAGGAGGGGGGCATGTAGCAGCTGCAGACAAACACGCTGCCAATTACCGTAGCCACATAGCCGTTTCCTCTAATCACCTTTTTCAACGTACCCAGCTTGTTACTACCACTACGCGAAAACCTCATCGATGCTAAATTTTTACTATCATTATGCCAAGAGTCCAGCTGCCTATATGGTTCGCTAATTAATAAAACATCAATGTCTTGTTCAATTACTACTTGCTCGGCTAAATCTTGCGCGAGACGCGTCCTATTTAGATTAATTTGTCCTATTCTAAGCATTTTTAACGTAACTACTCTTCCTTGCACGAGCAACTGCTTCTTTGTACAAAGGGCATCTAACGGAACCGGCAACGTGCCCGACTTCCTCTCGTGGCATACCTTTATGAATGCAGAGGTTACAGGAGGGGTTAGCTGCCTCACACTTTGACATCTCATGCCCTTTATCGCCGCATCTCCTGCATACGACAATACCATCTCTTTTTGTTTTGCAGCTTATGGCCAGGTGCCCGAAGCCATGACATGCGAAGCATCTAAGCAGGATCGGAACCCGCCTGACCCTGCAGGATACCCATCCAAGTTTAACCCTATCACCATCTTTCAATTTTTGGATCACCTGAGCAGGCCCCTCTACCACGGCGAGTTTAGTGCCATGGAAGGAGTTACGAAAAACTTTACAGGCCAGCCCGATGGCCGGAGACTCCGCAGCCTTAGCTACAGCTTCTACTACCTCCTCTTCACAAACCGTTGGGTCTATGTCCCTCAACTCAATGGCCGCCTTCGGGACCAATCTTCTAACTGGCGCATCTTTCCCTAATGCTGACACTACTTTGCTATACAACAAACTACTATCCGTGTTAGGGCTCAATTCTAGTAGCATATCGCCACCCCGAGTTTGACGCAACTTTTTGATCTCCACGTCCACTTTACCGATTTTCTGTTTAATTTCTTTAGCTGTTTCTAGGAATTTATCGGTAGAATCCACTTTTATCACTATAGCTTCGCCCCTCGGCACCTTTGTATTAGACTTCTTGTATGGAGTCCTGGCGATTGCCGCCTTCCCGCTATCGCTCTTCTCGATTATATCCTTTTTTCTCCTTCTACGCCTCACTATCTCCCAATCTGATTCTGATGAAAGTTCGCCCTCCATCACTTTCCGTACTTGGGATCCTCTTGTTACTGGTCTACTTGCTTTACCAGCGTCGACCGCCTCGGATAACCTTTTCCTCTTCTCCTCCTCCCGTTCCGGTGGGGTAACCTCCTTACGCTTTGACCTGGTGACCTTTGCATAAGTGCTTACCTTGTCCTCACCTCTCAGTCTCGATCCTGGGTCCTCACTGACGCTATTAGGATGCCTGAAAATTCTACTTTCCTGCACCACATTCTTGAGGTGTGTCTTCTCCGCTTTGTACAGGGTTGACGCCGCCCTAGCCAGTTTAAGGGCCTTGTCCATCTCCTTCTTCATTTTGGTTCCCACCTCCCTCACAGACTGGTTCACCCCTTTTATCCTGTTTAGGTAGTTCGCAACCACTTCGGCTTGCGAACTCACCATCTCGATCACACAAGCCAGAGCCTCGAGAGCGACTCCGGTGCCACCGTTTTCAGTACTAAACTCCTCCGCTTTGAACCGATCCTCGTCCTTAATCTCTGGTTGGCTCATCTTTGGCCTCGTTATATTCGCAGATCCGTCCGAGAACACGTTGTCCTCCTCGGCGGTTAAATCAATCTCACTATTGCTTTCTGCATTGCTCAAAGTTTTGAGCAATGCACGTCCAATGGGGCTCCGACTAAGAGTGCGCAAGGGCTGAAATGGAGTAATCTCCTCCATCTTCTCCCCCAGCACGTCTTTAGCACTTCTTTTCGCAGTTACTATGGCACTACTATCCTGCTTGGCACTACCAGTAGCATTAATAGATGCAGCAGCCTGGTTACTCGCTGACTGCACCCCGCGGTTGCAAGATGACGGTGCGGCGGGGCCCGCTTTACCACCCCTATCCGCACCGGTACTGGGGCATCCGACTTCCCCTGCACCGTAAACTTTATTCCTTTTCGTCGTACTATCCATAGTTATAATATTATTTTGCCATAAGGCATAGCCGAAGTCGTCATCGAAGTTCCAGTCCAATGCACCACTTCCCCTTTCGCCCTCCTACCTGAAGGCCGAAGCACTTCAGGGTAGGAGACCCAGCAGCACCACGTGGAGGCGGGGTAAGTGGATTTCGCCGTCCAGGGCCCGCCAACTTCACCGAAGTTCTCCGCACTAGGCAAATACCAAAAGGTAAGCACCTAGATATAGGTAGAACATCAGTTCCATCGGGGTTTCGACCTGCCAAAGGCAGGAAGTCCCTGGACAGCTCTCGCTGCCACCTAACCCGAACCTAACCCGAACCTAACCCGAACGGTTTCTACCCGCTAAAACCTCCACGGTGGCCTGCCTCTGCGTGTTGGGGGAGTACCGGGAACTCTGGAAGAACACATCCAGTACTCCCCCCACGCCTCGCCTCAACGGAGGCTCTATCTCGGGGGGTCAACGTGACCCCCGGTATTACCTAAGACCTTCAGGTATCAATGGCGCCGTGCAGCCACAACACGACGCCACTCCGCCTGGGGAGAAGCTGTGCAATGCCGAATCGGGCCCCCACCCGACTCAGCAGCTTCTCCCTGTAGCGTTGCAATGGGGGAGATGTGGGCAGAAAATTCCTCCCCCGCAACGCCACAACTTCACCACTCAGGTGGCGACACGACGGCGCCCACGTCGCCTACTGCCGCCACCTCGCCCTGACGAGGGTCGCGCTCCCTCGCGAACCCTTTCGGCGGCCTCCTTCTGCAGCATTACTTGCTCGCAGAAGGAGACCACCGCCTTCCAGGCTCCCTCGCTGTCCAGCATCGATGACACGACCGCTGGCAGCGAGAGATCTCCTCCAATACACATTCGGAGGACACGGCGCTCCCGGGACCACGCGGGACACTCCTCCAGAGTGTGTTGCGCCGTGTCCACCTCCTCACCGCAGTGGTGGCACTGCGTCGTCGGCTCTCGGCCGATTCGTCGCAGATACTCGCCGAAGCATCCATGTCCGGCGAGCATCTGCGTCACCCTGTAGGTGAGTCTACCCCACGTTCTACCCGTCCATGAGCGTAGGACGGGCAGAACGGCGCTGGCAACACGCCGGCCAGAGTCAGACGGCTCCGACAACTGTCGTTGCCACTCCGACTCAGCGTGCCGCCGCGCGTGGCGTCTCCAGGAAGCCAGGTCCGCTTCCTGTGCTGACGGGTCTCCACCCCACTGGCGGAGGCGAACGGCAAGGACGTACATCGTCGCCGCCTCCTCCGCCAGGATCTCCAATGGAAGGAGACCCGCCAGCATCATCGCCGCCCTGTATGAGACCGTGCGGTAACCCCGCACGATCCGGATGGCCATCGGTCTTTCTAGCCGACGCAGCAATGCACGACTGCGCCGGCTGGCCATCAAGTCGCACGCCCATATTGGTGCGCCATAAAGCACCATCGAGCGTACGACTCCCGCATACAGGCGGCGAACCCCATCCTGGGGACCCCCCAGATTCGGGAGGAGCCGGCCCAACGCGGCAGCGGCTCTCTCCACCCGGGGGGCCAGACCAGCAAAATGGTCCTCAAAACGCCACTGGCTGTCGATGGTGAGCCCCAAGTACTTCATGGTACGGCCCACCTCGACGCTCGACTCACCTACACGGAGCCAGGACTGCGGCGGCTCACCCCGCCGAGCGGTGTCGTAGAACCACACACACTCGGTTTTCTCGGGGGCAACCCGCAGCCCCAGTCCCCTGATCTCCGCGACGACGCACGCCACCCCGCACTCACAGAGGCGCAGCGTCCTCTCATAATCCTCCCCCGTGGCCAGCACCAACGTGTCATCAGCGTAACACGTGATGGTGACCCCGGGGGGGAGCGCAGCCCGCAACACCTTGTCGTATGCAAGGTCCCACAGCAAGGGGCCTAACACCGATCCCTGCGGGACCCCGCACAGAGTCTCCCTCTCGATGAAATGTTCATCCCGGCCGGAATACTCCACCCATCTTGACGATAGGTAGGACCCGATGATCCTCCGTAGGTAGGGCGGCACCCGGTGGTGAAACAGTGCCGCCCTAATTGTCCGCCAGGGCAGGGAGTTAAAAGCGTTGACGATGTCGAGAGACACCGCCAACGCCACCCCACCCTGCGAAACCACTGCCTCCGAGAGGGAACGGACCCGTGAAATTGCGTCCACGGTGGACCGTCCCTCCCGGAATCCGAACTGGCAGTTCGATAGATCGGGCCCTACCCCAGACAGGTGGGCGACGAGGCGGAACGCAATGACGCGTTCGAACAGCTTCCCCGCCTCGTCCAGAAGACATATCGGCCGGTATGCCGAGGGAGACACCGCGGGCCTGCGCTCCTTTTTAAGGAGGACCAGTCGGCCGCGCCTCCATGACGGCGGAAACACCCCGGTCTCCAGGCACCCGCTCAGGATGTCACTGAACGCGTCACCCAGAGAACCGAGGGCCGCCACCAACACGCGCCCGGGGATACCATCCGGGCCAGGGGCGGTATTGCGCGCCCCCGTGCGCTTCATCGCGCGAGCCAGCTCCTCGCGAGTGACCCCCATGTCGGAGGACCAGATGGTCGGGTCATCCGACACCGCTGATTCCAAGCGGCTGTCCACCGCGACCGTGGGGAATAGTGTGTCCACCACGGTCTCGAGCAGACGGGGGTCAAGGGACTCCGTCACCGGCGGGACCCAGGGGCGGAGCTTGCCCAGCACCATTCGGTACGGGCGGCCCCATGGGTCCCGGTCGATCGTCCCGAGGAGCTCACTCCACGCGGCGGCCTTCGCAGCCGCAATAGCAGCTCGCAGCCGCGACCGCGCATCCGGTATCCCCGGTACGCCTCCTCAACCCTGTCGTCCCCGCGACGACCACGGCGGCGGGCCCTGGTGTACCGGCGCCTAGCGCGGACGCACGAGTCGCGCAGCTCCGCGATCTCGGCCGACCACCAGTACACCGCATGACGGCGCAAGCGCCGGGCCCGCGGCATCGAGGCGTCACAGATGTTAGTGAGCACGCCCCGAAGCCACCGCGCCGCACCATCAGCACCGCCCATATGGGAAAATCGGTGGTCGCCCCACGCAACGACATGAGCAGCAGCACGCATCATGTCGTCGTTCAGGCGCGTGAGCGACCATCGCGGCGCCGACTTCCCCACAAGGTCAGGCCGCCGCAAGGGACGATTAAGGCCACCGTCAGCCACCACATCCATGAAGATGTACAGGTGGTCGGAGAGGGTTTCAACGCCCTCCGCCACCCGCCAACGATCGACGCGGCGCACGGCAGCAGGGGAGCAAAACGTCACATCCACTATGGATGAACCCTGCCACCGCACACACGTCGCCGCCGAACCGCGGTTCACGAGCCTAAGGTCATGACCCGCGGCCCAATCCAGCAGGCCGCGACCCCGCGCGTCCGTGCTGGGGGAGCCCCACGCACAAGCGTGGGCGTTGAAATCCCCCATCACAAGCACGGGACGAGGCAGGAATCGAGCCAAACATTGGCTGATCCTACCCAGGTGGGCGTCAAACCCCCCGAGGCCGCAGCTCGGGGAGATATAACAACCCACCACCACGAGGTCGCCCCACTCGACGGCAACGTATCCGTCGCCGATCTCCAACTTGGTGGCCGACGGTGAGCCCGGAACGTGGCTCCAGGTGATCGCGACCGAGCCACGCCTGTCCCCCGTCCACGACGGGTGGTCCGGGACAGCGTACGGCTCCGCGATCACCGCCACTGCAACGCTCCACTCGCGCATAGCCTGCATCAGCAGGTCTTGTGCTGCGCGCGAGTGGTTCGCGTTTGTCTGGAGGAGGCAGGCACTGAACTCAATCAGTGGCCATGACCTCCTCCGGGTCTGGGGCCGCAGGTGCGCTCTGCGCAGGCCCCTCCACCACAGGTACTTCTACCGAAGCCGCAGTCTCCGCCACCTGCGGCTTTCGCTGTCGACCGCCGCTCGGTTTCTGGGCGCAAGCCTTGCCGCCCAGCCGGTGGGATGCTGGACGCCCAAGGTCGCTGCAGAGGGGGCACTTCAGCGGGCGCGAGCACTCGCTTGCCCTGTGTCCCTCCCCACCACAGCGGTAGCAGCGGCCACCCCTGTCGACTGCAGCCGAACACTGCTGCCTCGCATGCCCGACCTCGAGGCAGCGATAGCAGCGGAGTGGTCGCCGCTCGAGTGGCTCAATGCGCGCCATAGTCCATCCGACGCGCACTCTACCAGCCCTCGAGATCTTGACGGCGGCCTCCGCAGGGCACTGGACCCACGCCGAGCCCATACCCCGGCGGGAGCTACGAATAGCCCCCACCTTGACACGGGCCGCCTCGCAGCCGCCCGCCTCCGCCAGAGCAGCCGCCACCTCGGCCACGCGGACGGACTCGTCCAGGCCCCTAACGCGAAGCTCCACCAGCTTCACGGGCCTGGACACTCGCACCCCCGTGCCAGACAGGGCCTCGGCCATCTTCTGGGCCAGGCTAGTAGCCTTGGCCACCCTGTCTTTTCCGGCGATCTCGAGGATGAGACCGCCGGTCATGGAGCGCTTCGGGCGCACACCCTCGATGCCCAGCTCTGCCAGGCTGATACGCTCCCTAGCAGTGGCGAGAGCTTGGGCGTACGTGCAGCCCACTCCAGGCGGCACGGTGAGGGCGACAGCGGCAGTCCTCGGCGGGCGCTGCACTACCGGAACCGCAGCGGTCCGCGCTCCACCCTTTACAGGAGCCGGTTTTGCCGGCCGTCTGTCGGGGCCCGTCCCAGAAACGATGGGACGACTGCCCGAACCGCCAGCACCGGCTGCAGACGCAGCACCACGCTTCTTTCGGCGCTTTCTCGTGACTTCACGCCACGGCTGCTCCTTCGGCGGCGCGCTGCGCCCGCTCTGTCGCGCAGCAACAGGGAGCTCTGCAGCTCGAGGATCCGCCGCTCCAGGGGCCGGTATCGCCTTCCGTGACCCCACTCCGCCACCAGGGACCATCGGCGCCAACTCCGCCCTCAGCGCCGAAAGCCTTTCGTCAACCATCCTGGTGATGCTGGCAATTAGGTGTTCAACACCAGCACCACCCGGAAAGCCCTCCATTCGCGGATCCGGCACAGGCCGCACCGTCGACGCCACCGGCGCAGCAGCCACCGATGCAATCACTGCATCTCGTGCCCGGGCAACCCGCCGAGTTGAAACGCTCGCTGCCTCTGGAGCTGCCTTCATTTTGGAGACGGCGTCCTTCAAGAGGGCCATCTCCCTCCGCACCTCCTTCAGCTCCGCGCGCAGCTGCCGATTTTCCTGTTCCAGCCAGGAGGCATCGGCGCTCGCGGTGGACCGCTTAACTAGCTCCGTCGCCGCTGCCTTCGCGGTGAGCGCAGCAACTCGGAGCTTTCTTACGAAGCGGCCCTGTAGATTCTTGGAGCCAAGTGACACCTTCTCGACGGCTCTCATATTTTCGAATATGAGGCCGCCGAGACCCCCCGAGGCTTCCTTAATCATTGCCGCCGCTAGGTCTTCCTCTTTCGGCAGCGAAGCGGCTGAGGCCCGTGAGTACCTCACCGATGCCGACTCGTCGCCAGCGGAGGAGGAGACATTCCTCGCCCGCTTCCTTACTGAGCGGCCGCCCTGCAGCAGCAAGGTGCGGCTGCCGCTAGAGGAGTCCGACGACCACCCCGTGACGTCGGGCCCCAAATCACCCGCGGTGGGTGGCGACCGATGGTCGCCCCTCCCCGAAGGCACATCATTCAAGCCAGTAGCATTTTTCGACGTGGCGGCCTGACTGACCACCGCCAACGTCCCGCGGTCGCTGGTTAACGATCCGTGGGGGCCCGCGCGAGAACCACCCATCGGACCGGTACTGGGGGATCCGACGCCCCCTGCACCGTAAACGTTCGATCCTATAGTTGTGCTATCCATCATTATTATATGTTTTTCGCCAAGTCGTCAACGATGATATCCGTCCTGTTACCACACACTCTTTCGCACTCTTGCCCCGACAAAGTCGGTGCAGAGTCCCAGGGAGCCCCTCGTGGAGGTGAGGTGTGTGGATTTGGTCAGTACAGTCCCGCCAACTTCACCGAAATTTTCGTCCTAGTGAGACGATGCCCGGGATACCCACCTTGCGGCGGGCACCGAGGCACGTACTCACTATTCAGAGGAATATCAGTTCCATCGGGGTTTTTGACACGACAGACCGCCGTGAAAGACTGTACCAACCTTGTGCTCCCCACCTAACCCGAACCTTTTTTTTTTTTTTTTATTTTAACGTGGAGGAAATCTTCGAAAGATACCCCACCACCCTGGGGGGGATGGCGAGGTTATGCGGGATTTCTACCCGCTAAAACCTCCACGGTGGCCTGCCTCTGCGTGTTGGGGGAGTACCGGGAACTCTGGAAGAACACATCCAGTACTCCCCCCACGCCTCGCCTCAACAGAGGCTCGATCTCGGGGGGTCAACATGACCCCCGGTATTGCCTAAGACCATTAGGTGTCTATGACGCCGTGCAGCCACAACACGACGCCATTCCGCCTGGGGAGAAGCTGTGCAATGCCGAATCGGGCCCCCACCCGACTCAGCAGCTTCTCCCTGTAGCGTTGCAATGGGGGAGATGTGGGCAGAAAATTCCTCCCCCGCAACGCTACAACTTCACCACTCAGGTGGCGACACGACGGCGCCCACGTCGCCTACTGCCGCCACCTCTCCCTGACGAGGGTCGCGCCCTCTCGCGAACCCTCTCGGCGGCCTCCTTCTGCAGCATTACTTGCTCGCAGAAGGAGACCACCGCCTTCCAGGCTCCCTCGCTGTCCAGCATCGATGACACGACCGCTGGCAGCGAGAGATCGCCTCCAATAACACTTCGGAGGACACGGCGCTCCCGGGACCACGCGGGACACTCCTCCAGAGTGTGTTGCGCCGTGTCAACCTCCTCACCGCAGTGGTGGCACTGCGTCGTCGGCTCTCGGCCGATTCGTCGCAGATACTCGCCGAAGCATCCATGTCCGGCGAGCATCTGCGTCACCCTGTAGGTGAGTCTACCCCACGTTCTACCCATCCATGAGCGTAGGACGGGCAGAACGGCGCTGGCAACACGCCGGCCAGAGTCAGACGGCTCCGACAACTGTCGTTGCCACTCCGACTCAGCGTGCCGCCGCGCGTGGCGTCTCCAGGAAGCCAGGTCCGCTTCCTGTGCTGACGGGTCCCCACCCGACTGGCGGAGGCGAACGGCAAGGACGTACATCGTCGCCGCCTCCTCCGCCAGGATCTCCAATGGAAGGAGACCCGCCAGCATCATCGCCGCCCTGTATGAGACCGTGCGGTAACCCCGCACGATCCGGATGGCCATCGGTCTTTCTAGCCGACGCAGCAAAGCACGGCTGCGTCGGCTGGCCATCAGGTCGAACGCCCATATTGGTGCGCCATACAGCACCATTGAGCGCACGACCCCCGCATACAGGCGGCGAACCCCATCCTGGGGACCCCCCAGATTCGGGAGGAGCCGGCCCAACGCGGCCGCGGCTCTCTCCACCCGGGGGGCCAGACCAGCAAAATGGTCCTCAAAACGCCACTGGCTGTCGATGGTGAGCCCCAAGTACTTCATGGTACGGCCCACCTCGACGCTCGACTCACCTACACGGAGCCAGGACTGCGGCGGTTCACCCCGCCGAGCGGTGTCGTAGAACCACACACACTCGGTTTTCTCGGGGGCAACCCGCAGCCCCAGTCCCCTGATCTCGGCGACGACGCACGCCACCCCGCACTCACAGAGGCGCAGCGTCCTCTCATAGTCCTCCCCCGTGGCCAGCACCAACGTGTCGTCAGCGTAACACGTGATGGTGACCCCGGGGGGGAGCGCAGCCCGCAACACCTTGTCGTATGCAAGGTCCCACAGCAAGGGGCCCAACACCGATCCCTGCGGGACCCCACAAAGAGTCTCCCTCTCGATGAAGTGTGCATCCCGGCCGGAGTACTCCACCCATCTGTACGATAGGTAGGACCCGATGATCCTCCGTAGGTAGGGCGGCACCCGGTGGTGAACCAGGGCCGCCCTAATTGTTCGCCAGGGCAGGGAGTTAAAAGCGTTGACAATATCAAGGGATACTGCCAACGCCACCCCACCCTGCGAAACCACTGCCTCCGAGAGGGAACGGACCCGTGAAATTGCGTCCACGGTGGACCGTCCCTCCCGGAATCCGAACTGGCAGTTCGAAAGATCGGGCCCTACCCCAGACAGGTGGGCGACGAGGCGGAACGCAATCACGCGCTCGAATAACTTCCCCGCCTCGTCCAGAAGACATATCGGCCGGTATGCCGAGGGAGACTCCGCGGGCCTGCGCTCCTTTTTAAGGAGGACCAGTCGGCCGCGCCTCCATGACGGCGGAAACACCCCGGTCTCCAGGCACCCGCTCAGGATGTCACTGAACGCGTCACCCAGAGAGCCGAGGGCCGCCACCAACACGCGCCCGGGGATACCATCCGGGCCAGGGGCGGTATTGCGCGCCCCCGTGCGCTTCATCGCGCGAGCCAGCTCCTCGCGAGTGACCCCCATGTCGGAGGACCAGATGGTCGGGTCATCCGACACCGCCGACTGCAGGCGGCTGTCCACCGAGACCGTGGGGAATAGTGTGTCCACCACGGTCTCGAGCAGACGGGGGTCAAGGGACTCCGTCACCGGCGGAACCCAGGGGCGGAGCTTGCCCAGCACCATTCGGTACGGGCGGCCCCATGGGTCCCGGTCGATCGTCCCGAGGAGCTCACTCCACGCGGCGGCCTTCGCAGCCGCAATAGCAGCTCGCAGCCGCGACCGCGCATCTCGGTATCCCCGGTACGCCTCCTCAACCCTGTCGTCCCCGCGACGACCACGGCGGCGGGCCCTGGTGTACCGGCGCCTAGCGCGGACGCACGAGTCGCGCAGCTCCGCGATCTCGGCCGACCACCAGTACACCGCATGACGGCGCAAGCGCCCGGCCCGGGGCATCGAGGCGTCACAGATGTTAGTGAGCACGCCCCGAAGCCACCGCGCCGCACCATCAGCACCGCCCATATGGGAAAATCGGTGGTCGCCCCACGCAACGACATGAGCAGCAGCTCGCATCATGTCGTCGTTCAGGCGCGTGAGCGACCATCGCGGCGCCGACTTCCCCACAAGGTCAGGCCGCCGCAGGGGACGATTAAGGCCACCGTCAGCCACCACATCCATGAAGATGTACAGGTGGTCGGAGAGGGTTTCAACGCCCTCCGCCACCCGCCAACGATCGACGCGGCGCACGGCAGCAGGGGAGCAAAACGTCACATCCACTATGGACGAACCCTGCCACCGCACACACGTTGCCGCCGAACCGCGGTTCACGAGCCTAAGGTCATGACCCGCGGCCCAATCCAGCAGGCCGCGACCCCGCGCGTCCGTGCTGGGGGAGCCCCACGCACAAGCGTGGGCGTTGAAATCCCCCATCACAAGCACGGGACGAGGCAGGAATCGAGCCAAACATTGGCTGATCCTACCCAGGTGGGCGTCAAACCCCCCGAGGCCGCAGCTCGGGGAGATATAACAACCCACCACCACGAGGTCGCCCCACTCGACGGCAACGTAACCGTCGCCGATCTCCAACTTGGTGGCCGACGGTGAGCCTGGAACGTGGCTCCAGGTGATCGCGACCGAGCCACGCCTGTCCCCCGTCCACGACGGGTGGTCCGGGACAGCGTACGGCTCCGCGATCACCGCCACTGCAACGCTCCACTCGCGCATAGCCTGCATCAGCAGGTCTTGTGCTGCGCGCGAGTGGTTCGCGTTTGTCTGGAGGAGGCAGGCACTGAACTCAATCAGTGGCCATGACCTCCTCCGGGTCTGGGGCCGCAGGTGCGCTCTGCGCAGGCCCCACCACCACAGGTACTTCTACCGAAGCCGCAGTCCCCGCCACCTGCGGATTCCGCTGTCGACCGCCGCTCGGCTTCTGGGCGCAAGCCTTGCCGCCCAGCCGGTGGGATGCTGGACGCCCAAGGTCGCTGCAGAGGGGGCACTTCAGCGGGCGCGAGCACTCGCTTGCCCTGTGTCCCTCCCCACCACAGCGGTAGCAGCGGGACCCCTGTCAAGCGCCGCCGAACACTGCTGCCTCGCGTGCCCGACCTCGAGGCAACGATAGCAGCGCAGCGGTCGCCGCTCGAGGGGCTCAATACGCGCCATGGTCCACCCGACGCGTATCTTGCCAGCCCTCGAGATCTTGACGGCGGCCTCCGCAGGGCACTGGACCCACGCCGAGCCCATACCCCGGCGGGAGCTACGAATAGCCCCCACCTTGACACGGGCCGCCTCGCAGCCGCCCGCCTCCGCCAGAGCAGCCGCCACCTCGCCCACGCCGACGGACTCGTCCAGGCCCCTGATCCGAAGCTCAACCAGCTTCACGGGCCTGGACACTCGCACTCCCGTGCCAGACAGGGCCTCGGCCATCTTCTGGGCCAGGCTAGTAGCCTTGGCCACCCTGTCTTTTCCGGCGATCTCGAGGATGAGACCGCCGGTTATGGAGCGCTTCGGGCGCACACCCTCGATGCCCAGCTCTGCCAGGCTTATACGCTCCCTCGCTGTGGCAAGAGCTTGGGCGTACGTGCAGCCCACTCCAGGCGGCACGGTGAGGGCGACAGCGGCAGTCCTCGGTGGGCGCCGCACCACCGGAACCGCAGCGGTCCGCGCTCCACCCTTTACAGGAGCCGGTTTCGCCCGCCGTCTGTCGGGTCCTGCTCCCGAATCGACGGGACGTCCGCCCGAATCGCCAGCGCCAGCCGCAGGCGCAGCACCACGCTTCTTTCGGCGCTTACGCGTGACCTCACGCCACGGTTGCTCCTTCGGCGGCGCGCTGCGCCCGCTCTGCCGCGCAGCGACAGGGAGCTCTGCAGCTCGAGGATCCGCCGCTCCAGGGGCCGGTATCGCCTTCCCGGACCCCACTCCGCCACCAGGGACCATCGGCGCCAACTCCGCCCTCAGCGCCGACAGCCTTTCGTCAACCATCCTGGTGATGCTGGCAATTAGGTGTTCAACACCAGCACCACCCGGAAGAGCCTCCACTTGCGGATCCGGCACGGGCCGCACCGTCGACACCACCGGCGCAGCAGCCACCGATGCAATCACTGCATCTCGTGCCCGGGCAACGCGCCGAGTTGAAACGCTCGCTGCCTCTGGAGCTGCCTTCATTTTGGAGACGGCGTCCTTCAAGAGGGCCATCTCCCTCCGCACCTCCTTCAGCTCCGCGCGCAGCTGCCGATTCTCCTGTTCCAGCCAGGAGGCATCGGCGCTCGCGGTGGACCGCTTAACTAGCTCCGTCGCCGCTGCCTTCGCGGTGAGCGCAGCAACTCGGAGCTTTCTGACGAAGCGGCCCTGAAGGTTCTTGGAGCTACAAGAAACCTTCTCGACGGCTCTCATATTTTCGAATATGAGGCCGCCGAGACCCCCCGAGGCTTCCTTTGTCATCGCTGCCATCAGGTCCTCCTCCTTCGGCAGCGACGCTCTTGAGGCCCGCGAGTAACTCACCGATGCCGACTCGTCGCCAGCGGAGGAGGAGACATTCCTCGCTCGCTTCCTCAGTGAGTGGCCGCCCTGCAGCAGCAAGGTACGGCCGCCGCTAGAGGAGTCCGACGACCACCCCGTGACGTCGGGCCCCAAATCACCCGCGGTGGGTGGCGACCGATGGTCGCCCCTCCCCGAAGGCACATCATTCAAGCCAGTAGCATTTTGCGACGTGGCGGCCTGACTGACCACCGCCAACGTCCCGCGGTCGCTGGTTAACGATCCGTGGGGGCCCGCGCGAGAACCACCCATCGGACCGGTACTGGGGGATCCGACGCCCCCTGCACCGTAAACGTTAGATCCTGTCGTTGTGCTATCCATATTGTTTTTTAAAGTCGCCAAGTCGTCAACGATGATATCCGTCCTGTTACCACACACTCTTTCGCACTCTTGCCCCGACAAAGTCGGTGCAGAGTCCCAGGGAGCCCCTCGTGGAGGTGAGGTGTGTGGATTTGGTCAGTACAGTCCCGCCAACTTCACCGAAATTTTCGTCCTAGTGAGACGATGCCCGGGATACCCACCTTGCGGCGGGCACCGAGGCACGTACTCACTATTCAGAGGAATATCAGTTCCATCGGGGTTTTTGACACGACAGACCGCCGTGAAAGACTGTACCAACCTTGTGCTCCCCACCTAACCCGAACCTAACCCGAACCTAACCCGAACCTAACCCGAACCTTTTTTTTTTTTTATTTTAACGTGGAGGAAATCTTCGAAAGATACCCCACCACCCTGGGGGGGATGGCGAGGTTATGCGGGATTTCTACCCGCTAAAACCTCCACGGTGGCCTGCCTCTGCGTGTTGGGGGAGTACCGGGAACTCTGGAAGAACACATCCAGTACTCCCCCCACGCCTCGCCTCAACGGAGGCTCGATCTCGGGGGGTCAACATGACCCCCGGTATTACCTAAGACCATTAGGTGTCTATGACGCCGTGCAGCCACAACACGACGCCATTCCGCCTGGGGAGAAGCTGTGCAATGCCGAATCGGGCCCCCACCCGACTCAGCAGCTTCTCCCTGTAGCGTTGCAATGGGGGAGATGTGGGCAGAAAATTCCTCCCCCGCAACGCTACAACTTCACCACTCAGGTGGCGACACGACGGCGCCCACGTCGCCTACTGCCGCCACCTCTCCCTGACGAGGGTCGCGCCCTCTCGCGAACCCTCTCGGCGGCCTCCTTCTGCAGCATTACTTGCTCGCAGAAGGAGACCACCGCCTTCCAGGCTCCCTCGCTGTCCAGCATCGATGACACGACCGCTGGCAGCGAGAGATCTCCTCCAATAACCGTTCGGAGGACACGGCGCTCCCGGGACCACGCGGGACACTCCTCCAGAGTGTGTTGCGCCGTGTCAACCTCCTCACCGCAGTGGTGGCACTGCGTCGTCGGCTCTCGGCCGATTCGTCGCAGATACTCGCCGAAGCATCCATGTCCGGCGAGCATCTGCGTCACCCTGTAGGTGAGTCTACCCCACGTTCTACCCATCCATGAGCGTAGGACGGGCAGAACGGCGCTGGCAACACGCCGGCCAGAGTCAGACGGCTCCGACAACTGTCGTTGCCACTCCGACTCAGCGTGCCGCCGCGCGTGGCGTCTCCAGGAAGCCAGGTCCGCTTCCTGTGCTGACGGGTCCCCACCCGACTGGCGGAGGCGAACGGCAAGGACGTACATCGTCGCCGCCTCCTCCGCCAGGATCTCCAATGGAAGGAGACCCGACAGCATCATCGCCGCCCTGTATGAGACCGTGCGGTAACCCCGCACGATCCGGATGGCCATCGGTCTTTCTAGCCGACGCAGCAAAGCACGGCTGCGTCGGCTGGCCATCAGGTCGAACGCCCATATTGGTGCGCCATACAGCACCATTGAGCGCACGACCCCCGCATACAGGCGGCGAACCCCATCCTGGGGACCCCCCAGATTCGGGAGGAGCCGGCCCAACGCGGCCGCGGCTCTCTCCACCCGGGGGGCCAGACCAGCAAAATGGTCCTCAAAACGCCACTGGCTGTCGATGGTGAGCCCCAAGTACTTCATGGTACGGCCCACCTCGACGCTCGACTCACCTACACGGAGCCAGGACTGCGGCGGTTCACCCCGCCGAGCTGTGTCGTAGAACCAGACACACTCGGTTTTCTCGGGGGCAACCTGCAGCCCCAGACCCCTGATCTCGGCGACGACGCATGCCACCCCGCACTCACAGAGGCGCAGCGTCCTCTCATAGTCCTCCCCCGTGGCCAGCACCAACGTGTCGTCAGCGTAACACGTGATGGTGACCCCGGGGGGGAGCGCAGCCCGCAACACCTTGTCGTATGCAAGGTCCCACAGCAAGGGGCCTAACACCGATCCCTGCGGGACCCCACAAAGAGTCTCCCTCTCGATGAAGTGTGCATCCCGGCCGGAGTACTCCACCCATCTGTACGATAGGTAGGACCCGATGATCCTCCGTAGGTAGGGCGGCACCCGGTGGTGAACCAGGGCCGCCCTAATTGTTCGCCAGGGCAGGGAGTTAAAAGCGTTGACAATATCAAGGGATACTGCCAACGCCACCCCACCCTGCGAAACCACTGCCTCCGAGAGGGAACGCACCCGTGCAATTGCGTCCACGGTGGACCGTCCCTCCCGGAATCCGAACTGGCAGTTCGAAAGATCGGGCCCTACCCCAGACAGGTGGGCGACGAGGCGGAACGAAATCACGCGCTCGAATAACTTCCCCGCCTCGTCCAGAAGACATATCGGCCGGTATGCCGAGGGAGACACCGCGGGCCTGCGCTCCTTTTTAAGGAGGACCAGTCGGCCGCGCCTCCATGACGGCGGAAACACCCCGGTCTCCAGGCACCCGCTCAGGATGTCACTGAACGCGTCACCCAGAGAGCCGAGGGCCGCCACCAACACGCGCCCGGGGATACCATCCGGGCCAGGGGCGGTATTGCGCGCCCCCGTGCGCTTCATCGCGCGAGCCAGCTCCTCGCGTGTGACCCCCATGTCGGAGGACCAGATGGTCGGGTCATCCGACACCGCCGACTCAAGGCGGCTGTCCACCGAGACCGTGGGGAATAGTGTGTCCACCACGGTCTCGAGCAGACGGGGGTCAAGGGACTCCGTCACCGGCGGAACCCAGGGGCGGAGCTTGCCCAGCACCATTCGGTACGGGCGGCCCCATGGGTCCCGGTCGATCGTCCCGAGGAGCTCACTCCACGCGGCGGCCTTCGCAGCCGCAATAGCGGCTCGCAGCCGCGACCGCGCATCTCGGTATCCCCGGTACGCCTCCTCAACCCCGTCGTCCCCGCGACGACCACGGCGGCGGGCCCTGGTGTACCGGCGCCTAGCGCGGACGCACGAGTCGCGCAGCTCCGCGATCTCGGCCGACCACCAGTACACCGCATGATGGCGCAGGTGCCGGGCCCGCGGCATCGAGGCGTCACAGATGTCAGTGAGCACGCCCCGAAGCCACCGCGCCGCACCATCAGCACCGCCCATATGGGAAAATCGGTGGTCGCCCCACGCAACGACATGAGCAGCAGCTCGCATCACGTCGTCGTTCAGGCGCGTGAGCGACCATCGCGGCGCCGACTTCCCCACATGGTCAGGCCGCCGCAGGGGGCGATTAAGGCCACCGTCAGCCACCACATCCATGAAGATGTACAGGTGGTCGGAGAGGGTTTCAAAGCCCTCCGCCACCCGCCAACGATCGACGCGGCGCACGGCAGCAGGGGAGCAAAACGTCACATCCACTATGGATGACCCCTGCCACCGCACACAGGTTGCCGCCGACCCGCGGTTCACGAGCCTAAGGTCATGACCCGCGGCCCAGTCCAGCAGGCCGCGACCCCGCGCGTCCGTGCTGGGGGAGCCCCACGCACAAGCGTGGGCGTTGAAATCCCCCATCACAAGCACGGGACGAGGCAGGAATCGAGCCAAACATTGGCTGATCCTACCCAGGTGGGCGTCAAACCCCCCGAGGCCGCAGCTCGGGGAGATATAACAACCCACCACCACGAGGTCGCCCCACTCGACGGCAACGTAGCCGTCGCCGATCTCCAACTGGGTGACCGACGGTGAGCCTGGAACGTGGCTCCAGGTGATCGCGACCGAGCCGCGGCTGTCCCCCGTCCACGACGGGTGGTCCGGGACAGCGTACGGCTCCGCGATCACCGCCACTGCAACGCTCCACTCGCGCATAGCCTGCATCAGCAGGTCTTGTGCTGCGCGCGAGTGGTTCGCGTTTGTCTGGAGGAGGCAGGCACTGAACTCAATCAGTGGCCATGACCTCCTCCAGGTCTCGAGCCGGCAGAGCGCTCTGAACCGGCTCGACTGCCCTCTCTGCTTCGGCTGGTGCTGACGCCGCCACCGCAACCACCGCCGCCACCGCCGGCGAAGCTCGCCGACCCCCACCTGACGGCCTCTGCAAGCAAGACTTGCCGCCCAGGCGGTGCGAGGAGGGGCGCCCATGGTCGCTACAGAGAGGGCACTTCAGCGGGCGTGAGCATTCGCTCGCCCTGTGTCCCTCTCCACCGCAACGGTAGCAGCGGCCACCCCTGTCGACTGCAGCCGAACACTGCTGCCTCGCATGCCCGACCTCGAGGCAGCGATAGCAGCGGAGCGGTCGCCGCTCGAGTGGCTCAATGCGCACCACCGACCACCCGACGCGCACTCTACCAGCCCTCGAGATCTTGACGGCGGCCTCCGCAGGGCACTGGACCCAGGCTGAGCCCATACCCCGGCGGGAGCTACGAATAGCCCCCACCTTGACACGGGCCGCCTCGCAGCCGCCCGCCTCAGCCAGAGCAGCCGCCACCTCGCCCACGCCGACGGACTCGTCCAGGCCCCTGATCCGAAGCTCAACCAGCTTCACGGGCCTGGACACACGCACTCCCGTGCCAGACAGGGCCTCGGCCATCTTCTGGGCCAGGCTAGTAGCCTTGGCCACCCTGTCTTTTCCGGCGATCTCGAGGATGAGACCGCCGGTTATGGAGCGCTTCGGGCGCACACCCTCGATGCCCAGCTCTGCCAGGCTGATACGCTCCCTAGCAGTGGCGAGAGCTTGGGCGTATGTGCAGCCCACTCCAGGCGGCACAGTGAGGGCGACAGCGGCAGTCCTCGGTGGGCGCTGCACTACCGGAACCGCGGCGTTCCGCGCTCCACCCTTTACAGGAGCCGGTTTCGCCCGCCGTCTGTCGGGTCCTGCTCCCGAATCGACGGGACGTCTGCCCGTACCGCCAGCGCCAGCCGCAGGAACAGCACCGCGCCTCTTCCGGCGCCTCTGCTTCACCTCAACCCACGGCTGCTCCTCCGGCGGCGCGCTCCGCCGGCTCTGCTTCACCGCACCGGGGGGCACCGCACCTCGGCCAGCCGGTGCTCCAGGGGCCGGATTTACCTTCCCGGAACCCACTCCGTCACGAGAGATCATTGGCGACAATTCCGCCCTGAACGCCGACAGCCTCCCGTCCACCATCCTGGCGATGCTGGCAAGCAGGTCTTCAACACCAGCACCACCCGGTAGGCCCTCCAATCGCGGATCCGGCACGGGCCGCACCGTCGACGCCGCCGGCGCAGCAGCCGCCGATGCAACTACAGCATCTCGGGCCCGGGTTACCCGCCGAGCTGACACGCTGGCCGCCTCTGGAGCCGCCTTCATTTTGGAGACGGCGTCCTTCAAGAGGGCCATCTCCCGCCGCACCTCCTTCAGCTCCGCGCGCAGCTGCCGATTTTCCTGCTCCAGCCAGGAGGCATCGGCGCTCGCGGTGGACCGCTTAACCAGCTCCGTTGCAGCTGCCTTGGCGGTAAGCGCAGCCACGCGGAGCTTCTTCACGAAGCGGCCCTGGAGGTTTTTGGAGCCTATCGACACACCCTCGACGGCTCTCATGTTTTCGAATATGAGGCCGCCGAGATACCCTGAGGCCTCCCTCCTCATTGATGCGGCCAAATCCTCCTCTTTCGGCAGCGAGGCTCTCGAGGCACGAGAGTACCTCGCGGATGCCGAGTCGTCGCCTGGGGAGGAGATGGTCCTCGCCCGCTTTCTCACCGAACGGCCGCCCTGCAGCAGCAATGTTCGGCCGCCACTGGACGAGTCCGACGAGCATCCCGCAAAGTCGGGCTCCATATCACCCGCAATTGGTGGCAACCGAAGGTCGCCCGTCCCCAAAGGCACATCATTGAAGCCAGTAATATTTTGCGACGTGGCGGCCTGACTTTTCACCGCCAACGTCCCGCGGTCGTTGGATAACGATCCGTGGGGGCCCGCGCGAGAACCACCCATCGGACCGGTACTGGGGGATCCGACGCCCCCTGCACCGTAAACGTTAGATCCTGTCGTTGTGCTATCCATATTGTTTTTTGAAAAGTCGCCAAGTCGTCAACGATGATATCCGTCCTGTTACCACACACTCTTTCGCACTCTTGCCCCGACAAAGTCGGTGCAGAGTCCCAGGGAGCCCCTCGTGGAGGTGAGGTGTGTGGATTTGGTCAGTACAGTCCCGCCAACTTCACCGAAATTTTCGTCCTAGTGAGACGATGCCCGAGATACCCACCTTGCGGCGGGCACCGAGGCACGTACTCACTATTCAGAGGAATATCAGTTCCATCGGGGTTTTTGACACGACAGACCGCCGTGAAAGACTGTACCAACCTTGTGCTCCCCGGACGCACGAGACCTAACCCGAACCTAACCCGAACCTAACCCGAACCTAACCCGAACCTTTTTTTTTTTTTTTTTTTTTTAACGTGGAGGAAATCTTCGAAAGATACCCCACCACCCTGGGGGGGATGGCGAGGTTATGCGGGATTTTTACCCGCTAAAACCTCCACGGTGGCCTGCCTCTGCGTGTTGGGGGAGTACCGGGAACTCTGGAAGAACACATCCAGTACTCCCCCCACGCCACGCCTCAACAGAGGCCCGATCTCGGGGGGTCAATGTGACCCCCGGTATTACCTTAAACCTTTAGGTATCTATGACGCCGTGCAGCCACAACACGACGCCATTCCGCCTGGGGAGAAGCTGTGCAATGCCGAATCGGGCCCCCACCCGACTCAGCAGCTTCTCCCTGTAGCGTTGCAATGGGGGAGATGTGGGCAGAAAATTCCTCCCCCGCAACGCTACAACTTCACCACTCAGGTGGCGACACGACGGCGCCCACGTCGCCTACTGCCGCCACCTCTCCCTGATGAGGGTCGCGCCCTCTCGCGAACCCTCTCGGCGGTCTCCTTCTGGAGCATTACTTGCTCGCAGAAGGAGACCACCGCCTTCCAGGCTCCCTCGCTGTCCAGCATCGATGACACGACCGCTGGCAGCGAGAGATCGCCTCCAATAACACTTCGGAGGACACGGCGCTCCCGGGACCACGCGGGACACTCCTCCAGAGTGTGTTGCGCCGTGTCTAGCTCCTCACCGCAGTGGTGGCACTGCGTCGTCGGCTCTCGGCCGATACGTCGCAGATACTCGCCGAAGCATCCATGTCCGGCGAGCATCTGCGTCACCCTGTAGGTGAGCCTACCCCACGTTCTACCCGTCCATGAGCGTAGGACGGGCAGAACGGCGCTGGCAACACGCCGGCCAGAGTCAGACGGCTCCGACAACTGTCGTTGCCACTCCGACTCAGCGTGCCGCCGCGCGTGGCGTCTCCAGGAAGCCAGGTCCGCTTCCTGTGCTGACGGGTCCCCACCCGACTGGCGGAGGCGAACGGCAAGGACGTACATCGTCGCCGCCTCCTCCGCCAGGATCTCCAATGGAAGGAGACCCGCCAGCATCATCGCCGCCCTGTATGAGACCGTGCGGTAACCCCGCACGATCCGGATGGCCATCGGTCTTTCCAACCGACGCAGCAAAGCACGACTGCGCCGGCTGGCCATCAAGTCGCACGCCCATATTGGTGCGCCATACAGCACCATCGAGCGTACGACCCCCGCATACAGGCGGCGAACCCCATCCTGGGGACCCCCCAGATTCGGGAGGAGCCGGCCCAACGCGGCCGCGGCTCTCTCCACCCGGGGGGCCAGACCAGCAAAATGGTCCTCAAAACGCCACTGGCTGTCGATGGTGAGCCCCAAGTACTTCATGGTACGGCCCACCTCGACGCTCGACTCACCTACACGGAGCCAGGACTGCGGCGGTTCACCCCGCCGAGCGGTGTCGTAGAACCACACACACTCGGTTTTCTCGGGGGCAACCCGCAGCCCCAGTCCCCTGATCTCGCGACGACGCACGCCACCCCGCACTCACAGAGGCGCAGCGTCCTCTCATAGTCCTCCCCCGTGGCCAGCACCAACGTGTCGTCAGCGTAACACGTGATGGTGACCCCGGGGGGGAGCGCAGCCCGCAACACCTTGTCGTATGCAAGGTCCCACAGCAAGGGGCCTAACACCGATCCCTGCGGGACCCCGCAAAGAGTCTCCCTCTCGATGTAATGTGCACCCCGGCCGGTATACTCCACCCATCTTGACGATAGGTAGGACCCGATGATCCTCCGTAGGTAGGGCGGCACCCGGTGGTGAAACAGTGCCGCCCTAATTGTCCGCCAGGGCAGGGAGTTAAAAGCGTTGACGATGTCAAGAGACACCGCCAACGCCACCCCACCCTGCGAAACCACTGCCTCCGAGAGGGAACGGACCCGTGAAATTGCGTCCACGGTGGACCGTCCCTCCCGGAATCCGAACTGGCAGTTCGATAGATCGGGCCCCACCCCAGACAGGTGGGCGACGAGGCGGAACGCAATCACGCGCTCGAACAGCTTCCCCGCCTCGTCCAGAAGACATATCGGCCGGTATGCCGAGGGAGACCCCGCGGGCCTGCGCTCCTTTTTAAGGAGGACCAAACGGCCGCGCCTCCATGACGGCGGAAACACCCCGGTCTCCAGGCACCCGCTCAGGATGTCACTGAACGCGTCACCCAGAGAACCGAGGGCCGCCACCAACACGCGCCCGGGGATACCATCCGGGCCAGGGGCGGTATTGCGCGCCCCCGTGCGCTTCATCGCGCGAGCCAGCTCCTCGCGAGTGACCCCCATGTCGGAGGACCAGATGGTCGGGTCATCCGACACCGCCACTTCCAGGCGGCTGTCCACCGCGACCGTGGGGAATAGTGTGTCCACCACGGTCTCGAGCAGACGGGGGTCAAGGGACTCCGTCACCGGCGGGACCCAGGGGCGGAGCTTGCCCAGCACCATTCGGTACGGGCGGCCCCATGGGTCCCGGTCGATCGTCCCGAGAAGCTCACTCCACGCGGCGGCCTTCGCAGCCGCAATAGCAGCGCGCAGCCGCGACCGCGCATCACGGTATCCCCGGTACGCCTCCTCAACCCTGTCGTCCCCGCGACGACCACGGCGGCGGGCCCTGGTGTACCGGCGCCTAGCGCGGACGCAGGAGTCACGCAATTGCGCTATCCCCTCCGACCACCAGTACACCGCATGACGGCGCAAACGCCCGGCCCGGGGCATCGAGGCGTCACAGATGTTAGTGAGCACGCCCCGAAGCCAACGCGCCGCACCATCAGCCCCGCCCATGTGGGAAAATCGCTGGTCGCCCCACGCAACGACATGAGCAGCAGCACGCATCATGTCGTCGTTCAGGCGCGTGAGCGACCATCGCGGCGCCGACTTCCCCACAAGGTCAGGCCGCCGCAAGGGACGATTAAGGCCACCGTCAGCCAATACATCCATGAAGATGTACAGGTGGTCGGAGAGGGTTTCAACGCCCTCCGCCACCCGCCAACGATCGACGCGGCGCACGGCAGCAGGGGAGCAAAACGTTACATCCACTATGGATGACCCCTGCCACCGCACACAGGTTGCCGCCGACCCGCGGTTCACGAGCCTAAGATCGTGTCCCGCGGCCCAATCTAACAGGCCACGACCCCGTGCGTCCGTGCTGGGGGAGCCCCACGCACAGGCGTGGGCGTTGAAGTCCCCCATGACAAGCACGGGACGAGGCAGGAATCGAGCCAGACATTGGCTGATCCTACCCAGGTGGGCGTCAAACCCCCCGAGGCCGCAGCTCGGGGAGATATAAACGCCCACCACCACGAGGTCGCCCCACTCGACGGCAACATATCCGTCGCCGATCTCCAACTTGGTGGCCGACGGTGAGCCCGGAACGTGGCTCCAGGTGATCGCGACCGAGCCACGCCTGTCCCCCGTCCACGACGGGTGGTCCGGGACAGCGTACGGCTCTGCGATCACCGCCACTGCAACGCCCCACTCGCGCATAGCCTGCATCAGCAGGTCTTGTGCTGCGCGCGAGTGGTTCGCGTTTGTCTGGAGGAGGCAGGCACTGAACTCAATCAGTGGCCATGACCTCCTCCAGGTCTCGAGCCGGCAGATCGCTCTGAACCGGCTCGACTGCCCTCTCAGCTTCGGCCGGCGCTGCAGCCGCAACCGCCGGCGAAGCTCGCCGACCCCCACCTGACGGCCTCTGCAAGCAAGACTTGCCGCCCAGGCGGTGAGAGGAGGGCCGCCCATGGTCGCTGCAGAGAGGGCACTTCAGCGGGCGTGAGCATTCGCTCGCCCTGTGTCCCTCTCCACCGCAACGGTAGCAGCGGCCACCCCTGTCGACTGCAGCCGAACACTGCTGCCTCGCATGTCCGACCTCGAGGCAGCGATAGCAGCGGAGCGGTCGCCGCTCGAGTGGCTCAATGCGCACCATCGACCACCCGACGCGCACTCTACCAGCCCTCGAAATCTTGATGGCGGCCTCCGCAGGGCACTGGACCCATGCCGATCCCATACCCCGGCGGGAGCTACGAATAGCTCCCACCTTGACTCGGGCCGCCTCGCAGCCGCCCGCCTCCGCCAGAGCAGCCGCCACCTCGCCCACGCCGACGGACTCGTCCAGGCCCCTGATCCGAAGCTCAACCAGCTTCACGGGCCTGGACACACGCACTCCCGTGCCAGACAGGGCCTCTGCCATCTTCTGGGCCAGGCTAGTAGCCTTGGCCACCCTGTCTTTTCCGGCGATCTCGAGGATGAGACCGCCGGTCATGGAGCGCTTCGGGCGCACACCCTCGATGCCCAGCTCTGCCAGGCTGATACGCTCCCTAGCAGTGGCGAGAGCTTGAGCGTAGGTGCAGCCCACTCCAGGCGGCACGGTGAGGGCGACAGCGGCAGTCCTCGGGGGGCGTTGCACCACCGGAACCGCAGCCGTCTTCGCTCCGCCCTTCGCAGGAGCTGGTTTCGCCCGCCGTCTGTCGGGTCCCATTTCCGAACCGACGGGACGCACGCCCGAGCCGCCCGCCGCAGCCGCAGATGCAGCCCCACGCTTCTTTCGGCGCTTACGCGTCACCTCCCGCCACGGCTGCTCCTTCGGCGGGGCGCTGCGCCCATCCTGCCGCGCAGCGACAGGGAGATCCGCCGCTCCAGGGGCCGGTATCGCCTTCCCGGACCCCACTCCGCCGCCAGGGACCATCGGCGCCAACTCCGCCCTCAGCGCCGACAGCCTCTCGTCAACCATCCTGGTGATGCTGGCAACCAAATGTTCAACTCCAGCACCACCCGGAAAGCACTCCATTCGCGGATCCGGCACAGGCCGCACAGTCGGCGCCGCCGGCGCAGCAGCCGCCGATGCAACCACCGCATCTCGTGCCCGGGCGACCCGCCGAGTCGACACGCTCGCCGTCTCAGGAGCCGCCTTCATCTTGGAGACGGCATCCTTCAAGAGGGCCATCTCCCTCCGCACCTCCTTCAGCTCCGCGCGCAGCTGCCGATTCTCCTGTTCCAGCCAGGAGGCATCGGCGCTCGCGGTGGACCGCTTAACTAGCTCCGTTGCCGCTGCCTTCGCGGTGAGTGCAGCAACCCGGAGCTTCCTCACGAATCGGCCCTGAAGATTCTTGGAGCCAAGTGACACCTTCTCGACGGCTCTCATATTTTCGAATATGAGGCCGCCGAGACCCCCCGAGGCTTCCTTTATCATCGCTGCCGCCAGGTCTTCCTCTTTCGGCAGCGAAGCGGCTGAGGCCCGTGAGTACCTCACCGATGCCGACTCGTCTCCAGCGGAGGAGGAGACATTCCTCGCTCGCTTCCTCAGTGAGTGGCCGCCCTGCAGCAGCAAGGTACGGCCGCCGCTAGAGGAGTCCGACGACCACCCCGTGACGTCGGGCCCCAAATCACCCGCGGTGGGTGGCAACCGATGGTCGCCCCTCCCCGAAGGCACATCATTCAAGCCAGTAGCATTTTGCGACGTGGCGGCCTGACTGACCACCGCCAACGTCCCGCGGTCGCTGGTTAACGATCCGTGGGGGCCCGCGCGAGAACCACCCATCGGACCGGTACTGGGGGATCCGACGCCCCCTGCACCGTAAACGTTAGATCCTATCGTTGTGCTATCCATATTGCTTTTTGAAAAATTCGCCATGTCGTCAACGATGATATCCGTCCTGTTACCACACACTCTTTCGCACTCTTGCCCCGACAAAGTCGGTGCAGAGTCCCAGGGAGCCCCTCGTGGAGGTGAGGTGTGTGGATTTGGTCAGTACAGTCCCGCCAACTTCACCGAAATTTTCGTCCTAGTGAGACGATGCCCGGGATACCCACCTTTCGGCGGGCACCGAGGCACGTACTCACTATTCAGAGGAATATCAGTTCCATCGGGGTTTTTGACACGACAGGCCGCCGTGAAAGACTGTACCAACCTTGTGCTCCCCACCTAACCCGAACCTAACCCGAACCTAACCCGAACCTAACCCGAACCTTTTTTTTTTTTTTTTTTTTTTTTTTTTTTTTTTTGTTTTGAGAGGGGGAAAATGCATTTACGCACGCCGGGCTGCGATGTTGGTCGCCCGGCAGTGTGGGACTCACGATTTCGGCTACCCACTAAAAACCCCCTCTGTGTCACTCATTGCGCACGTATATCCAACAGCAATATGCGTACCAATGTCCAAAGTAAAAAGAAAAACGGTGGAAATAAATAAATAAATTATAATAAATTAATTGACACTACATACACATACCACACAATCAGACACACACACGCCTACAAACAACATTTCTCGGCCCTGGAACCACCTTCCGGTATTACTTCAGGGCCCGAGGTTGTTTTTGTTATTCAATTCAACTACGCATGTCTTCGTTTACAGTCTGTACTATGGAGTTCCTTTCCTCCAATCTTCTTAACTCCTCCTTAGTAATTATTACCTCCTTCACGTAGGATTGTACCACTGTTCTGCTCTCTTCCTTCTTAAGCAGTTTACAAAACGTGTGCGGGGTGAACTCTCCGTGTATCCTCTCTATGGTTCTACGTTGCGCACACCAGTAATTGCACTCGAAAACACTGTGCCTCACATCATCATTCCCTGCACCACATAGGACGCACATAGGGCTCGTTGCCTTTCCTATTTTATACAAATATTGACCAAAGGTACCATGCCCTGTGAGAACCTGTGCCAAGTAGTAGTCAACTACGCTTGGACCCCAGGCCCTCCATTCCTCAATTTCAGGGATCATCTCGTAGGTCCACCTACCATATATATCTGCTCGCCATTCCGTTTGCCATTCCTGGGAGATCTCTCTAAACACCGTCTTCTTGATGGCAGCCTTTTCCCTTTTTTCTAACCTCCCCCCATTTGTCCGAACATACACGTCCCTACTTGCCCTAATATACAAGTCCATTGGCAGGGCACCTGCCAAAACACAAACTGCACACGCAGCCGCTGTCCTATACGCCCTCACAACCCTCGTAAGGAAAGTCTTCTGTACCGTCAGCAATTTTCTTCTGACCACCGCATATTTGGTCGCCTCCGCCCATACAGGTGCAGCGTACGTCACTATCGATCTTATTACCATGTAGTAAAGCATGCGTGCAGCGTATCCTCCACCTTGGATCCTTGGCATGATCCGCATAAGGGCGCCTGCGACCCTATGCGCCTTCTTCGTGGCTTCCTCCACGTGATACTTAAAATAACGATTCTCCTCGATATATACCCCCAAATATTTTATCGCCCTGACCCTCCTTATAATGGAGTCCGCAAACCGAATATCAAGGCAACCACGGCGTTTTCTTCCTGTTAGCAATAACGCTTCCGTCTTCTCCAAAGCAACCGCTAACCCTTTCTCACACAGCCAGCGCTCTACTTTGGTGAGCGCTTGCTCCGCCGTCCTTCGTATATCTTCTAAATACTTATCCGTTATCACCAGCGCGATATCGTCCGCATACCCTACGATCGCGACCTTCTTACTCCCACCTATTTTCAGAAGGCCATCATATACCAGATTCCACAGGAGTGGCCCAAGCACAGACCCCTGCGGAACCCCTGCAGTCACTGCAAACCGCTTTTCCCTTCCAAGCGTATCTGCCACCAACCTCCTTTCGCTCAGGTAACTCTCTAATATCGCCGTAAGGTATGCGGGCAGATCCCTAGAACGGACTTCTTCAAGTATATGCTTCCATTGTATTGTATTGAAGGCGTTGCGCACATCAATTGTAATCAACAGGCAGTGCTTATTCTGCTTCTTAGCCAAGTCCCACCTGTTCATCACCTCCATAATTGCTTGTACCGTACTCCTACCCTTTCTGAACCCATACTGGTTTTCAGCAAAGCCACAGTTATTTGTCTCAAGTGCTGCGGTTAGCTTCTGTGCTACTACCTGCTCCAAGCATTTACCAAACACAGGTAGTAGACAGAGAGGCCTGTATTGCTGAGGCTTGCCATTGTGATCCATCTTTTTAGGTATAAGAGCCAATTTCGCCTCCTTCCATCTCTTTGGGAAATGGCCCGTCCCAAGACATTTTCTGTACAACTCCTTCATCTCATCCCACCAGTATCCCGCCATACTACGCAGTATGTCCGCACCAACGCCATCAATACCAGGCGCTTTCCTTGGTGACATTTTCCTTACCGCATAATTCATTTCCTTGTCCGAGATCTCCACTACAAAGCTGTCAGTCGCCGTCGGCCCTACATTTGTTTCTTCTGCCTCAAGGAGTCGCGCGGAGAATAGTTCACACACTACTTTCTCCATCTCCACCTCCGATAACCTGATCTTTGGCCCTCTCGCCTTTATATGCCTGAGCGCAATTTTGTAGGGCGCCCCCCAGGTATCAAAGTCAATAGCCTCGCAAAGACTCTTCCACGCTCTTTCCTTAGCAGCCATAATTTTCTTCTTAAGCGCCCTTTTATCTTCTTTCCACTCCCTACGCAGTGCCGCTACGGATTCCTCAGTACCTCTCCGAGCAGCCCTCTGTAATTTCCTGCGGGTGCTATTGGCCTTTTTTCTCATTGCCTTGATCTCCTGTGTCCACCAGTACTTACAGTTTTTTCCTGCAACCACGGTAGGTAAGTATATTGTTGCCTCCGTGATTGCACCCTCTATATGGTCCAGCGTTTCTTCAGCCGTTAATTCCCTGGTATCCACGTTTGCCCGCAACAGAGCTGCTCGGAGTCTTCCGCAGCTAATTTTTCCCCGTACCTCAGTCTCACTAAAACTCTTTTTCTTTGCCATCTGCCACTCTAGGTCTATATCATGGCATACAAATTTATGGTCAGACGTAGTAAACCATCCTTCCACATTACTACGTACTACCGCCCTATGCGCTGACTTACTGACCATTAAGAAATCTATTTTAGACCTTCGGCCATTTCTCTCGAAAGTATATTCTCCGCTGCTGTTAACGGGTACCAATTCATTTTGTAGGGCCATCTCCAGTAAAACACTCCCTCTTAAGTCTAGAGTGCGCGATCCCCACACAGGGGACTTTGCATTAAAATCGCCAAGTACAGTGACAACTGCCTTGGCCTCTTTTTTCTTAGTCGCATTTTCAATGCCCTTAAGGGCATCTTCAAAATCTTCTGCTGACCAGGATGGCGGTAGGTAGCAGCTCACTATCGTTATCTTGCTGAAGTGCACGGCAACGAAGCCTCTGCCCTTCGTTACACCCTTATGCACCCCAATCTTCTTCCTGCCTGAGGGAGTAATCCATAATGCTGCAAAGCCCCCTATGTCCCCGAACCAGCCCTTCTCAGTACAATTTGGCTCGCTAACGGCTAGGGCATCAATTTCCCGTTCGCACGCTGCTTGGGAGGCCAGGTCTTGAGCCAGCCTACTACGATTTAAATTGATTTGTACTAACTTGAATTTTATTTTCTTCTTCTCAGCTTGCTTACCGCATCCTTGTACGCCTCACATCTGGTCGACCCTGCAATGTGGGCTGCCTTGTCCCCAGTTACTCCCTTGCCAATACATACCCTACAGGCAGGTTTTTCACTTTTACATTCCCGCATGGCGTGACCAGCTTTCCCGCATTTGCGGCATATTACTGCATCACCCTCCGCGCCTGCACACCTTGCCGCAATGTGCCCAATATTGTGGCACTTGTAGCACCGTATTATATCCGGCACCTCCTTCACTCGGCAGCTCACCCACCCTATTTTGACTCTATTGCCAATCCTGCCAAAAGGTTCTGCCGGCCCCTCAACTATCGCGGTCCGGGTGCCCATATATGCGTCTCTCAACGACTTACATCTCATAAGTTGTACCGATACCTTCGTGTGTTTTGATATCGCATCAAGCACCTCTTCCTCATCTGCCATAGGCTCGATATCTCTAATTTCAATGACCATTTTCGGCACCAACCGCTTAACGGTGTTTTCATTACCGAGCGCCTCCGCAGCTCTCTTATGGAAGTCGGCACTACTATCACTAGCGCCAAACTCCACCAACACATCACCGCCTCTAGTCTGGCGTATGCGTTTTACACCTACGACATCAGTACCCATTTTAGCCTTTAAGTTTTTGGCTACCTCAGCAAAGGTTTGTTTTGGCTGTACCTTAATTGTAACAGCCTCGCCTCGGGCAGGCACACTTCGCTCCTTCTTCCTGATCTGCCTTTTCGCCGGGGTTGGAATGTTTCCTCCTTTCCGTACCTGAGTATCGGTATTGGAGTCATTTCCATCCACAACTCCATGATTGGCAGCTCCGTTAATCCTCCTTCTTCGGAAAGTCACCACCTCCCATTCCGGATCCGATGAATTTGGATCCTCTTCCGCTTGATTTAGCGTTTCCACAGCCAGTATTTTTGGTTTTCTTTTAGTATTAATTTTCTCCTCTGGTGTCTCCGTCTTTGTTCGCTTGCCCGCTTCTCTGCTTGGCGGAGTAGCGTCCTTTCTTTTGGCAGCAGGAGTAGCCATTTCTGGTAGAGGTGTAGGTCCATTCTTCGCTTTAGTTATCCTACTTTTTTCCATGGCTACACGTTCCTGCGGCTGCGTCCAAGGCTCAAAGTTGGACCGTTCCTTCCTTTTTGCAACTATGGGAGTGTCCACACACGCTCTGCGCTCTCTCTCTCCCAAGCGTTGCTCTTCCTGATGGAGAGCAATGGCGCCATTTACCCAAATAGATGCCTTCGTTATATTTCCCTCCATGTGTACGGCTGTGCTCTTCATTGTTGGTAGTGCATTCTTATTTCTCAGTAAGTACGCACATACCAAATCATGCTGTTCTTTTAGCTGCTGAAGCGTGAAAGCCACCTCTTTCAGCGCCGCTTCAACACTTTTACCAGTGAAAGGCTCCGGCTTAACCTTCACCTCCCCTTGCGCTCCATCATCATCCCCAACAGTGAGGTCCACTTCCGTTAACCTATGTCTTATGGCATTACTACCTTCGCCCACATCCTTCCCTTCGCAATCACTGCTCCTCGTAGGTGATCTGGCAAGTGACCTTTTCGGCTTGAAGGGTGTAGGAGTGTCTTCTCCACCTGCTCCGGTAACCATAGAGTTAGACCTACTCCTCTGGGGAATTGGAGTAATCGTCACTCCACAAAGTTTTAAGACTTCGCCAGTTACATTTTTTGCCACGCCGGCCTGGTTATCCACCGGCTGAGGCACACGGTCGTATGATAACGATCCGCGGGGGCCCGCTCCACCACCACCCGACGGACCGGCACTGGGGCATCCGAACTCCCCTGCGCCGTAATCTTTATTAACATTTGTTGTACTTTCCATAATTTTTTTATTTAAGATTTCGCCAAGTTGTCAACTGTTAAATCCATCCTAGTACCACACACTCTTTCGCACTCTTGCCCCGACAAAGTCGGTGCAGAGTCCCAGGGAGCCCCTCGTGGAGGTGAGGTGTGTGGATTTGGTCAGTACAGTCCCGCCAACTTCACCGAAATTTTCGTCCTAGTGAGACGATGCCCGGGATACCCACCTTGCGGCAGGCACCGAGGCACGTACTCACTATTCAGAGGAATATCAGTTCCATCGGGGTTTTTGACACGACAGACCGCCGTGAAAGACTGTACCAACCTTGTGCTCCCCAACCTAACCCGAACCTAACCCGAACCTAACCCGAACCTAACCCGAACCTAACCCGAACCTTTTTTTTTTTTTTTTTTTTTTAACGTGGAGGAAATCTTCGAAAGATACCCCACCACCCTGGGGGGGATGGCGAGGTTATGCGGGATTTTACCCGCTAAAACCTCCACGGTGGCCTGCCTCTGCGTGTTGGGGGAGTACCGGGAACTCTGGAAGAACACATCCAGTACTCCCCCCACGCCTCGCCTCAATAGAGGCTCGATCTCGGGGGGTCAACATGACCCCCGGTATTGCCTAAGACCATTAGGTATCTATGACGCCGTGCAGCCACAACACGACGCCATTCCGCCTGGGGAGAAGCTGTGCAATGCCGAATCGGGCCCCCACCCGACTCAGCAGCTTCTCCCTGTAGCGTTGCAATGGGGGAGATGTGGGCAGAAAATTCCTCCCCCGCAACGCTACAACTTCACCACTCAGGTGGCGACACGACGGCGCCCACGTCGCCTACTGCCGCCACCTCGCCCTGACGAGGGTCGCGCCCTCTCGCGAACCCTCTCGGCGGCCTCCTTCTGCAGCATTACTTGCTCGCAGAAGGAGACCACCGCCTTCCAGGCTCCCTCGCTGTCCAGCATCGATGAAACGACCGCTGGCAGCGAGAGATCTCCTCCAATAACCGTTCGGAGGACACGGCGCTCCCGGGACCACGCGGGACACTCCTCCAGAGTGTGTTGCGCCGTGTCAACCTCCTCACCGCAGTGGTGGCACTGCGTCGTCGGCTCTCGGCCGATTCGTCGCAGATACTCGCCGAAGCATCCATGTCCGGCGAGCATCTGCGTCACCCTGTAGGTGAGTCTACCCCACGTTCTACCCGTCCATGAGCGTAGGACGGGCAGAACGGCGCTGGCAACACGCCGGCCAGAGTCAGACGGCTCCGACAACTGTCGTTGCCACTCCGACTCAGCGTGCCGCCGCGCGTGGCGTCTCCAGGAAGCCAGGTCCGCTTCCTGTGCTGACGGGTCCCCACCCGACTGGCGGAGGCGAACGGCAAGGACGTACATCGTCGCCGCCTCCTCCGCCAGGATCTCCAATGGAAGGAGACCCGCCAGCATCATCGCCGCCCTGTATGAGACCGTGCGGTAACCCCGCACGATCCGGATGGCCATCGGTCTTTCTAGCCGACGCAGCAAAGCACGGCTGCGCCGGCTGGCCATCAGGTCGCACGCCCATATTGGTGCGCCATACAGCACCATCGAGCGCACGACCCCCGCATACAGGCGGCGAACCCCATCCTGGGGACCCCCCAGATTCGGGAGGAGCCGGCCCAACGCGGCCGCGGCTCTCTCCACCCGGGGGGCCAGACCAGCAAAATGGTCCTCAAAACGCCACTGGCTGTCGATGGTGAGCCCCAAGTACTTCATGGTACGGCCCACCTCGACGCTCGACTCACCTACACGGAGCCAGGACTGCGGCGGTTCACCCCGCCGAGCGGTGTCGTAGAACCACACACACTCGGTTTTCTCGGGGGCAACCCGCAGCCCCAGTCCCCTGATCTCGGCGACGACGCACGCCACCCCGCACTCACAGAGGCGCAGCGTCCTCTCATAGTCCTCCCCCGTGGCCAGCACCAACGTGTCGTCAGCGTAACACGTGATGGTGACCCCGGGGGGGAGCGCAGCCCGCAACACCTTGTCGTATGCAAGGTCCCACAGCAAGGGGCCTAACACCGATCCCTGCGGGACCCCGCACAGAGTCTCCCTCTCGATGAATGTGCATCCCGGCCGGAATACTCCACCCATCTTGACGATAGGTAGGACCCGATGATCCTCCGTAGGTAGGGCGGCACCCGGTGGTGAAACAGTGCCGCCCTAATTGTCCGCCAGGGCAGGGAGTTAAAAGCGTTGACAATATCAAGGGATACTGCCAACGCCACCCCACCCTGCGAAACCACTGCCTCCGAGAGGGAACGCACCCGTGAAATTGCGTCCACGGTGGACCGTCCCTCCCGGAATCCGAACTGGCAGTTCGAAAGATCGGGCCCTACCCCAGACAGGTGGGCGACGAGGCGGAACGCAATCACGCGCTCGAACAACTTCCCCGCCTCGTCCAGAAGACATATCGGCCGGTATGCCGAGGGAGACACCGCGGGCCTGCGCTCCTTTTTAAGGAGGACCAGTCGGCCGCGCCTCCATGACGGCGGAAACACCCCGGTCTCCAGGCACCCGCTCAGGATGTCACTGAACGCGTCACCCAGAGAACCGAGGGCCGCCACCAACACGCGCCCGGGGATACCATCCGGGCCAGGGGCGGTATTGCGCGCCCCCGTGCGCTTCATCGCGCGAGCCAGCTCCTCGCGAGTGACCCCCATGTCGGAGGACCAGATGGTCGGGTCATCCGACACCGCCGACTCCAGGCGGCTGTCCACCGCGACCGTGGGGAATAGTGTGTCCACCACGGTCTCGAGCAGACGGGGGTCAAGGGACTCCGTCACCGGCGGAACCCAGGGGCGGAGCTTGCCCAGCACCATTCGGTACGGGCGGCCCCATGGGTCCCGGTCGATCGTCCCGAGGAGCTCACTCCACGCGGCGGCCTTCGCAGCCGCAATAGCAGCTCGCAGCCGCGACCGCGCATCCGGTATCCCCGGTACGCCTCCTCAACCCTGTCGTCCCCGCGACGACCACGGCGGCGGGCCCTGGTGTACCGGCGCCTAGCGCGGACGCACAGTCGCGCAGCTCCGCGATCTCGGCCGACCACCAGTACACCGCATGATGGCGCAAGCGCCGGGCCCGCGGCATCGAGGCGTCACAGATGTTAGTGAGCACGCCCCGAAGCCACCGCGCCGCACCATCAGCACCGCCCATATGGGAAAATCGGTGGTCGCCCCACGCAACGACATGAGCAGCAGCTCGCATCACGTCGTCGTTCAGGCGCGTGAGCGACCATCGCGGCGCCGACTTCCCCACAGGGTCAGGCCGCCGCAGGGGACGATTAAGGCCACCGTCAGCCACCACATCCATGAAGATGTACAGGTGGTCGGAGAGGGTTTCAACGCCCTCCGCCACCCGCCAACGATCGACGCGGCGCACGGCAGCAGGGGAGCAAAACGTCACATCCACTATGGATGAACCCTGCCACCGCACACACGTTGCCGCCGAACCGCGGTTCACGAGCCTAAGGTCATGACCCGCGGCCCAATCCAGCAGGCCGCGACCCCGCGCGTCCGTGCTGGGGGAGCCCCACGCACAAGCGTGGGCGTTGAAATCCCCCATCACAAGCACGGGACGAGGCAGGAATCGAGCCAAACATTGGCTGATCCTACCCAGGTGGGCGTCAAACCCCCCGAGGCCGCAGCTCGGGGAGATATAACAACCCACCACCACGAGGTCGCCCCACTCGACGGCAACGTAACCGTCGCCGATCTCCAACTTGGTGGCCGACGGTGAGCCCGGAACGTGGCTCCAGGTGATCGCGACCGAGCCGCGGCTGTCCCCCGTCCACGACGGGTGGTCCGGGACAGCGTACGGCTCCGCGATCACCGCCACTGCAACGCTCCACTCGCGCATAGCCTGCATCAGCAGGTCTTGTGCTGCGCGCGAGTGGTTCGCGTTTGTCTGGAGGAGGCAGGCACTGAACTCAATCAGTGGCCATGACCTCCTCCGGGTCTGGGGCCGCAGGTGCGCTCTGCGCAGGCCCCTCCACCACAGGTACTTCTACCGAAGCCGCAGTCTCCGCCACCTGCGGCTTTCGCTGTCGACCGCCGCTCGGTTTCTGGGCGCAAGCCTTGCCGCCCAGCCGGTGGGATGCTGGACGCCCAAGGTCGCTGCAGAGGGGGCACTTCAGCGGGCGCGAGCACTCGCTTGCCCTGTGTCCCTCCCCACCACAGCGGTAGCAGCGGCCACCCCTGTCGACCGCAGCCGAACACTGCTGCCTCGCGTGCCCGACCTCGAGGCAGCGATAACAGCGGAGCGGTCGCCGCTCGAGTGGCTCAATACGCGCCATAGTCCACCCGACGCGCATCTTGCCAGCCTTCGAGATCCTGACTGGCGGCCTCCGCAGGGCACTGGACCCATGCCGATCCCATACCCCGGCGGGAGCTACGAATAGCCCCCACCTTGACACGGGCCGCCTCGCAGCCGCCCGCCTCCGCCAGAGCAGCCGCCACCTCGCCCACGCCGACGGACTCGTCCAGGCCCCTGATCCGAAGCTCAACCAGCTTCACGGGCCTGGACACTCGCACTCCCGTGCCAGACAGGGCCTCGGCCATCTTCTGGGCCAGGCTAGTAGCCTTGGCCACCCTGTCTTTTCCGGCGATCTCGAGGATGAGACCGCCGGTCATGGAGCGCTTCGGGCGCACACCCTCGATGCCCAGCTCTGTCAGGCTGATCTTCTGCCTCGCAGTGGACAGAGCCTGGGCGTATGTGCAGCCGACCCCGGGCGGCACGGTGATGGCGACAGCGGCAGTCCTCGGGGGGCGCTGCACCACCGGAACCGCAGCGTCTTCGCTCCGCCCTTCGCAGGAGCTGGTTTCGCCCGCCGTCTGTCGGGTCCTGCTCCCGAATCGACGGGACGTCGCCCGATTCGCCAGCGCCAGCCGCAGGCGCAGCACCACGCTTCTTCCGGCGCTTACGCGTGACCTCCCGCCACGGCTGCTCCTTCGGCGGGGCGCTGCGCCCATCCTGCCGCGCAGCGACAGGGAGATCCGCCGCTCCAGGGGCCGGTATCGCCTTCCCGGACCCCACTCCGCCGCCAGGGACCATCGGCGCCAACTCCGCCCTCAGCGCCGACAGCCTCTCGTCCACCATCCTGGTGATGCTGGCAATTAGGTGTTCAACACCAGCACCACCCGGAAGAGCCTCCACTCGCGGATCCGGCACGGGCCGCACCGTCGACGCGGCCGGCGAAGCAGCCGCCGATGCAACCACCGCATCTCGGGCCCTGGTGACCCGCCGTTCCGACACGCTCGGCCGCTCAGGAGCCGCCTTCATTTTGGAGACGGCATCCTTCAAGAGGGCCATCTCCCTCCGCACCTCCTTCAGCTCCGCGCGCAGCTGCCGATTCTCCTGTTCCAGCCAGGAGGCATCGGCGCTCGCCGTGGACCGCTTAACCAGCTCCGTTGCAGCTGCCTTGGCGGTAAGCGCAGCCACGCGGAGCTTCCTCACGAAGCGGCCCTGGAGGTTCTTGGAGCTACAAGAAACCTTCTCGACGGCTCTCATATTTTCGAATATGAGGCCGCCGAGACCCCCCGAGGCTTCCTTTATCATCGCTGCCGCCAGGTCCTCCTCCTTCGGCAGCGAAGCTCTTGAGGCCCGCGAGTACCTCACCGATGCCGACTCGTCGCCAGCGGAGGAGGAGACATTCCTCGCCCGCTTCCTCACTGAGCGGCCGCCCTGCAGCAGCAAGGTACGGCCGCCGCTAGAGGAGTCCGACGACCACCCCGTGACGTCGGGCCCCAAATCACCCGCGGTGGGTTGGCGACCGATGGTCGCCCCTCCCCGAAGGCACATCATTCAAGCCAGTAGCATTTTGCGACGTGGCGGCCTGACTGACCACCGCCAACGTCCCGCGGTCGCTGGTTAACGATCCGTGGGGGCCCGCGCGAGAACCACCCATCGGACCGGTACTGGGGGATCCGACGCCCCCTGCACCGTAAACGTTAGATCCTATCGTTGTGCTGTCCATATTGTTTTTAAAAGTCGCCATGTCGTCAACGATGATATCCGTCCTGTTACCACACACTCTTTCGCACTCTTGCCCCGACAAAGTCGGTGCAGAGTCCCAGGGAGCCCCTCGTGGAGGTGAGGTGTGTGGATTTGGTCAGTACAGTCCCGCCAACTTCACCGAAATTTTCGTCCTAGTGAGACGATGCCCGGGATACCCACCTTGCGGCGGGCACCGAGGCACGTACTCACTATTCAGAGGAATATCAGTTCCATCGGGGTTTTTGACACGACAGACCGCCGTGAAAGACTGTACCAACCTTGTGCTCCCCCCAATTGCGACCTAACCCGAACCTAACCCGAACCTAACCCGAACCTAACCCGAACCTTTTTTTTTTTTTTTTTTTTTTAACGTGGAGGAAATCTTCGAAAGATACCCCACCACCCTGGGGGGGATGGCGAGGTTATGCGGGATTTCTTACCCGCTAAAACCTCCACGGTGGCCTGCCTCTGCGTGTTGGGGGAGTACCGGGAACTCTGGAAGAACACATCCAGTACTCCCCCCACGCCTCGCCTCAATAGAGGCTCGATCTCGGGGGGTCAACATGACCCCCGGTATTGCCTAATTCCATTAGGTGTCTATGACGCCGTGCAGCCACAACACGACGCCATTCCGCCTGGGGAGAAGCTGTGCAATGCCGAATCGGGCCCCCACCCGACTCAGCAGCTTCTCCCTGTAGCGTTGCAATGGGGGAGATGTGGGCAGAAAATTCCTCCCCCGCAACGCTACAACTTCACCACTCAGGTGGCGACACGACGGCGCCCACGTCGCCTACTGCCGCCACCTCGCCCTGACGAGGGTCGCGCCCTCTCGCGAACCCTCTCGGCGGCCTCCTTCTGCAGCATTACTTGCTCGCAGAAGGAGACCACCGCCTTCCAGGCTCCCTCGCTGTCCAGCATCGATGAAACGACCGCTGGCAGCGAGAGATCTCCTCCAATAACCGTTCGGAGGACACGGCGCTCCCGGGACCACGCGGGACACTCCTCCAGAGTGTGTTGCGCCGTGTCAACCTCCTCACCGCAGTGGTGGCACTGCGTCGTCGGCTCTCGGCCGATTCGTCGCAGATACTCGCCGAAGCATCCATGTCCGGCGAGCATCTGCGTCACCCTGTAGGTGAGTCTACCCCACGTTCTACCCGTCCATGAGCGTAGGACGGGCAGAACGGCGCTGGCAACACGCCGGCCAGAGTCAGACGGCTCCGACAACTGTCGTTGCCACTCCGACTCAGCGTGCCGCCGCGCGTGGCGTCTCCAGGAAGCCAGGTCCGCTTCCTGTGCTGACGGGTCCCCACCCGACTGGCGGAGGCGAACGGCAAGGACGTACATCGTCGCCGCCTCCTCCGCCAGGATCTCCAATGGAAGGAGACCCGCCAGCATCATCGCCGCCCTGTATGAGACCGTGCGGTAACCCCGCACGATCCGGATGGCCATCGGTCTTTCTAGCCGACGCAGCAAAGCACGGCTGCGTCGGCTGGCCATCAGGTCGAACGCCCATATTGGTGCGCCATACAGCACCATTGAGCGCACGACCCCCGCATACAGGCGGCGAACCCCATCCTGGGGACCCCCCAGATTCGGGAGGAGCCGGCCCAACGCGGCCGCGGCTCTCTCCACCCGGGGGGCCAGACCAGCAAAATGGTCCTCAAAACGCCACTGGCTGTCGATGGTGAGCCCCAAGTACTTCATGGTACGGCCCACCTCGACGCTCGACTCACCTACACGCAGCCAGGACTGGGGCGGCTCTCCCCGCCGAGCGGTGTCGTAGAACCACACACACTCGGTTTTCTCGGGGGCAACCCGCAGCCCCAGTCCCCTGATCTCCGCGACGACGCACGCCACCCCGCACTCACAGAGGCGCAGCGTCCTCTCATAGTCCTCCCCCGTGGCCAGCACCAACGTGTCATCAGCGTAACACGTGATGGTGACCCCGGGGGGGAGCGCAGCCCGCAACACCTTGTCGTATGCAAGGTCCCACAGCAAGGGGCCTAACACCGATCCCTGCGGGACCCCGCACAGAGTCTCCCTCTCGATGAAAAGTTCATCCCGGCCGGAATACTCCACCCATCTTGACGATAGGTAGGACCCGATGATCCTCCGTAGGTAGGGCGGCACCCGGTGGTGAAACAGTGCCGCCCTAATTGTCCGCCAGGGCAGGGAGTTAAAAGCGTTGACAATATCAAGGGATACTGCCAACGCCACCCCACCCTGCGAAACGACTGCCTCCGAGAGGGAACGCACCCGTGAAATTGCGTCCACGGTGGACCGTCCCTCCCGGAATCCGAACTGGCAGTTCGAAAGATCGGGCCCTACCCCAGACAGGTGGGCGACGAGGCGGAACGCAATCACGCGCTCGAACAGCTTCCCCGCCTCGTCCAGCAGACATATCGGCCGGTATGCCGAGGGAGACTCCGCGGGCCTGCGCTCCTTTTTAAGGAGGACCAGTCGGCCGCGCCTCCATGACGGCGGAAACACCCCGGTCTCCAGGCACCCGCTCAGGATGTCACTGAACGCGTCACCCAGAGAACCGAGGGCCGCCACCAACACGCGCCCGGGGATACCATCCGGGCCAGGGGCGGTATTGCGCGCCCCCGTGCGCTTCATCGCGCGAGCCAGCTCCTCGCGAGTGACCCCCATGTCGGAGGACCAGATGGTCGGGTCATCCGACACCGCCGACTCCAGGCGGCTGTCCACCGAGACCGTGGGGAATAGTGTGTCCACCACGGTCTCGAGCAGACGGGGGTCAAGGGACTCCGTCACCGGCGGGACCCAGGGGCGGAGCTTGCCCAGCACCATTCGGTACGGGCGGCCCCATGGGTCCCGGTCGATCGTCCCGAGGAGCTCACTCCACGCGGCGGCCTTCGCAGCCGCAATAGCAGCTCGCAGCCGCGACCGCGCATCTCGGTATCCCCGGTACGCCTCCTCAACCCTGTCGTCCCCGCGACGACCACGGCGGCGGGCCCTGGTGTACCGGCGCCTAGCGCGGACGCACGAGTCGCGCAGCTCCGCGATCTCGGCCGACCACCAGTACACCGCATGACGGCGCAAGCGCCCGGCCCGGGGCATCGAGGCGTCACAGATGTTAGTGAGCACGCCCCGAAGCCACCGCGCCGCACCATCAGCACCGCCCATATGGGAAAATCGGTGGTCGCCCCACGCAACGACATGAGCAGCAGCTCGCATCATGTCGTCGTTCAGGCGCGTGAGCGACCATCGCGGCGCCGACTTCCCCACAAGGTCAGGCCGCCGCAGGGGACGATTAAGGCCACCGTCAGCCACCACATCCATGAAGATGTACAGGTGGTCGGAGAGGGTTTCAACGCCCTCCGCCACCCGCCAACGATCGACGCGGCGCACGGCAGCAGGGGAGCAAAACGTCACATCCACTATGGACGAACCCTGCCACCGCACACACGTTGCCGCCGAACCGCGGTTCACGAGCCTAAGGTCATGACCCGCGGCCCAATCCAGCAGGCCGCGACCCCGCGCGTCCGTGCTGGGGGAGCCCCACGCACAAGCGTGGGCGTTGAAATCCCCCATCACAAGCACGGGACGAGGCAGGAATCGAGCCAAACATTGGCTGATCCTACCCAGGTGGGCGTCAAACCCCCCGAGGCCGCAGCTCGGGGAGATATAACAACCCACCACCACGAGGTCGCCCCACTCGACGGCAACGTAACCGTCGCCGATCTCCAACTTGGTGGCCGACGGTGAGCCTGGAACGTGGCTCCAGGTGATCGCGACCGAGCCGCGGCTGTCCCCCGTCCACGACGGGTGGTCCGGGACAGCGTACGGCTCCGCGATCACCGCCACTGCAACGCTCCACTCGCGCATAGCCTGCATCAGCAGGTCTTGTGCTGCGCGCGAGTGGTTCGCGTTTGTCTGGAGGAGGCAGGCACTGAACTCAATCAGTGGCCATGACCTCCTCCGGGTCTGGGGCCGCAGGTGCGCTCTGCGCAGGCCCCACCACCACAGGTACTTCTACCGAAGCCGCAGTCCTCCGCCACCTGCGGCTTTCGCTGTCGACCGCCGCTCGGTTTCTGGGCGCAAGCCTTGCCGCCCAGCCGGTGGGATGCTGGACGCCCAAGGTCGCTGCAGAGGGGGCACTTCAGCGGGCGCGAGCACTCGCTTGCCCTGTGTCCCTCCCCACCACAGCGGTAGCAGCGGCCACCCCTGTCGACCGCTGCCGAACACTGCTGCCTCGCGTGCCCGACCTCGAGGCAACGGAAACAGCGCAGCGGTCGCTTCTCGAGGGGCTCAATACGCGCCATAGTCCACCCGACGCGCATCTTGCCAGCCTTCGAGATCCTGACTGCGGCCTCCGCAGGGCACTGGACCCATGCCGATCCCATACCCCGGCGGGAGCTACGAATAGCTCCCACCTTGACTCGGGCCGCCTCGCAGCCGCCCGCCTCCGCCAGAGCAGCCGCCACCTCGCCCACGCCGACGGACTCGTCCAGGCCCCTGATCCGAAGCTCAACCAGCTTCACGGGCCTGGACACACGCACTCCCGTGCCAGACAGGGCCTCGGCCATCTTCTGGGCCAGGCTAGTAGCCTTGGCCACCCTGTCTTTTCCGGCGATCTCGAGGATGAGACCGCCGGTCATGGAGCGCTTCGGGCGCACACCCTCGATGCCCAGCTCTGCCAGGCTGATACGCTCCCTAGCAGTGGCGAGAGCTTGGGCGTACGTGCAGCCCACTCCAGGCGGCACGGTGAGGGCGACAGCGGCAGTCCTCGGGGGGCGTTGCACCACCGGAACCGCAGCTGTCTTCGCTCCGCCCTTCGCAGGAGCTGGTTTCGCCCGCCGTCTGTCGGGTCCATTCCCGAACCGACGGGACGCACGCCCGAGCCGCCCGCGCGCAGCCGCAGATGCAGCCCCACGCTTCTTTCGGCGTTTACGCGTGACCTCCCCACGGCTGCTCCTTCGGCGGGGCGCTGCGCCCATCCTGCCGCGCAGCGACAGGGAGATCCGCCGCTCCAGGGGCCGGTATCGCCTTCCCGGACCCCACTCCGCCGCCAGGGACCATCGGCGCCAACTCCGCCCTCAGCGCCGACAGCCTCTCGTCAACCATCCTGGTGATGCTGGCAACCAAATGTTCAACTCCAGCACCACCCGGAAAGCACTCCATTCGCGGATCCGGCACAGGCCGCACAGTCGGCGCCGCCGGCGCAGCAGCCGCCGATGCAACCACCGCATCTCGTGCCCGGGCGACCCGCCGAGTCGACACGCTCGCCGTCTCAGGAGCCGCCTTCATCTTGGAGACGGCATCCTTCAAGAGGGCCATCTCCCTCCGCACCTCCTTCAGCTCCGCGCGCAGCTGCCGATTCTCCTGTTCCAGCCAGGAGGCATCGGCGCTCGCGGTGGACCGCTTAACTAGCTCCGTTGCCGCTGCCTTCGCGGTGAGTGCAGCAACCCGGAGCTTCCTCACGAAGCGGCCCTGAAGATTCTTGGAGCCAAGTGACACCTTCTCGACGGCTCTCATATTTTCGAATATGAGGCCGCCGAGACCCCCCGAGGCTTCCTTTATCATCGCCGCCGCCAGGTCTTCCTCTTTCGGCAGCGAAGCGGCTGAGGCCCGTGAGTACCTCACCGATGCCGACTCGTCGCCAGCGGAGGAGGAGACATTCCTCGCTCGCTTCCTCACTGAGTGGCCGCCCTGCAGCAGCAAGGTACGGCCGCCGCTAGAGGAGTCCGACGACCACCCCGTGACGTCGGGCCCCAAATCACCCGCGGTGGGTGGCGACCGATGGTCGCCCCTCCCCGAAGGCACATCATTCAAGCCAGTAGCATTTTGCGACGTGGCGGCCTGACTGACCACCGCCAACGTCCCGCGGTCGCTGGTTAACGATCCGTGGGGGCCCGCGCGAGAACCACCCATCGGACCGGTACTGGGGGATCCGACGCCCCCTGCACCGTAAACGTTCGATCCTATCGTTGTGCTATCCATGTTTTATATTTTTTTTCGCCATGTCGTCAACGATGATATCCGTCCTGTTACCACACACTCTTTCGCACTCTTGCCCCGACAAAGTCGGTGCAGAGTCCCAGGGAGCCCCTCGTGGAGGTGAGGTGTGTGGATTTGGTCAGTACAGTCCCGCCAACTTCACCGAAATTTTCGTCCTAGTGAGACGATGCCCGGGATACCCACCTTGCGGCGGGCACCGAGACACGTACTCACTATTCAGAGGAATATCAGTTCCATCGGGGTTTTTGACACGACAGACCGCCGTGAAAGACTGTACCAACCTTGTGCTCCCCACCTAACCCGAACCTAACCCGAACCTAACCCGAACCTAACCCGAACCTTTTTTTTTTTAACCCGAACCTAACCCGAACCTTTTTTTTTTTTTTTTTTTTTTAACGTGGAGGAAATCTTCGAAAGATACCCCACCACCCTGGGGGGGATGGCGAGGTTATGCGGGATTTTTACCCGCTAAAACCTCCACGGTGGCCTGCCTCTGCGTGTTGGGGGAGCACCGGGAACTCTGGAAGAACACATCCAGTACTCCCCCCACGCCACGCCTCAACGGAGGCTCGATCTCGGGGGGTCAACATGACCCCCGGTATTGCCTAAGACCATTAGGTGTCTATGACGCCGTGCAGCCACAACACGACGCCATTCCGCCTGGGGAGAAGCTGTGCAATGCCGAATCGGGCCCCCACCCGACTCAGCAGCTTCTCCCTGTAGCGTTGCAATGGGGGAGATGTGGGCAGAAAATTCCTCCCCCGCAACGCTACAACTTCACCACTCAGGTGGCGACACGACGGCGCCCACGTCGCCTACTGCCGCCACCTCTCCCTGATGAGGGTCGCGCCCTCTCGCGAACCCTCTCGGCGGCCTCCTTCTGCAGCATTACTTGCTCGCAGAAGGAGACCACCGCCTTCCAGGCTCCCTCGCTGTCCAGCATCGATGACACGACCGCTGGCAGCGAGAGATCTCCTCCAATAACACGTTCGGAGGACACGGCGCTCCCGGGACCACGCGGGACACTCCTCCAGAGTGTGTTGCGCCGTGTCCACCTCCTCACCGCAGTGGTGGCACTGCGTCGTCGGCTCTCGGCCGATTCGTCGCAGATACTCGCCGAAGCATCCATGTCCGGCGAGCATCTGCGTCACCCTGTAGGTGAGTCTACCCCACGTTCTACCCGTCCATGAGCGTAGGACGGGCAGAACGGCGCTGGCAACACGCCGGCCAGAGTCAGACGGCTCCGACAACTGTCGTTGCCACTCCGACTCAGCGTGCCGCCGCGCGTGGCGTCTCCAGGAAGCCAGGTCCGCTTCCTGTGCTGACGGGTCCCCACCCGACTGGCGGAGGCGAACGGCAAGGACGTACATCGTCGCCGCCTCCTCCGCCAGGATCTCCAATGGAAGGAGACCCGCCAGCATCATCGCCGCCCTGTATGAGACCGTGCGGTAACCCCGCACGATCCGGATGGCCATCGGTCTTTCTAGCCGACGCAGCAAAGCACGGCTGCGTCGGCTGGCCATCAGGTCGAACGCCCATATTGGTGCGCCATACAGCACCATTGAGCGCACGACCCCCGCATACAGGCGGCGAACCCCATCCTGGGGACCCCCCAGATTCGGGAGGAGCCGGCCCAACGCGGCCGCGGCTCTCTCCACCCGGGGGGCCAGACCAGCAAAATGGTCCTCAAAACGCCACTGGCTGTCGATGGTGAGCCCCAAGTACTTCATGGTACGGCCCACCTCGACGCTCGACTCACCTACACGGAGCCAGGACTGCGGCGGTTCACCCCGCCGAGCGGTGTCGTAGAACCACACACACTCGGTTTTCTCGGGGGCAACCCGCAGCCCCAGTCCCCTGATCTCGGCGACGACGCACGCCACCCCGCACTCACAGAGGCGCAGCGTCCTCTCATAGTCCTCCCCCGTGGCCAGCACCAACGTGTCATCAGCGTAACACGTGATGGTGACCCCGGGGGGGAGCGCAGCCCGCAACACCTTGTCGTATGCAAGGTCCCACAGCAAGGGGCCTAACACCGATCCCTGCGGGACCCCACAAAGAGTCTCCCTCTCGATGAAGTGTGCATCCCGGCCGGAATACTCCACCCATCTGTACGATAGGTAGGACCCGATGATCCTCCGTAGGTAGGGCGGCACCCGGTGGTGAACCAGGGCCGCCCTAATTGTTCGCCAGGGCAGGGAGTTAAAAGCGTTGACAATATCAAGGGATACTGCCAACGCCACCCCACCCTGCGAAACCACTGCCTCCGAGAGGGAACGCACCCGTGAAATTGCGTCCACGGTGGACCGTCCCTCCCGGAATCCGAACTGGCAGTTCGAAAGATCGGGCCCTACCCCAGACAGGTGGGCGACGAGGCGGAACGCAATCACGCGCTCGAATAACTTCCCCGCCTCGTCCAGAAGACATATCGGCCGGTATGCCGAGGGAGACTCCGCGGGCCTGCGCTCCTTTTTAAGGAGGACCAGTCGGCCGCGCCTCCATGACGGCGGAAACACCCCGGTCTCCAGGCACCCGCTCAGGATGTCACTGAACGCGTCACCCAGAGAACCGAGGGCCGCCACCAACACGCGCCCGGGGATACCATCCGGGCCAGGGGCGGTATTGCGCGCCCCCGTGCGCTTCATCGCGCGAGCCAGCTCCTCGCGAGTGACCCCCATGTCGGAGGACCAGATGGTCGGGTCATCCGACACCGCCGACTCCAGGCGGCTGTCCACCGCGACCGTGGGGAATAGTGTGTCCACCACGGTCTCGAGCAGACGGGGGTCAAGGGACTCCGTCACCGGCGGAACCCAGGGGCGGAGCTTGCCCAGCACCATTCGGTACGGGCGGCCCCATGGGTCCCGGTCGATCGTCCCGAGGAGCTCACTCCACGCGGCGGCCTTCGCAGCCGCAATAGCAGCTCGCAGCCGCGACCGCGCATCTCGGTATCCCCGGTACGCCTCCTCAACCCTGTCGTCCCCGCGACGACCACGGCGGCGGGCCCTGGTGTACCGGCGCCTAGCGCGGACGCACGAGTCGCGCAGCTCCGCGATCTCGGCCGACCACCAGTACACCGCATGATGGCGCAAGCGCCGGGCCCGCGGCATCGAGGCGTCACAGATGTCAGTGAGCACGCCCCGAAGCCACCGCGCCGCACCATCAGCACCGCCCATATGGGAAAATCGGTGGTCGCCCCACGCAACGACATGAGCAGCAGCTCGCATCACGTCGTCGTTCAGGCGCGTGAGCGACCATCGCGGCGCCGACTTCCCCACAGGTCAGGCCGCCGCAGGGGACGATTAAGGCCACCGTCAGCCACCACATCCATGAAGATGTACAGGTGGTCGGAGAGGGTTTCAACGCCCTCCGCCACCCGCCAACGATCGACGCGGCGCACGGCAGCAGGGGAGCAAAACGTCACATCCACTATGGACGAACCCTGCCACCGCACACACGTCGCCGCCGAACCGCGGTTCACGAGCCTAAGGTCATGACCCGCGGCCCAATCCAGCAGGCCGCGACCCCGCGCGTCCGTGCTGGGGGAGCCCCACGCACAAGCGTGGGCGTTGAAATCCCCCATCACAAGCACGGGACGAGGCAGGAATCGAGCCAAACATTGGCTGATCCTACCCAGGTGGGCGTCAAACCCCCCGAGGCCGCAGCTCGGGGAGATATAACAACCCACCACCACGAGGTCGCCCCACTCGACGGCAACGTAACCGTCGCCGATCTCCAACTTGGTGGCCGACGGTGAGCCTGGAACGTGGCTCCAGGTGATCGCGACCGAGCCGCGGCTGTCCCCCGTCCACGACGGGTGGTCCGGGACAGCGTACGGCTCCGCGATCACCGCCACTGCAACGCTCCACTCGCGCATAGCCTGCATCAGCAGGTCTTGTGCTGCGCGCGAGTGGTTCGCGTTTGTCTGGAGGAGGCAGGCACTGAACTCAATCAGTGGCCATGACCTCCTCCGGGTCTGGGGCCGCAGGTGCGCTCTGCGCAGGCCCCACCACCACAGGTACTTCTACCGAAGCCGCAGTCTCCGCCACCTGCGGCTTTCGCTGTCGACCGCCGCTCGGTTTCTGGGCGCAAGCCTTGCCGCCCAGCCGGTGGGATGCTGGACGCCCAAGGTCGCTGCAGAGGGGGCACTTCAGCGGGCGCGAGCACTCGCTTGCCCTGTGACCCTCCCCACCACAGCGGTAGCAGCGGGACCCCTGTCAACCGCCGCCGAACACTGCTGCCTCGCATGCCCGACCTCGAGGCAGCGATAGCAGCGGAGCGGTCGCCGCTCGAGTGGCTCAATGCGCGCCATAGTCCACCCGACGCGCACTCTACCAGCCCTCGAGATCTTGACTGCGGCCTCCGCAGGGCACTGGACCCATGCCGATCCCATACCCCGGCGGGAGCTACGAATAGCTCCCACCTTGACTCGGGCCGCCTCGCAGCCGCCCGCCTCCGCCAGAGCAGCCGCCACCTCGCCCACGCCGACGGACTCGTCCAGGCCCCTGATCCGAAGCTCAACCAGCTTCACGGGCCTGGACACTCGCACTCCCGTGCCAGACAGGGCCTCGGTCATCTTCTGGGCCAGGCTAGTAGCCTTGGCCACCCTGTCTTTTCCGGCGATCTCGAGGATGAGACCGCCGGTCATGGAGCGCTTCGGGCGCACACCCTCGATGCCCAGCTCTGCCAGGCTGATACGCTCCCTCGCAGTGGCAGAGCTTGGGCGTACGTGCAGCCCACTCCAGGCGGCACGGTGAGGGCGACAGCGGCAGTCCTCGGCGGGCGCTGCACTACCGGAACCGCAGCGGTCCGCGCTCCACCCTTTACAGGAGCCGGTTTTGCCGGCCGTCTGTCGGGGCCCGTCCCAGAAACGATGGGACGACTGCCCGAACCGCCAGCACCGGCTGCAGACGCAGCACCACGCTTCTTTCGGCGCTTTCTCGTGACTTCACGCCACGGCTGCTCCTTCGGCGGCGCGCTGCGCCCGCTCTGTCGCGCAGCAACAGGGAGCTCTGCAGCTCGAGGATCCGCCGCTCCAGGGGCCGGTATCGCCTTCCCGGACCCCACTCCGCCACCAGGGACCATCGGCGCCAACTCCGCCCTCAGCGCCGAAAGCCTTTCGTCAACCATCCTGGTGATGCTGGCAATTAGGTGTTCAACACCAGCACCACCCGGAAGAGCCCTCCATTCGCGGATCCGGCACGGGCCGCACCGTCGACGCCACCGGCGCAGCAGCCACCGATGCAATCACTGCATCTCGTGCCCGGGCAACCCGCCGAGTTGAAACGCTCGCCGCCTCTGGAGCTGCCTTCATTTTGGAGACGGCGTCCTTCAAGAGGGCCATCTCCCTCCGCACCTCCTTCAGCTCCGCGCGCAGCTGCCGATTTTCCTGTTCCAGCCAGGAGGCATCGGCGCTCGCGGTGGACCGCTTAACTAGCTCCGTTGCCGCTGCCTTCGCGGTGAGCGCAGCAACTCGGAGCTTTCTTACGAACCGGCCCTGTAGATTCTTGGAGCCAAGTGACACCTTCTCGACGGCTCTCATATTTTCGAATATGAGGCCGCCGAGACCCCCCGAGGCTTCCTTTATCATCGCTGCCGCCAGGTCTTCCTCTTTCGGCAGCGAAGCGGCTGAGGCCCGTGAGTACCTCACCGATGCCGACTCGTCGCCAGCGGAGGAGGAGACATTCCTCGCTCGCTTCCTCAGTGAGTGGCCGCCCTGCAGCAGCAAGGTACGGCCGCCGCTAGAGGAGTCCGACGACCACCCCGTGACGTCGGGCCCCAAATCACCCGCGGTGGGTGGCGACCGATGGTCGCCCCTCCCCGAAGGCACATCATTCAAGCCAGTAGCATTTTTCGACGTGGCGGCCTGACTGACCACCGCCAACGTCCCGCGGTCGCTGGTTAACGATCCGTGGGGGCCCGCGCGAGAACCACCCATCGGACCGGTACTGGGGGATCCGACGCCCCCTGCACCGTAAACGTTAGATCCTATCGTTGTGCTATCCATGTTTGTATATGTTTTCGCCATGTCGTCAACGATGATATCCGTCCTGTTACCACACACTCTTTCGCACTCTTGCCCCGACAAAGTCGGTGCAGAGTCCCAGGGAGCCCCTCGTGGAGGTGAGGTGTGTGGATTTGGTCAGTACAGTCCCGCCAACTTCACCGAAATTTTCGTCCTAGTGAGACGATGCCCGGGATACCCACCTTGCGGCGGGCACCGAGGCACGTACTCACTATTCAGAGGAATATCAGTTCCATCGGGGTTTTTGACACGACAGACCGCCGTGAAAGACTGTACCAACCTTGTGCTCCCCACCTAACCCGAACCTAACCCGAACCTAACCCGAACCTAACCCGAACCTAACCCGAACCTTTTTTTTTTTTTTTTTTTTTTTTTTTTAACGTGGAGGAAATCTTCGAAAGATACCCCACCACCCTGGGGGGGATGGCGAGGTTATGCGGGATTTCTACCCGCTAAAACCTCCACGGTGGCCTGCCTCTGCGTGTTGGGGGAGCACCGGGAACTCTGGAAGAACACATCCAGTACTCCCCCCACGCCTCGCCTCAACGGAGGCTCGATCTCGGGGGGTCAACGTGACCCCCGGTATTACCTAAGACCATTAGGTGTCTATGACGCCGTGCAGCCACAACACGACGCCATTCCGCCTGGGGAGAAGCTGTGCAATGCCGAATCGGGCCCCCACCCGACTCAGCAGCTTCTCCCTGTAGCGTTGCAATGGGGGAGATGTGGGCAGAAAATTCCTCCCCCGCAACGCTACAACTTCACCACTCAGGTGGCGACACGACGGCGCCCACGTCGCCTACTGCCGCCACCTCTCCCTGACGAGGGTCGCGCCCTCTCGCGAACCCTCTCGGCGGCCTCCTTCTGCAGCATTACTTGCTCGCAGAAGGAGACCACCGCCTTCCAGGCTCCCTCGCTGTCCAGCATCGATGAAACGACCGCTGGCAGCGAGAGATCTCCTCCAATAACCGTTCGGAGGACACGGCGCTCCCGGGACCACGCGGGACACTCCTCCAGAGTGTGTTGCGCCGTGTCAACCTCCTCACCGCAGTGGTGGCACTGCGTCGTCGGCTCTCGGCCGATTCGTCGCAGATACTCGCCGAAGCATCCATGTCCGGCGAGCATCTGCGTCACCCTGTAGGTGAGTCTACCCCACGTTCTACCCGTCCATGAGCGTAGGACGGGCAGAACGGCGCTGGCAACACGCCGGCCAGAGTCAGACGGCTCCGACAACTGTCGTTGCCACTCCGACTCAGCGTGCCGCCGCGCGTGGCGTCTCCAGGAAGCCAGGTCCGCTTCCTGTGCTGACGGGTCCCCACCCGACTGGCGGAGGCGAACGGCAAGGACGTACATCGTCGCCGCCTCCTCCGCCAGGATCTCCAATGGAAGGAGACCCGCCAGCATCATCGCCGCCCTGTATGAGACCGTGCGGTAACCCCGCACGATCCGGATGGCCATCGGTCTTTCTAGCCGACGCAGCAAAGCACGGCTGCGTCGGCTGGCCATCAGGTCGAACGCCCATATTGGTGCGCCATACAGCACCATCGAGCGCACGACCCCCGCATACAGGCGGCGAACCCCATCCTGGGGACCCCCCAGATTCGGGAGGAGCCGGCCCAACGCGGCCGCGGCTCTCTCCACCCGGGGGGCCAGACCAGCAAAATGGTCCTCAAAACGCCACTGGCTGTCGATGGTGAGCCCCAAGTACTTCATGGTACGGCCCACCTCGACGCTCGACTCACCTACACGGAGCCAGGACTGCGGCGGTTCACCCCGCCGAGCGGTGTCGTAGAACCACACACACTCGGTTTTCTCGGGGGCAACCCGCAGCCCCAGTCCCCTGATCTCGGCGACGACGCACGCCACCCCGCACTCACAGAGGCGCAGCGTCCTCTCATAGTCCTCCCCCGTGGCCAGCACCAACGTGTCGTCAGCGTAACACGTGATGGTGACCCCGGGGGGGAGCGCAGCCCGCAACACCTTGTCGTATGCAAGGTCCCACAGCAAGGGGCCTAACACCGATCCCTGCGGGACCCCACAAAGAGTCTCCCTCTCGATGAAGTGTGCATCCCGGCCGGAGTACTCCACCCATCTGTACGATAGGTAGGACCCGATGATCCTCCGTAGGTAGGGCGGCACCCGGTGGTGAACCAGGGCCGCCCTAATTGTTCGCCAGGGCAGGGAGTTAAAAGCGTTGACAATATCAAGGGATACTGCCAACGCCACCCCACCCTGCGAAACCACTGCCTCCGAGAGGGAACGCACCCGTGCAATTGCGTCCACGGTGGACCGTCCCTCCCGGAATCCGAACTGGCAGTTCGAAAGATCGGGCCCTACCCCAGACAGGTGGGCGACGAGGCGGAACGCAATCACGCGCTCGAATAACTTCCCCGCCTCGTCCAGAAGACATATCGGCCGGTATGCCGAGGGAGACACCGCGGGCCTGCGCTCCTTTTTAAGGAGGACCAGTCGGCCGCGCCTCCATGACGGCGGAAACACCCCGGTCTCCAGGCACCCGCTCAGGATGTCACTGAACGCGTCACCCAGAGAACCGAGGGCCGCCACCAACACGCGCCCGGGGATACCATCCGGGCCAGGGGCGGTATTGCGCGCCCCCGTGCGCTTCATCGCGCGAGCCAGCTCCTCGCGAGTGACCCCCATGTCGGAGGACCAGATGGTCGGGTCATCCGACACCGCCGACTCAAGGCGGCTGTCCACCGAGACCGTGGGGAATAGTGTGTCCACCACGGTCTCGAGCAGACGGGGGTCAAGGGACTCCGTCACCGGCGGAACCCAGGGGCGGAGCTTGCCCAGCACCATTCGGTACGGGCGGCCCCATGGGTCCCGGTCGATCGTCCCGAGGAGCTCACTCCACGCGGCGGCCTTCGCAGCCGCAATAGCAGCTCGCAGCCGCGACCGCGCATCTCGGTATCCCCGGTACGCCTCCTCAACCCTGTCGTCCCCGCGACGACCACGGCGGCGGGCCCTGGTGTACCGGCGCCTAGCGCGGACGCACGAGTCGCGCAGCTCCGCGATCTCGGCCGACCACCAGTACACCGCATGATGGCGCAAGCGCCGGGCCCGCGGCATCGAGGCGTCACAGATGTCAGTGAGCACGCCCCGAAGCCACCGCGCCGCACCATCAGCACCGCCCATATGGGAAAATCGGTGGTCGCCCCACGCAACGACATGAGCAGCAGCTCGCATCACGTCGTCGTTCAGGCGCGTGAGCGACCATCGCGGCGCCGACTTCCCCACATGGTCAGGCCGCCGCAGGGGGCGATTAAGGCCACCGTCAGCCACCACATCCATGAAGATGTACAGGTGGTCGGAGAGGGTTTCAACGCCCTCCGCCACCCGCCAACGATCGACGCGGCGCACGGCAGCAGGGGAGCAAAGCGTCACATCCACTATGGACGAACCCTGCCACCGCACACACGTCGCCGCCGAACCGCGGTTCACGAGCCTAAGGTCATGACCCGCGGCCCAATCCAGCAGGCCGCGACCCCGCGCGTCCGTGCTGGGGGAGCCCCACGCACAAGCGTGGGCGTTGAAATCCCCCATCACAAGCACGGGACGAGGCAGGAATCGAGCCAAACATTGGCTGATCCTACCCAGGTGGGCGTCAAACCCCCCGAGGCCGCAGCTCGGGGAGATATAACAACCCACCACCACGAGGTCGCCCCACTCGACGGCAACGTAACCGTCGCCGATCTCCAACTTGGTGGCCGACGGTGAGCCTGGAACGTGGCTCCAGGTGATCGCGACCGAGCCGCGGCTGTCCCCCGTCCACGACGGGTGGTCCGGGACAGCGTACGGCTCCGCGATCACCGCCACTGCAACGCTCCACTCGCGCATAGCCTGCATCAGCAGGTCTTGTGCTGCGCGCGAGTGGTTCGCGTTTGTCTGGAGGAGGCAGGCACTGAACTCAATCAGTGGCCATGACCTCCTCCGGGTCTGGGGCCGCAGGTGCGCTCTGCGCAGGCCCCTCCACCACAGGTACTTCTACCGAAGCCGCAGTCTCCGCCACCTGCGGCTTTCGCTGTCGACCGCCGCTCGGTTTCTGGGCGCAAGCCTTGCCGCCCAGCCGGTGGGATGCTGGACGCCCAAGGTCGCTGCAGAGGGGGCACTTCAGCGGGCGCGAGCACTCGCTTGCCCTGTGACCCTCCCCACCACAGCGGTAGCAGCGGGAACCCCTGTCAAGCGCCGCCGAACACTGCTGCCTCGCGTGCCCGACCTCGAGGCAACGGAAACAGCGCAGCGGGCGCTTCTCGAGGGGCTCAATACGCGCCATAGTCCACCCGACGCGTATCTTGCCAGCCTTCGAGATCCTGACTGCGGCCTCGGCAGGGCACTGTACCCATGCCGATCCCATACCCCGGCGGGAGCTACGAATAGCTCCCACCTTGACTCGGGCCGCCTCGCAGCCGCCCGCCTCCGCCAGAGCAGCCGCCACCTCGCCCACGCCGACGGACTCGTCCAGGCCCCTGATCCGAAGCTCAACCAGCTTCACGGGCCTGGACACTCGCACTCCCGTGCCAGACAGGGCCTCGGTCATCTTCTGGGCCAAGCTAGTAGCCTTGGCCACCCTGTCTTTTCCGGCGATCTCGAGGATGAGACCGCCGGTCATGGAGCGCTTCGGGCGCACACCCTCGATGCCCAGCTCTGCCAGGCTGATACGCTCCCTAGCAGTGGCGAGAGCTTGGGCGTACGTGCAGCCCACTCCAGGCGGCACGGTGAGGGCGACAGCGGCAGTCCTCGGTGGGCGCTGCACTACCGGAACCGCGGCGTTCCGCGCTCCACCCTTCGCAGGAGCTGGCTTCGCCCGCCGTCTGTCGGGTCCTGCTCCCGAATCGACGGGACGTCTGCCCGAATCGCCAGCGCCAGCCGCAGGCGCAGCACCACGCTTCTTCCGGCGCTTACGCGTGACCTCACGCCACGGTTGCTCCTCCGGCGGCGCACTCCTCCCGCTCTGCTTCATCGCACCGGGGGGCACCGCACCTCGGCTAGCCGGCGCTCCAGGGGCCGGTAACACCTTCCCGGACCCCACTCCGTCACGAGAGATCATCGGCGCCAATTCCGCCCTGAACGCCGACAGCCTGCCGTCCACCATCCTGGCGATGCTGGCAACCAGGTCTTCAGCATCAACACCCCCAGGAAGAGCCCCCATTCGCGGGTCCGGAATGGGCCGCACCGTCGACGCCGCCGGCGCAGCAGCCGCCGATGCAACTACAGCATCTCGGGCCCGGGTTACCCGCCGAGCTGACACGCTGGCCGCCTCTGGAGCCGCCTTCATTTTGGAGACGGCGTCCTTCAAGAGGGCCATCTCCCTCCGCACCTCCTTCAGCTCCGCGCGCAGCTGCCGATTCTCCTGTTCCAGCCAGGAGGCATCGGCGCTCGCCGTGGACCGCTTAACCAGCTCCGTTGCAGCTGCCTTGGCGGTAAGCGCAGCCACACGGAGCTTCCTCACGAAGCGGCCCTGGAGGTTCTTAGATCCTATCGACACACCCTCGACGGCTCTCATATTTTCGAATATGAGGCCGCCGAGATACCCTGAGGCCTCCCTCCTCATGGATGCGGCCAAATCCTCCTCTTTCGGCAGCGAGGCTCTCGAGGCACGAGAGTACCTCGCGGATGCCGAGTCGTCGCCTGGGGAGGAGATGGTCCTCGCCCGCTTCCTCACCGAACGGCCGCCCTGCAGCAGCAATGTTCGGCCGCCGCTGGACGAGTCCGACGAGCATCCCGCAAAGTCGGGCTCCATATCACCCTCAATGGGTGGCAAGCGAAGGTCGCCCGTCCCCAAAGGCACATCAATCAAGTCAGTAATATTTTGCGACGTGGCGGCCTGACTTTCCACCGCCAACGTCCCGCGGTCGTTGGATAACGATCCGTGGGGGCCCGCGCGAGAACCACCCATCGGACCGGTACTGGGGGATCCGACGCCCCCTGCACCGTAAACGTTCGATCCTATAGTTGTGCTATCCATCATTATTATATGTTTTTCGCCAAGTCGTCAACGATGATATCCGTCCTGTTACCACACACTCTTTCGCACTCTTGCCCCGACAAAGTCGGTGCAGAGTCCCAGGGAGCCCCTCGTGGAGGTGAGGTGTGTGGATTTGGTCAGTACAGTCCCGCCAACTTCACCGAAATTTTCGTCCTAGTGAGACGATGCCCGGGATACCCACCTTGCGGCAGGCACCGAGGCACGTACTCACTATTCAGAGGAATATCAGTTCCATCGGGGTTTTTGACACGACAGACCGCCGTGAAAGACTGTACCAACCTTGTGCTCCCCACCTAACCCGAACCTAACCCGAACCTTTTTTTTTTTTTTTATTTTAACGTGGAGGAAATCTTCGAAAGATACCCCACCACCCTGGGGGGGGATGGCGAGGTTATGCGGGATTTCTACCCGCTAAAACCTCCACGGTGGCCTGCCTCTGCGTGTTGGGGGAGTACCGGGAACTCTGGAAGAACACATCCAGTACTCCCCCCACGCCTCGCCTCAATAGAGGCTCGATCTCGGGGGGTCAACATGACCCCCGGTATTGCCTAATTCCATTAGGTGTCTATGACGCCGTGCAGCCACAACACGACGCCATTCCGCCTGGGGAGAAGCTGTGCAATGCCGAATCGGGCCCCCACCCGACTCAGCAGCTTCTCCCTGTAGCGTTGCAATGGGGGAGATGTGGGCAGAAAATTCCTCCCCCGCAACGCTACAACTTCACCACTCAGGTGGCGACACGACGGCGCCCACGTCGCCTACTGCCGCCACCTCGCCCTGACGAGGGTCGCGCCCTCTCGCGAACCCTCTCGGCGGCCTCCTTCTGCAGCATTACTTGCTCGCAGAAGGAGACCACCGCCTTCCAGGCTCCCTCGCTGTCCAGCATCGATGAAACGACCGCTGGCAGCGAGAGATCTCCTCCAATAACCGTTCGGAGGACACGGCGCTCCCGGGACCACGCGGGACACTCCTCCAGAGTGTGTTGCGCCGTGTCAACCTCCTCACCGCAGTGGTGGCACTGCGTCGTCGGCTCTCGGCCGATTCGTCGCAGATACTCGCCGAAGCATCCATGTCCGGCGAGCATCTGCGTCACCCTGTAGGTGAGTCTACCCCACGTCTACCCATCCATGAGCGTAGGACGGGCAGAACGGCGCTGGCAACACGCCGGCCAGAGTCAGACGGCTCCGACAACTGTCGTTGCCACTCCGACTCAGCGTGCCGCCGCGCGTGGCGTCTCCAGGAAGCCAGGTCCGCTTCCTGTGCTGACGGGTCCCCCCCCGACTGGCGGAGGCGAACGGCAAGGACGTACATCGTCGCCGCCTCCTCCGCCAGGATCTCCAATGGAAGGAGACCCGCCAGCATCATCGCCGCCCTGTATGAGACCGTGCGGTAACCCCGCACGATCCGGATGGCCATCGGTCTTTCTAGCCGACGCAGCAAAGCACGGCTGCGCCGGCTGGCCATCAAGTCGCACGCCCATATTGGTGCGCCATAAAGCACCATCGAGCGTACGACTCCCGCATACAGGCGGCGAACCCCATCCTGGGGACCCCCCAGATTCGGGAGGAGCCGGCCCAACGCGGCCGCGGCTCTCTCCACCCGGGGGGCCAGACCAGCAAAATGGTCCTCAAAACGCCACTGGCTGTCGATGGTGAGCCCCAAGTACTTCATCGTACGGCCCACCTCGACGCTCGACTCACCTACACGCAGCCAGGACTGGGGCGGCTCACCCCGCCGAGCGGTGTCGTAGAACCACACACACTCGGTTTTCTCGGGGGCAACCCGCAGCCCCAGTCCCCTGATCTCCGCGACGACGCACGCCACCCCGCACTCACAGAGGCGCAGCGTCCTCTCATAGTCCTCCCCCGTGGCCAGCACCAACGTGTCATCAGCGTAACACGTGATGGTGACCCCGGGGGGGAGCGCAGCCCGCAACACCTTGTCGTATGCAAGGTCCCACAGCAAGGGGCCTAACACCGATCCCTGCGGGACCCCGCACAGAGTCTCCCTCTCGATGAAATGTTCATCCCGGCCGGAATACTCCACCCATCTTGACGATAGGTAGGACCCGATGATCCTCCGTAGGTAGGGCGGCACCCGGTGGTGAAACAGTGCCGCCCTAATTGTCCGCCAGGGCAGGGAGTTAAAAGCGTTGACAATATCAAGGGATACTGCCAACGCCACCCCACCCTGCGAAACGACTGCCTCCGAGAGGGAACGCACCCGTGAAATTGCGTCCACGGTGGACCGTCCCTCCCGGAATCCGAACTGGCAGTTCGAAAGATCGGGCCCCACCTCAGACAGGTGGGCGACGAGGCGGAACGCAATCACGCGCTCGAACAGCTTCCCCGCCTCGTCCAGAAGACATATCGGCCGGTATGCCGAGGGAGACACCGCGGGCCTGCGCTCCTTTTTAAGGAGGACCAGACGGCTGCGCCTCCATGACGGCGGAAACACCCCGGTCTCCAGGCACCCGCTCAGGATGTCGCTGAAAGCGTCACCCAGAGAACCGAGGGCCGCCACCAACACGCGCCCGGGGATACCATCCGGGCCAGGGGCGGTATTGCGCGCCCCCGTGCGCTTCATCGCGCGAGCCAGCTCCTCGCGAGTGACCCCCATGTCGGAGGACCAGATGGTCGGGTCATCCGACACCGCCGACTTCCAGGCGGCTGTCCACCGCGACCGTGGGGAATAGTGTGTCCACCACGGTCTCGAGCAGACGGGGGTCAAGGGACTCCGTCACCGGCGGGACCCAGGGGCGGAGCTTGCCCAGCACCATTCGGTACGGGCGGCCCCATGGGTCCCGGTCGATCGTCCCGAGAAGCTCACTCCACGCGGCGGCCTTCGCAGCCGCAATAGCAGCTCGCAGCTGCGACCGCGCATCTCGGTATCCCCGGTACGCCTCCTCAACCCTGTCGTCCCCGCGACGACCACGGCGGCGGGCCCTGGTGTACCGGCGCCTAGCGCGGACGCACAAGTCGCGCAGCTCCGCGATCTCGGCCGACCACCAGTACACCGCATGACGGCGCAAGCGCCGGGCCCGCGGCATCGAGGCGTCACAGATGTTGTGAGCACGCCCCGAAGCCACCGCGCCGCACCATCAGCACCGCCCATATGGGAAAATCGGTGGTCGCCCCACGCAACGACATGAGCAGCAGCTCGCATCATGTCGTCGTTCAGGCGTGTGAGCGACCATCGCGGCGCCGACTTCCCCACAAGGTCAGGCCGCCGCAGGGGACGATTAAGGCCACCGTCAGCCACCACATCCATGAAGATGTACAGGTGGTCGGAGAGGGTTTCAACGCCCTCCGCCACCCGCCAACGATCGACGCGGCGCACGGCAGCAGGGGAACAAAACGTCACATCCACTATGGATGACCCCTGCCACCGCACACACGTTGCCGCCGCTCCGCGGTTCACGAGCCGAAGGTCGTGACTCGCCGCCCAATCCAGCAGGCCGCGACCTCGTGCGTCCGTGCTGGGGGAGCCCCACGCACAAGCGTGGGCGTTGAAATCCCCCATCACAAGCACGGGACGAGGCAGGAATCGAGCCAAACATTGGCTGATCCTACCCAGGTGGGCGTCAAACCCCCCGAGGCCGCAGCTCGGGGAGATATAACAACCCACCACCACGAGGTCGCCCCACTCGACGGCAACGTAACCGTCGCCGATCTCCAACTTGGTGACCGACGGTGAGCCTGGAACGTGGCTCCAGGTGATCGCGACCGAGCCGCGGCTGTCCCCCGTCCACGACGGGTGGTCCGGGACAGCGTACGGCTCCGCGATCACCGCCACTGCAACGCTCCACTCGCGCATAGCCTGCATCAGCAGGTCTTGTGCTGCGCGCGAGTGGTTCGCGTTTGTCTGGAGGAGGCAGGCACTGAACTCAATCAGTGGCCATGACCTCCTCCGGGTCTGGGGCCGGCAGGTCGCTCTGAACGGCCCCACCCCACAGCTTCGGCCGGTGCTGCAGCCGCCACCGCCGGCGAAGCTCGCCGACCCCTGACGGCTGCGCAAGCAAGACTTGCCGCCCAGGCGGTGAGAGGAGGGGCGCCCATGGTCGCTACAGAGAGGGCACTTCAGCGGGCGTGAGCATTCGCTCGCCCTGTGTCCCTCTCCACCGCAACGGTAGCAGCGGCCACCCCTGTCGACTGCAGCCGAACACTGCTGCCTCGCATGCCCGACCTCGAGGCAGCGATAGCAGCGGAGCGGTCGCCGCTCGAGTGGCTCAATGCGCGCCATAGTCCATCCGACGCGCACTCTACCAGCCTTCGAGATATTGACGGCGGCCTCCGCAGGGCACTGGACCCACGCCGAGCCCATACCCCGGCGGGAGCTACGAATAGCCCCCACCTTGACACGGGCCGCCTCGCAGCCGCCCGCCTCAGCCAGAGCAGCCGCAACCTCGGCCACGCCGACGGACTCGTCCAGGCCCCTGATCCGAAGCTCAACCAGCTTCACGGGCCTGGACACTCGCACCCCCGTGCCAGACAGGGCCTCGGCCATCTTCTGGGCCAAGCTAGTAGCTTTGGCCACCCTGTCTTTTCCGGCGATCTCGAGGATGAGACCGCCGGTCATGGAGCGCTTCGGGCGCACACCCTCGATGCCCAGCTCTGCCAGGCTGATACGCTCCCTAGCAGTGGTGAGAGCTTGGGCGTATGTGCAGCCGACCCCGGGCGGCACGGTGATGGCGACAGCGGCAGTCCTCGGGGGGCGTTGCACCACCGGAACCGCGGCGGTCTTCGCTCCGCCCTTCGCAGGAGCTGGTTTCGCCCGCCGTCTGTCGGATCCCATTCCAGAAACGGTGGGACGACTGGCCGAGCCGACAGCGCCGGCCGCAGATGCAGCACCACGCTTCTTTCGGCGCTTACGCGTGACCTCACGCCACGGTTGCTCCTTCGGCGGCGCGCTGCGCCCGCTCTGTCGCCCAGCAACAGGGAGCTCTGCAGCTCGAGGATCCGCCGCTCCAGGGGCCGGTATCGCCTTCCCGGACCCCACTCCGCCGCCAGGGACCATCGGCGCCAACTCCGCCCTCAGCGCCGACAGCCTCTCGTCCACCATCCTGGTGATGCTGGCAATTAGGTGTTCAACACCAGCACCACCCGGAAGAGCCTCCACTCGCGGATCCGGCACGGGCCGCACCGTCGACACTACCGGCGCAGCAGCCACCGATGCAATCACTGCATCTCGTGCCCGGGCAACGCGCCGAGTTGAAACGCTCGCTGCCTCTGGAGCTGCCTTCATTTTGGAGACGGCGTCCTTCAAGAGGGCCATCTCCCTCCGCACCTCCTTCAGCTCCGCGCGCAGCTGCCGATTCTCCTGTTCCAGCCAGGAGGCATCGGCGCTCGCGGTGGACCGCTTAACTAGCTCCGTTGCCGCTGCCTTCGCGGTAAGCGCAGCCACGCGGAGCTTCCTCACGAAGCGGCCCTGGAGGTTCTTGGAGCTACAAGAAACCTTCTCGACGGCTCTCATATTTTCGAATATGAGGCCGCCGAGACCCCCCGAGGCTTCCTTTGTCATTGCTGCCATCAGGTCCTCCTCCTTCGGCAGCGAAGCTCTTGAGGCCCGCGAGTAGCTCACTGATGCCGACTCGTCGCCAGCGGAGGAGGAGACATTCCTCGCTCGCTTCCTCAGTGAGTGGCCGCCCTGCAGCAGCAAGGTACGGCCGCCGCTAGAGGAGTCCGACGACCACCCCGTGACGTCGGGCCCCAAATCACCCGCGGTGGGTGGCGACCGATGGTCGCCCCTCCCCGAAGGCACATCATTCAAGCCAGTAGCATGTTTCGACGTGGCGGCCTGACTGCCCACCGCCAACGTCCCGCGGTCGTTGGATAACGATCCGTGGGGGCCCGCGCGAGAACCACCCATCGGACCGGAACTGGGGGATCCGACGCCCCCTGCACCGTAAACGTTTGATCCTATCATTGTGCTATCCATGTTTGTTTTGTGTTGTCGCCATGTCGTCAACGATGATATCCGTCCTGTTACCACACACTCTTTCGCACTCTTGCCCCGACAAAGTCGGTGCAGAGTCCCAGGGAGCCCCTCGTGGAGGTGAGGTGTGTGGATTTGGTCAGTAGAGTCCCGCCAACTTCACCGAAATTTTCGTCCTAGTGAGACGATGCCCGGGATACCCACCTTGCGGCGGGCACCGAGGCACGTACTCACTATTCAGAGGAATATCAGTTCCATCGGGGTTTTTGACACGACAGACCGCCGTGAAAGACTGTACCAACCTTGTGCTCCCCACCTAACCCGAACCTAACCCGAACCTTTTTTTTTTTTTTTATTTTAACGTGGAGGAAATCTTCGAAAGATACCCCACCACCCTGGGGGGGGATGGCGAGGTTATGCGGGATTTCTACCCGCTAAAACCTCCACGGTGGCCTGCCTCTGCGTGTTGGGGGAGTACCGGGAACTCTGGAAGAACACATCCAGTACTCCCCCCACGCCTCGCCTCAATAGAGGCTCGATCTCGGGGGGTCAACATGACCCCCGGTATTGCCTAATTCCATTAGGTGTCTATGACGCCGTGCAGCCACAACACGACGCCATTCCGCCTGGGGAGAAGCTGTGCAATGCCGAATCGGGCCCCCACCCGACTCAGCAGCTTCTCCCTGTAGCGTTGCAATGGGGGAGATGTGGGCAGAAAATTCCTCCCCCGCAACGCTACAACTTCACCACTCAGGTGGCGACACGACGGCGCCCACGTCGCCTACTGCCGCCACCTCGCCCTGACGAGGGTCGCGCCCTCTCGCGAACCCTCTCGGCGGCCTCCTTCTGCAGCATTACTTGCTCGCAGAAGGAGACCACCGCCTTCCAGGCTCCCTCGCTGTCCAGCATCGATGAAACGACCGCTGGCAGCGAGAGATCTCCTCCAATAACCGTTCGGAGGACACGGCGCTCCCGGGACCACGCGGGACACTCCTCCAGAGTGTGTTGCGCCGTGTCAACCTCCTCACCGCAGTGGTGGCACTGCGTCGTCGGCTCTCGGCCGATTCGTCGCAGATACTCGCCGAAGCATCCATGTCCGGCGAGCATCTGCGTCACCCTGTAGGTGAGTCTACCCCACGCTCTACCCGTCCATGAGCGTAGGACGGGCAGAACGGCGCTGGCAACACGCCGGCCAGTGTCAGACGGCTCCGACAACTGTCGTTGCCACTCCGACTCAGCGTGCCGCCGCGCGTGGCGTCTCCAGGAAGCCAGGTCCGCTTCCTGTGCTGACGGGTCCCCCCCCGACTGGCGGAGGCGAACGGCAAGGACGTACATCGTCGCCGCCTCCTCCGCCAGGATCTCCAATGGAAGGAGACCCGCCAGCATCATCGCCGCCCTGTACGAGACCGTGCGGTAACCCCGCACGATTCGGATGGCCATCGGTCTTTCTAGCCGACGCAGCAAAGCACGGCTGCGCCGGCTGGCCATCAAGTCGAACGCCCATATTGGTGCGCCATACAGCACCATCGAGCGCACGACCCCCGCATACAGGCGGCGAACCCCATCCTGGGGACCCCCCAGATTCGGGAGGAGCCGGCCCAACGCGGCCGCGGCCCTCTCCACCCGGGGAGCCAGACCAGCAAAATGGTCCTCAAAACGCCACTGGCTGTCGATGGTGAGCCCCAAGTACTTCATGGTACGGCCCACCTCGACGCTCGACTCACCTACACGCAGCCAGGACTGGGGCGGCTCTCCCCGCCGAGCGGTGTCGTAGAACCACACACACTCGGTTTTCTCGGGGGCAACCCGCAGCCCCAGTCCCCTGATCTCGGCGACGACGCACGCCACCCCGCACTCACAGAGGCGCAGCGTCCTCTCATAGTCCTCCCCCGTGGCCAGCACCAACGTGTCATCAGCGTAACACGTGATGGTGACCCCGGGGGGGAGCGCAGCCCGCAACACCTTGTCGTATGCAAGGTCCCACAGCAAGGGGCCTAACACCGATCCCTGCGGGACCCCGCACAGAGTCTCCCTCTCGATGAAACGTTCATCCCGGCCGGAATACTCCACCCATCTGTACGATAGGTAGGACCCGATGATCCTCCGTAGGTAGGGCGGCACCCGGTGGTGAAACAGTGCCGCCCTAATTGTCCGCCAGGGCAGGGAGTTAAAAGCGTTGACGATGTCGAGAGACACCGCCAACGCCACCCCACCCTGCGAAACGACTGCCTCCGAGAGGGAACGCACACGTGAAATTGCGTCCACGGTGGACCGTCCCTCCCGGAATCCGAACTGGCAGTTCGATAGATCGGGCCCCACGTCAGACAGGTGGGCGACGAGGCGGAACGCAATTACGCGTTCGAATAGTTTCCCAGCCTCGTCCAAAAGACATATCGGCCGGTATGCCGAGGGAGACTCCGCGGGCCTGCGCTCCTTTTTAAGGAGGACCAGTCTGCCGCGCCTCCACGACGGCGGATACACCCCGGTCTCCAGGCACCCGTTCAGTATGTCACTGAAGGTATCACCCAGAGAACCGAGGGCCGCCACCAACACGCGCCCGGGGACACCATCCGGGCCAGGGGCGGTATTGCGTGCCCCCGTGCGCTTCATCGCGCGAGCAAGCTCCTCACGAGTGACCCCCATGTCGGAGGACCAGATGGTCGGGTCCACCAGCACCGCCGACTCCAGGCGGCTTTCCACCGCGACCGCGGGGAATAGTGTGTCCACCACGGTCTCGAGCAGACGGGGGTCAAGGGACTCCGTCACCGGCGGGACCTAGGGGCGGAACTTGCCCAACACCATTCGGTACGGGCGGCCCCATGGGTCCCGGTCGATCATCCCAAGAAGCTCACTCCACGCGGCGGCCTTCGCAGCCGCAATAGCAGCTCGCAGTCGCGACCGCGCATTCCGGTATCCCCGGTACGCCTCCTCAACCCTGTCGTCCCCGCGACGACCACGGCGGCGAGCCCTGGTGTACCGGCGCCTAGCGCGGACGCAGGGATCGCGCAATTGCGCTACCCCCTCCGACCACCAGCACACCGCATGACGGCGCAAACGCCGGGCACGCGGCATCGAGGCGTCACAGATGTCCGTGAGCACGCCCCGAAGTCACCGCGGCGCACCATCAGCACCGCCCATATGGGAAAATCAGTGGTCGCCCCACGCAACGACATGAGCAGCAGCTCGCATCATGTCGTCGTTCAGGCGGGTAAGCGACCATCGCGGCGCCGACTTCCCCACAGGGCCAGGCCGCCGGAGGGCACGATTAAGGCCACCGTCAGCCACCACATCCATAAAAATGTACAGGTGGTCGGAGAGGGTCTCAACGCCCTCCGCCACCCGCCAGCGATCGACGCAGCGCACGGCAGCAGGGGAACAAAACGTCACATCCACTATGGATGACCCCTGCCACCGCACACATGTTGCCGTCGCCCCGCGGTTCACGAGCCGAAGGTCGTGACTCGCCGCCCAATCTGACAGGCCGCGAAATCGTGCGTCCGTTCTGGGGGATCCCCACGCACAAGCGTGGGCGTTGAAATCCCCCATCACAAGCACGGGACGAGGCAGGAATCGAGCCAAACATTGGCTGATCCTACCCAGGTGGGCGTCAAACCCCCCGAGGCCGCAGCTCGGGGAGATATAACAACCCACCACCACGAGGTCGCCCCACTCGACGGCAACGTAACCGTCGCCGATCTCCAACTTGGTGGCCGACGGTGAGCCCGGAACGTGGCTCCAGGTGATCGCGACCGAGCCGCGGCTGTCCCCCGTCCACGACGGGTGGTCCGGGACAGCGTACGGCTCCGCGATCACCGCCACTGCAACGCTCCACTCGCGCATAGCCTGCATCAGCAGGTCTTGTGCTGCGCGCGAGTGGTTCGCGTTTGTCTGGAGGAGGCAGGCACTGAACTCAATCAGTGGCCATGACCTCCTCCGGGTCTGGGGCCGCAGGTGCGCTCTGCGCAGGCCCCACCACCACAGGTACTTCTACCGAAGCCGCAGCCTCCGCCACCTGCGGCTTTCGCTGTCGACCGCCGCTCGGTTTCTGGACGCAAGCCTTGCCGCCCAGCCGGTGGGATGCTGGACGCCCAAGGTCGCTGCAGAGGGGGCACTTCAGCGGGCGAGAGCACTCGCTTGCCCTGTGACCATCCCCACCACAGCGGTAGCAGCGGCCACCCCTGTCGACTGCAGCCGAACACTGCTGCCTCGCATGCCCGACCTCGAGGCAGCGATAGCAGCGGAGCGGTCGCCGCTCGAGTGGCTCAATGCGCGCCATAGTCCATCCGACGCGCACTCTACCAGCCTTCGAGATATTGACGGCGGCCTCCGCAGGGCACTGGACCCACGCCGAGCCCATACCCCGGCGGGAGCTACGAATAGCCCCCACCTTGACACGGGCCGCCTCGCAGCCGCCCGCCTCAGCCAGAGCAGCCGCAACCTCGGCCACGCCGACGGACTCGTCCAGGCCCCTGATCCGAAGCTCAACCAGCTTCACGGGCCTGGACACTCGCACCCCCGTGCCAGACAGGGCCTCGGCCATCTTCTGGGCCAAGCTAGTAGCTTTGGCCACCCTGTCTTTTCCGGCGATCTCGAGGATGAGACCGCCGGTCATGGAGCGCTTCGGGCGCACACCCTCGATGCCCAGCTCTGCCAGGCTGATACGCTCCCTAGCAGTGGTGAGAGCTTGGGCGTATGTGCAGCCGACCCCGGGCGGCACGGTGATGGCGACAGCGGCAGTCCTCGGGGGGCGTTGCACCACCGGAACCGCGGCGGTCTTCGCTCCGCCCTTCGCAGGAGCTGGTTTCGCCCGCCGTCTGTCGGATCCCATTCCAGAAACGGTGGGACGACTGGCCGAGCCGACAGCGCCGGCCGCAGATGCAGCACCACGCTTCTTTCGGCGCTTACGCGTGACCTCACGCCACGGTTGCTCCTTCGGCGGCGCGCTGCGCCCGCTCTGTCGCCCAGCAACAGGGAGCTCTGCAGCTCGAGGATCCGCCGCTCCAGGGGCCGGTATCGCCTTCCCGGACCCCACTCCGCCGCCAGGGACCATCGGCGCCAACTCCGCCCTCAGCGCCGACAGCCTCTCGTCCACCATCCTGGTGATGCTGGCAATTAGGTGTTCAACACCAGCACCACCCGGAAGAGCCTCCACTCGCGGATCCGGCACGGGCCGCACCGTCGACACTACCGGCGCAGCAGCCACCGATGCAATCACTGCATCTCGTGCCCGGGCAACGCGCCGAGTTGAAACGCTCGCTGCCTCTGGAGCTGCCTTCATTTTGGAGACGGCGTCCTTCAAGAGGGCCATCTCCCTCCGCACCTCCTTCAGCTCCGCGCGCAGCTGCCGATTCTCCTGTTCCAGCCAGGAGGCATCGGCGCTCGCGGTGGACCGCTTAACTAGCTCCGTTGCCGCTGCCTTCGCGGTAAGCGCAGCCACGCGGAGCTTCCTCACGAAGCGGCCCTGGAGGTTCTTGGAGCTACAAGAAACCTTCTCGACGGCTCTCATATTTTCGAATATGAGGCCGCCGAGACCCCCCGAGGCTTCCTTTGTCATTGCTGCCATCAGGTCCTCCTCCTTCGGCAGCGAAGCTCTTGAGGCCCGCGAGTAGCTCACTGATGCCGACTCGTCGCCAGCGGAGGAGGAGACATTCCTCGCTCGCTTCCTCAGTGAGTGGCCGCCCTGCAGCAGCAAGGTACGGCCGCCGCTAGAGGAGTCCGACGACCACCCCGTGACGTCGGGCCCCAAATCACCCGCGGTGGGTGGCGACCGATGGTCGCCCCTCCCCGAAGGCACATCATTCAAGCCAGTAGCATGTTTCGACGTGGCGGCCTGACTGCCCACCGCCAACGTCCCGCGGTCGTTGGATAACGATCCGTGGGGGCCCGCGCGAGAACCACCCATCGGACCGGAACTGGGGGATCCGACGCCCCCTGCACCGTAAACGTTTGATCCTATCATTGTGCTATCCATGTTTGTTTTGTGTTGTCGCCATGTCGTCAACGATGATATCCGTCCTGTTACCACACACTCTTTCGCACTCTTGCCCCGACAAAGTCGGTGCAGAGTCCCAGGGAGCCCCTCGTGGAGGTGAGGTGTGTGGATTTGGTCAGTAGAGTCCCGCCAACTTCACCGAAATTTTCGTCCTAGTGAGACGATGCCCGGGATACCCACCTTGCGGCGGGCACCGAGGCACGTACTCACTATTCAGAGGAATATCAGTTCCATCGGGGTTTTTGACACGACAGACCGCCGTGAAAGACTGTACCAACCTTGTGCTCCCCACCTAACCCGAACCTAACCCGAACCTAACCCGAACCTAACCCGAACCTTTTTTTTTTTTTTTTTTTTTTAACGTGGAGGAAATCTTCGAAAGATACCCCACCACCCTGGGGGGGGTGGCGAGGTTATGCGGGATTTTTACCCGCTAAAACCTCCACGGTGGCCTGCCTCTGCGTGTTGGGGAAGCACCGGGAACTCTGGAAGAACACATCCAGTACTCCCCCCACGCCTCGCCTCAACAGAGGCCCGATCTCGGGGGGTCAACGTGACCCCCGGTATTACCTAAGACCATTAGGTGTCTATGACGCCGTGCAGCCACAACACGACGCCATTCCGCCTGGGGAGAAGCTGTGCAATGCCGAATCGGGCCCCCACCCGACTCAGCAGCTTCTCCCTGTAGCGTTGCAATGGGGGAGATGTGGGCAGAAAATTCCTCCCCCGCAACGCTACAACTTCACCACTCAGGTGGCGACACGACGGCGCCCACGTCGCCTACTGCCGCCACCTCGCCCTGACGAGGGTCGCGCCCTCTCGCGAACCCTCTCGGCGGCCTCCTTCTGCAGCATTACTTGCTCGCAGAAGGAGACCACCGCCTTCCAGGCTCCCTCGCTGTCCAGCATCGATGACACGACCGCTGGCAGCGAGAGATCTCCTCCAATACACATTCGGAGGACACGGCGCTCCCGGGACCACGCGGGACACTCCTCCAGAGTGTGTTGGGCCGTGTCCACCTCCTCACCGCAGTGGTGGCACTGCGTCGTCGGCTCTCGGCCGATACGTCGCAGATACTCGCCGAAGCATCCATGTCCGGCGAGCATCTGCGTCACCCTGTAGGTGAGTCTACCCCACGTTCTACCCGTCCATGAGCGTAGGACGGGCAGAACGGCGCTGGCAACACGCCGGCCAGAGTCAGACGGCTCCGACAACTGTCGTTGCCACTCCGACTCAGCGTGCCGCCGCGCGTGGCGTCTCCAGGAAGCCAGGTCCGCTTCCTGTGCTGACGGGTCCCCACCCGACTGGCGGAGGCGAACGGCAAGGACGTACATCGTCGCCGCCTCCTCCGCCAGGATCTCCAATGGAAGGAGACCCGCCAGCATCATCGCCGCCCTGTATGAGACCGTGCGGTAACCCCGCACGATCCGGATGGCCATCGGTCTTTCTAGCCGACGCAGCAAAGCACGGCTGCGCCGGCTGGCCATCAAGTCGAACGCCCATATTGGTGCGCCATAAAGCACCATCGAGCGTACGACTCCCGCATACAGGCGGCGAACCCCATCCTGGGGACCCCCCAGATTCGGGAGGAGCCGGCCCAACGCGGCCGCGGCTCTCTCCACCCGGGGGGCCAGACCAGCAAAATGGTCCTCAAAACGCCACTGGCTGTCGATGGTGAGCCCCAAGTACTTCATCGTACGGCCCACCTCGACGCTCGACTCACCTACACGCAGCCAGGACTGGGGCGGCTCTCCCCGCCGAGCGGTGTCGTAGAACCACACACACTCGGTTTTCTCGGGGGCAACCCGCAGCCCCAGTCCCCTGATCTCCGCGACGACGCACGCCACCCCGCACTCACAGAGGCGCAGCGTCCTCTCATAGTCCTCCCCCGTGGCCAGCACCAACGTGTCGTCAGCGTAACACGTGATGGTGACACCGGGGGGGAGCGCAGCCCGCAACACCTTGTCGTATGCAAGGTCCCACAGCAAGGGGCCTAACACCGATCCCTGCGGGACCCCGCACAGAGTCTCCCTCTCGATGAAATGTTCATCCCGGCCGGAATACTCCACCCATCTTGACGATAGGTAGGACCCGATGATCCTCCGTAGGTAGGGCGGCACCTGGTGGTGAAACAGTGCCGCCCTAATTGTCCGCCAGGGCAGGGAGTTAAAAGCGTTGACAATATCAAGGGATACTGCCAACGCCACCCCACCCTGCGAAACCACTGCCTCCGAGAGGGAACGCACCCGTGAAATTGCGTCCACGGTGGACCGTCCCTCCCGGAATCCGAACTGGCAGTTCGAAAGATCGGGCCCTACCCCAGACAGGTGGGCGACGAGGCGGAACGCAATGACGCGTTCGAATAGCTTCCCCGCCTCGTCCAGAAGACATATCGGCCGGTATGCCGAGGGAGACTCCGCGGGCCTGCGCGCCTTTTTAAGGAGGACCAGTCGGCCGCGCCTCCATGACGGCGGAAACACCCCGGTCTCCAGGCACCCGCTCAGGATGTCACTGAACGCGTCACCCAGAGAACCGAGGGCCGCCACCAACACGCGCCCGGGGATACCATCCGGGCCAGGGGCGGTATTGCGCGCCCCCGTGCGCTTCATCGCGCGAGCCAGCTCCTCGCGAGTGACCCCCATGTCGGAGGACCAGATGGTCGGGTCATCCGACACCGCCGACTCCAGGCGGCTGTCCACCGAGACCGTGGGGAATAGTGTGTCCACCACGGTCTCGAGCAGACGGGGGTCAAGGGACTCCGTCACCGGCGGGACCCAGGGGCGGAGCTTGCCCAGCACCATTCGGTACGGGCGGCCCCATGGGTCCCGGTCGATCGTCCCGAGGAGCTCACTCCACGCGGCGGCCTTCGCAGCCGCAATAGCAGCTCGCAGCCGCGACCGCGCATCCCGGTATCCCCGGTACGCCTCCTCAACCCTGTCGTCCCCGCGACGACCACGGCGGCGGGCCCTGGTGTACCGGCGCCTAGCGCGGACGCACAAGTCGCGCAGCTCCGCGATCTCGGCCGACCACCAGTACACCGCATGACGGCGCAAGCGCCCGGCCCGGGGCATCGAGGCGTCACAGATGTTAGTGAGCACGCCCCGAAGCCAACGCGCCGCACCATCAGCCCCGCCCATGTGGGAAAATCGCTGGTCGCCCCACGCAACGACATGAGCAGCAGCACGCATCATGTCGTCGTTCAGGCGCGTGAGCGACCATCGCGGCGCCGACTTCCCCACAAGGTCAGGCCGCCGCAGGGGACGATTAAGGCCACCGTCAGCCACCACATCCATGAAGATGTACAGGTGGTCGGAGAGGGTTTCAACGCCCTCGGCCACCCGCCAACGATCGACGCGGCGCACGGCAGCAGGGGAGCAAAACGTTACATCCACTATGGATGACCCCTGCCACCGCACACAGGTTGCCGCCGACCCGCGGTTCACGACCCTAAGGTCATGACCCGCGGCCCAGTCCAGCAGGCCGCGACCCCGCGCGTCCGTGCTGGGGGAGCCCCACGCACAAGCGTGGGCGTTGAAATCCCCCATCACAAGCACGGGACGAGGCAGGAATCGAGCCAAACATTGGCTGATCCTACCCAGGTGGGCGTCAAACCCCC
>JAOPTO010001039.1:0-256524 GCA_033822845.1 Tetrapedia diversipes
TCAAACGTAAAATCGTTACTCTTGATTTTCGTCTTAGAATGTCTCAGGGAGTTACTCTTTCAATTTAAGCCCAGGGCTGTCCGAACACCCTGTATACGTCTTTTAACGTCACTTTGGGATTCTCTTGTATATACACTATTTTAAGAGCTACGTAACAACTGTTTCGTCATATTATTTGAAAAACATGGAAATGATTATATTTTATGAATATTCAGTTATTTACGTATTTACAAATTTTGCTATTATTGTAAATAAAAATACAATTTAGGATAGTTAGACATCAAATTATAATTCCTAGCAATTTAATTCAGAATGGCAAATTCTAAAAGCCGGCACTCGTACACACAGGTCATCGCGTGGATGCCATCTATAGCCGACGCTCGTAACGAAAGGGTTAAGAATTCACAAATGTAAATTCAGAAAGGTGCTTGTATGCACTGTATTCAGTTTGTTGGTGAGCAGAACACCGTACGCAATGCGTTAAATGTGTATGCAGATTATTATCACTGTATGATGCTGGTCTTCAGATGTTTTGTTCTACAGAACAGCAGTTCTATAGACAAAGTAACCGTAGCCCAAGAATAACTCTGAATCATGTAAATAATGTTGACAAAATAGCACGCGACCTATTAGAGGACCGGAAAGTAATGTCGTTTTCTTACATTAAATTCAAATACATAAATTTTTAACAAGTTTTTATTTTTAATCAATGGTATAATCACCCTCATTATCAACAACCTTTCGCCATCTAGTGTGTAAATTTTCAATGCAATATTGACAAAAATCAATTGGTTTTTGAGCAAAATACCTAAAGATGGAATGAGAGAAACGACATTATTTTCAACATGTATGCGTACAATTAGATACGCGACATCTATTGTCCGAATATCGAGCTGCTTACCTTAAAACTGAACAGCTCTTCGATTATCTTGTTCGTATAACGGTACCCGCAGTTATTCTGGAATCAAATTTCGATCATTGGGTGTAATCAGACGGGAGGCTTCGGATCTTTCTTCTTAAATTTATCTTTTTTTTTGCCCTATGAAACGCAATTCAGGTGTACAGTTCACCCGATACAGCTGTTTCACCAATTTCTGAAGGAAATTATTATACCTACCTACTTTTCCCCCCGTAAACCTGAACTACATTTAAGTTTAATTTCGTAACCCATTCATGTCGAAGGTAGAACGATCCTTTTTCCCTTTCTTTTTTTGTAATAAATCACTGAAGGGTCTCCTTGCGATTTTCGGCTCTCCAGTTTTATATTCGCCAAAATGTTCCTTTTATCGCGACTTTAACCGAAAAATTGATCCTTTTTATTAGGGTGTATATAAATTTGTAAACGCTCGATTTTAAAATAATTTCAGTTAAGAACAATTTTAATAATTGAATTTGGATTTTATGTTTCCAAGACAAAATTATCAGTCGCTTTTAATTGTAAATGTGATGTTTCAATAACATGAAAATACACTAGATCACTCGGAGGTTTTAAGAAACATTTGAATTTAGAAAGAAAAGAGTTTAAACTTATATGGTGGCTTTTCAGTAAAGCTCATGAAAAGTCTGCCATGATAATGGAAACTGCAGTTAAAATTAGAAATATTAATTTCGAACCAACAAATAAATTGTCACGAGAGATTTGATATGGCTGTAATTCTGAAAGTGATTCCGAACTTTTGGCCGATTGAAGCAAAGGGTTAAATTACAATTAGTGGAACGCTACCGCAGAAAGTAATACCAAAAGATCGTTGTAATAATAGAGTGCAAGCCTCGTCTTTAATTAAAACGTGAAACGTCAAGTTAACGTCGGAATTGTGTCGGGAAAGAATTTCAACGTATTATCACGTGTATCAGGAACTATAATTGTCTCGGTTCTCAAAGATGCCGTTCATTTATCATAGAATAACTACCTGTCAAATGTTCCGTGGTACCTGCTACCTAACTGTAATTTAATCATAGCTTAACTCATTGTCAGCTCAGACTGCCTTCTCGTTTTAATCACTTCCGGGACAACATTTATACCCATAACAATGATTCGTCATCCTCCTTTTAAATCTGTCGACTACGAACAAATTTAAGATTCGTATCACACTTACAAAGCTTTATTCACACGAAAGCTGACAACCAGAAGTTGGTGGCACAAGCAAGATGCGGGAGTTTTGGAAAATGAAATAGACACTGGAAAGAGAAAGAGGAGAGAAAGTGCGACCTGTGTAATGAAGCACCTTGATTATTTTGTGAGTCACTGTAGGTAACTTCTGTTGAACGGGACACCCTGTATTTTAGCAACCGAATTCTTTGAATGCGCTTTAATTTGATTCGCGTAGGAAACGACGTGCATGTGATTGAGAATGCTGATCCATCAAGTTTCGTGGATCTTTTAATAAAATGGGCACAGAATAGTGGGCGATGGGCGTACAAATACTTACCAAGTATAATGGGTTATCCCATGAGACATCGTACACGGACAAGATTGGTTACACCTCCGATTCGCGGGTGTCCATTCACTTCCGGTACCCGCCCACGGTGCCGATGCCAAAACAACCCTGACGTATTGTTCAACCAAATAATGTCACACTGATTGATGGATCTATTATCCAAACCTATCTGACATCCTTGCACGAATTTTCAAATAAGTTGTACGTTTACAATTTACAAGCAAACACATCGAGGTACTAATCACAGATTTTTATGAAACTTCGCACAATTGTAGACTAACCAAAAATATTCGACGCGTACTCTTTCATATCTGCCACCGTCCACGTTGAAAGGGTGAAAACTGACCCCCGAGGTTGTGGTAGTAAAATGTATTTAGTATTAGAAATATGTCAATGGTGTGAATCGATGAATTTTGTATCTTTTCATGACGAATTTGACCGGGCAAACGGATTCGCGAAAGATCCTTTTGTTTAACACTAGAACTACCGACGATTTCAATGTACTTATTTCCATGGAACAGATCAAGTTAAAAATTACATAAAAAAATATCGAGTACACAGAAAACAAATTTTTATTTATACCTTCTGCAGAAAATCATAGTAAATTTTGGAAGCTTGCTAAGTGAATTTATAAGGTTGAATAATTTATGAATAATCATCAATCCGTCATTTTGACTGCTCTGGTAGTTCTAGCGTTAAACGATATGCTAAAGGAACGACTTTACTGTAATTATGTTCTACAATTGTTATTGAAAAATGGAGGCACCAACGTCATCCTTAGTGGGCAATTAGTATTCCTTGGAAGTCATCATACATATACACACATATACACAAGTATACGTACTCGTACACACACGCAGCCACCCATAGAGTCAAACAGAAACACATTGTAACAAGCAGTCTAAATATCGTGCCTTTGTTCGAATAACATTCAAATATATAGAGCAGTCATTATTATCAAGATACACTGTAATTATTAAATTAACATATCCACACCTCTCCCAACCTTAAACCTCAGAAATTGTGTACAGAATATGTACACGCTAATACAAAGTACGGATAAACTGAAATTTTGATTTTGCAACAACAAAAAGCCCCATTGAGAACTGAAATGTACACTACCGGCCAAAAGTTTGGGATCACTCGGAGGTTTTAAGAAACATTTGAATTTACAAGAAAGGAGTTTAGAATGGTGGCATCCCGGAAAGCTATTCCATGAAAAGTCTACCACGATAAAGGAAAAGCAATATTAATTTCAAACGAACGATAAATTGTCTGTTGGAGTAGTTGGTAGTTCATTGTACAAGTGATTCGAAGTCGCTGAGAGGTCATTGTTGAATTGAAATTAACCAAAGTCGCGGAGATGCGCTAAATGCTACGCGTGTTAGGGATGGGCAGCAAGGGTACTTGGATTAAACAAGAACAACTCGAGGTCCGCTTTCTATAAATTCCTCTGAATGACTACCTTTATTCTTTACTGGTTGTCCTTACACTCCTAGGGTCGGAGGTCGGTCAGAAAATTACCTGCCCCGACCGGCACACCTTTAGGTGGGGAGGTACAAATTAAATAATGCTTTTTTCCAAATCCAACAGTCATATTAAAAATTGCTCAGAGTGCAGAGAGTTAACAGTATTAGAAATGAATGTGAAGCAACGAAACAGTTGGGTTCCACAAAAAGAAGTGACCTAATCTCTTGATCATCCTCGTTCGTCACCGTGCGTGTAGAATAAGTTGAATAGAAGAAACTCAGGGGAATACGTTGCTGCTGGATTCATAGCACAGCTTCCCTCGGGATAGCTCGGTTTTCTCGAAAGAATGGGTAGTCCAGGCTTCAAGGCGGTCCAACCTCCTGGACCATGCTCTTCCCACTTCGTCGTTGTAGCGGAACACACGACAAAAACGGTGCGGACATTTGAGAAGATCGATCCTGGCAATGATCGAGAGTGATGTATGGATTTTCGTTCGTGCCACGCGCTCGTTTCCAGTCGAATTCAAGCTTTCCTTCCGAAATATCGGACAAACCGTTCGAAACCTGTTCGTGTAGGAACCCCATCTTTCCTTTACTCGCCATTTTTCCGGCGATATTCGAAATCTATAATCTGGATCGACCTTAAGCATCCCAAGAGGCGCATCGATCGACGAGTCAACCCGTGATTTTCAGTTCAAAGGTTCAGCTTAAAGGATGTTACCCACCTTCGCGCGTGATTTACGATTTATTTGAAGATCTTAGTAACGGTTGACAGTGAACGTGAACGGTGAAATTGTTAGGTGTGCAAATTAATTCTGTACCTTTACGTTTAACGCTCTGTTAACGCTCAAATTAAAATGCTTTTCCTGTTCTATTTAAAAGTAGCAACATTACACACTAATTACAGCAATCGATGACAACTCGGCATAATTTCACCTAATAGCAATAAAGACTGTGGCGTTCGACAAGAAGCATTTGAGACACTGCGTTCTTTTTACTTTTGAATCGAAGAAATACCTATACTGGAAAGAATTCGAAATTCTTACAAAACATATTCGTACGCAATTTAAAGCAACCGATAATTTTGTCTCGGAAGCATAAAATCCAAACTCAATTACTACAATTATTCTTAACTGAAATTATCTCAAAATCAAGCGTTTGCAAGAAGCATTGAAAAATACATATACACCCTGACAAAAAGGATCAATTTTTCGGTTAAAGTCGCGATAAAAGGAACATTTTGGCGAACGAGAGACGAAAATCGTAGAGACCTTTCAGCGATTTATTACAAAAAAAAAGGGAAAAAGGGACCGTTCTACCTTCGACATGAATGGGTTACGAAATTGAACTTAAATGTAGTTCAGGTTTACGAGGGGAAAAGCAGGAAGGTATAGTAATTTCCTTCAGAAATCGGTGGATCAGCTGTATCGGGTAACCTGTACACCTGAACCGCGTTTTATAGGGCAGAAAAAAAATGAATTAAAAAAAAAAAGACTGGATCATGGAATCGGTCACCCGTTCGATTATACGTAATGATCGACATTTGATTCCAGAATAACTACGGATTACGTTACACGAACGAGGTAGTCGAAGAACCCTTCAGCTTTTCAACGGATTGATTTATGAAACTTTCCAACTGAAATCATTTCCGTGAAATTTTTTCCCATTGAAATCATAAAAGTTGGAGAAACTACCGTGTTAGCGTTAAAGCAATGTAACGACAAAACGGAATACAAATTTTTTTTTTAATTATATTCGACCCACAGTTTTGTTAAACTACAAGCTTACAGTGACTGACGGTAATTAATGCAATTAACAATTAATAAAGTATAGAATAAAGGACGAATATTAATTCTAAAGGTAACGATAAATATTTGAATGTTAACCCCTTGACATACAATGACGAGTCAGACTCGTCATTCATTTTACGGGCCACTGTAGACTTTGACGAGTCAAACTCGTCAAGCGCTTTTTTCGGCGGACGCCGTGCAGTATACAATTAGATTACATAGTTGCTTCTGTTCTTTTATATGGTTGACATAGCTATCTGTAATGCATATGTCCTATATTTCAAGTTGCCTAATCCAACAAAGCAATCGATAGTAAATTTTCGATTGAATATTGCAGAAGGCATGCTATACAATTTTTCTCTTCCTAATTATCCGATACGTGGCAGACCGTCGCAAAATGAATGCCCGACACGGCTACAGGCCAAACATTGGGCACATTTCGCTGAACATATTCCCTCGACTGAAAAAAAGAAACTACCCACGAAGAGATGCCGCGTGTGCTTGAAGCAACATGGCAGTGCAAAAAATGTTTAGTTGCTTTACATGTTCCAAAATGTTTCGAAATATTCCATACTATACAGAACTATTAAATTATTATTTTTTAATATTATTTAGATGTTCTTTATTAACATCAATCTGAATGAAAAATCCAAATTTCAAAATAAAATATACTCTTTCTCAGCCTTCACGTAACCGTTCAGTTGAGCGAAATTAAATGGTATTTTTCGTTCGCATCAAGTTCCATTTAATTCGTATGTCAACGGGTTAAATCATTTTACGAGTCAAATCGGTTCATAACCTTAAAAATAGGTAATTCGACAGTACGAAATGAAGGGGTCAGCCAAGGGGAAAAATTAATATTTACTAAATATTATTTAACTCATCATGCAACTAAAAGCTATCATATATATTGGTGATGATAGGCTAGTTAATTTCTTTACCATAATTCAAAACAATTTATGCTTTAAATATGCATTCCTAGCCTAATTCGCATTCCTTTTAAACAACAAGTACAGTAGCGGACAAAAGTTTAAGACCAAAGAGTCAAAGAAATTAAACTAATTTATAAGGTATACCATGATAAACAAAATTTGCATTCTTAACCAATAAATAGTGTTCTAGCATAATAACGATAAAAATAAATATATGCAGACAATATTTGCAGATGATAAAAGTATGTTCCTATCGTCTTAAACTTTTGTCTATTTACTACTGTATGTGTAAAACGGTGAAACGAACGGGAGTAACTGACATTTTTGTCGAATTCAGCGTTACTCGACAGCGCCTTGAGATTTGAAGAACAATCGTTGCCCTGATGATGACAAACGTTTTGTAACACGACACTCGACCATATGCCGTCACAGAGCTACCCTCCAGCGTTAATCGGGACACAGTGAGGCGTCTGTGTAGGTACAACCTTGCAGCCAATAACGAAACGAAACAACATCATCGGCGAACAAAAGAGGCCGTGACCTGAAACCCTGCAGCTCGATACAAATGTACAGATATGCAGGGTTACAGGGTTACGCAACGGGACCGAAGCCCTCGAGGGATGCAAAAAGACAACATGGCTTCTTACCAATCGAGTTTTTCTAACCTCAATACGGCCTTTGTTCGATCAACATTTGATACCAGCCAGATTTCATAATAATTATTCATTTATCTCTTCCACGGGCAAAGCCTATTTCGTGCAAACGGAAATAACAAAAGAATGAACAGTAAGCGAGCAGAAGCAAATAACCTAGCATGAACAGGATCGAATGAATTAATATCCTTAGAGAAGCAGTAGATATTTTGATTAGGCCCTAATGATTAGCCTTGGAATATGTTCGACAAAACGGATCGGTTGAATTTAGATTGGAAGAGTAGCAGGGAGGCTTGAACAGCAATGGCTGCTTGGTGTAACGGAAACTGACTTGTAAAGGAAACACAGATCAGTTATGGTCTTCCTAAACTCTGAAGAAGTAATATTGAGTGAGTTCATTGTGGATTCATATGGTCATTATATGTAAAATATCGGACAGACATTAATAGAAAGCATTCAACATAGATCCTTAACAGTAAACGTACCCCTTTCAAAATTTACTTTATAAATCGTACATTCATTGTTATTTCTTTCGCTCGTCTGACTTTCTGGAAATTCTTACATTATCTGATTATTAAATTTCTCGCTTTCCGTTTTTCTCTTAGCTTATTTTTTACCGAGAACAATTCTTCGCATACTCGGAGGGAAATTTACGTAATCCAACTGGAACCTTAATTCTGGGCTCAGATACACTGAATCTGATATGTATGTTTGATTTCGGCGTGAGCACTTGAACGACCATAACGCATAAACAGAAAGGACTCTTATCGGAGATTCACAAGCAACACTCCTTCAAATTAGTTGTTTATAGCTAAACGAAATAGAAATGCATAGATAAACAACGACAAACCTACCGCATTAACCGTTTGCACTTCGAATTATTTGTCAACTTTGTTGCCAATAATTCCCTAGTATTTTAAGTGCTTTATTTGAAATTTACTTCAAAGGATAATTCCTTTGAGTGGTACTTATTTTCTTTAATTAATTATATTAAACATAATTCTCGAGCTTTATCGTAACTTATATTTGTTTAATTTCGTTGACTCTTTGGTCTTAAACTTTTGTCCGTTAGTGTATTTAAAATCGCACTTTAAAAATGTCAAGTTACACTCGACATAGGAGTTACTAGAATAAATATAGTCAAGTCACACTCGACAAACGAGTGCAAAGGGTTAAACCAGATACAGCTCTAACATCCCAGGACCACATTAGAAACACCTTGAAATTGATTAAAAACTGCAACCTATGGAATATAATATAATAGAAACTGAAGCAGCATCGTGTAACAATCGCTAATGATTCGTTTAAATAAATCCAGAAGAAGAAGATTCACTATCATACTTTACTTTTCTTCCATTGTACACAAAGGACACTTCGCTCGAAATAAATAAAAATAGTCAAAATAATACTGATAACAAAAAAGGAAGGAAAGAAATGGATATCCCGCCTATTCGAACGGCTGAAATTTTACTGTCAACACTTTCTGCGTGAGGATAGAACAACGCAGCTGAATTTCGACGAATAATTAAGTACAAATAACCGTGGCGGTGAAAAGAAGAGGATGTAGCTGTCCGATGAAAGGGTTTTTCAGATGTCAGCCATGGCGAGGAGCAGCTGCCTCGGCTCGATCGTGCTAAATGTATAATTATCGGCTCGTTAAGGAGTACACTACCGGCCAAAACTTTGGAATCATTTTGTACATCTATGTATATATTTGGAGTCTTTGTATATCTGTATTGACTAGAAGAAAAATGAATAATGAATTCGAAAGAAAGAAATACGCAGCCATATTGAATATTCTGGCGACAATTTATCATTCGTTTAAAATTAATATTACTAATTTCAACAGTAGTTTCCTTCATCATGAAAGCGCTTTTTGAAATATCACCATTCTAAACTCCTCTTCTTTTTTATTTTAGTTTAACGTCGCATCGAGCATAAGCTCATTAGCGACAAGTTTCTTTTTTTTTTTTTAGATTTTACTATTAGATCTTGTTGTATAGTAGCGTTTCTTTCAGATAATTCAAAGTGTCTATAACATAGTCTTCAGAGGTCAGAGATGAATTTGGATGAAGTTCGTGTTTTTGTCTCTGTAGGGTAATTCGTTTACATTTGTAGAATAGATGAGCCGTCGACATCAGTTGGTTGCAAATTGATGGTTCTGTTTTCTTCTTTTTAGCCTACGTTCGTGGGATATCCTTGAGTGTCCTTTCTTAAAACCTGGTGAGCGGTTCCAAACTTTTGACCCGTAGTGTATATCCTGACAGGCAGGTTCGCTGATTAACAAATTGCATTTTTGCTTGAGCATGCTCGCCACATCTGTCAAAACGCGATCAATAAGAAATATTTTCTCGTCTCGGTTAAATGTCCGACTTCGACACGCTCTGCGCCACGTTAATATCGTTTCGTTCAATTCTCTTCGTTTCGTTAAACCAGTTAAACGATACCGCTGCTTATTTTGTTGCCAGTCACTGCAATATGTTTATATCGTTGAGGTACGTGGAAGGTTGGAAAGGAGAGGCTGCTTGAAAAGTAGGTAGAGCAATTATTTAGATCTCTTTTCGCACGGTTTATTTTATTCCAAGCGACGAACTATAATACAGTAAACTCGAGAAATTCAACTCTAAAAAAATTGTTACAAATTTTAATTGTTTTTGAAAATTATTTTTTAATTAACACGAACTGCTTACAGTCACTGATGTATGTTTGAATATACCTATTGCACGCTATGCATCAGAAATGAGACAATTCGAATCTTCGATATTCGTTATGAAATACAATTTAATACAGAATCAAACACATTTCAGAAAGAATCGACGATCTACAGTTATGAGCAAAATGTTTAATTCACGTTCAACTGGAATAGTGATCATTTTTGAATTACTGTAACTTCATAAAAGGACAATCTTTTTCAGGTTATTTTAAAGAGCAGATCTTTTTCTTTGACGATCCTATGTTGAATTCTGTAGAATATTCGTTTTTATCAAAGAATTGTTTGTAAATGTGAAGATAACTTTTTGTAATAACTTGAAAAAAATCAAACGGTTTGTATTTGATAGGAATTATTTGAAAGCTTCTTATTTACAATAACCTTAAAAATCAAAATATACTTTTTTTTCGTCGTTGTATCTTACTTTGTACGATGGATGTATTGGGTTCTGTTAGAGTAATTTTGATAAAAATGCAACTCGTACAATGTAAAACACAATGACGAAAAAAAATTATATTTCAATCCTTGAGAATGTTACTGTAATGAGGAAGTTTCGATCTCCAAATTCACCGTGATTTCGGTTGCAAAAGAAGCTTTCTCATCTAATGAGAACTGTTCGGTTTTTTAAAGTTACTGCAAAAAATTATCTTCGCTTTTACAATCGTTCCTTGATAGAAAAGGATTTTCAACAGAATTCAACATAGAATCGTTAAAGAGAAGGATCTGCTAAAAAGATTGTCGTGCGACCTCTTTTTACAAAGTTACAGTAGTTGGACACTATTTTAGTCGAACGTGGACTCAGTTTTGCTTTTAACTGTATGTCGTGGCTGTGATAAGTACGTAACAAACACCGAAACAAATTGTTAAATCGAAGTATTCCAGTGTTTTCGACACAAATATTTATGGTACAAGAACATGAATTTTTCAGTTTATTTCCTGAAATCCTGAGAATTCTTGAGAAACGAAAAACATCGAGAGATCAGGAACACTAATTGTCACAGATGCTCCTATCACGGGATAAATCGACGTTGATTAAGGGTACGAACACAAAGTATAACGTTGACTCCTAGTTGCAGACTGACTGTTATTTAGTAGGCGCTTGGGTTTTTATACAAAGAAACTGGGGGTCCTACGTGATTTTTGTCACGAAGTATATATGGGAATAGTTCATTCGATAACAAATATCTTATGGTGACTAAGCGGGGTGACCGGGGGATGAATCGGTAGATAGGGGCTATCGCCTAGTGATTACGCTGCTTCAAACTCCGATGGCTGTTGGCGGGAAAATCGAGCAAACAAATTTATGCCACGTCCAGCATCGTCTGTAGTACTCTGGTCACGAAGTACTCGGGAACGAAGACAGTCAAAGATTGTCAAGAAACAATGGTTGAGGTTGACTTGTCTACGGCTCGACAATGTTGGCGAAGCGGAAGAAGCAACAGCGCTAAAAACGAGCGAACACCAGAAGAATTTTTGAAAGTGACCCATCCTGGGAACGAAGATGGCCCTGCAGCAGCGTGCAGGACTGCTTTTGAAGTCTCTGCAGACCCCTGAAGAGGCAGTAACGGCTGCATTTGTCATGATTAGCCCTTTTAGTCACGGTGACCCGCCATTATGCATGTCCTGAGACGTGCTGTAATGTTCCTACGCTTTCTCCCTCTCCCCCCCCCCTCTCTCTCAAACTAAGCGATCATCGTCGTTATTAACGCGGCTGGCGAACACTTTTACGCTACACGATTCCTCCTCTGCACGCTATATTTCAACCTGCAGAAATATCTACAGTTACTCGTATTAATATCCGAACGCTACACCAGAGGTAAGTAAGTAACTCTAAGTTTGTTGCTTTTTACACGAAACTTTTCTTTAAATATCGTGTTGTATATGTTTGTGAAGTGTGAAAATATGAGATAACGTGTACTTTCCCGAGTTTCATTCGGTCGGTAACATTTTAATATTACAATAAGATGCAAGTATCGAGAATATGTGTGTAAAATTTGAAACAAATTGTATGATACTTATGAAACTTAGAGAACATTCGTTGGAAACATGTTTAAAAAGAAATGCATTATTTCCTATTATTTCCTTATCCTATCTTATACGATTTCTATTTTACCTCATTTATAATTTATAAACTTTCGAAGATTCTTGTGACCTCATCTTTCCTCATGTTTACAATGAATACTCTTCTGTCTTCTACAAATATTATTCGATTTGCTACAAATTTTACGTAAATAGCCTTGATATTTCCACCTTACCGCGATTGTAATATTGCCTTGAAAAAGACAAATCTAAGTAACATATATTTTTATACCCAATCGTGAATATAAAAAGTGTAGATACAATAGCGGACAAAAGTTTAAGAACAACAGGACAATGTAAAACGTCATTTTATGGCTCGTAAATATCATTTATCTCTTCAATTTTACAGTCATTATGGTAGAACACTATTTATCAATTAACATAGAATACAAACTTTATTTATACTGTTATTTCTTGTTAATTAATTAATTAATTTTATTTGACCCTTTGGACTTAAACTTTAATGATATACACGTAGTATCGACTACTCGGCTACTCGTATCTATTTTCGTAATATTTTTAAATTGATGAGCGCAAGCTTTTTCGCAAAAATTTTACCAAATTGACGTTGGATTAATAATAAAAACATTCTATTAATCAAACATGATGCAAAATATGTACAGTGGCTCCAAAAAGTATTCGTACACTGTATTATAAGGAAATTCATCAACTTCTGAAATTCTGATTTCAATGAAACTTTATGGGTGTACAGAGCATGGTGTGTCCTACGTAGAGGTAAAATATCTTTTAAGAGGGCTGATAACGAATCTTAAAGTTTTAGCGATTTTTCACACTTTGAATGCAAACTTTTCTGTGTTCTTTTTTTGTGACAGGGCGATAGAGTATTAAAAATTAAACATTTTCTATTCGAAAGGTTTTGCTTCATCAAGTACCATTAGAAAATTATCTTTAAAAAATGAGAGAAAACTCAGAAACTTCAACGCTGGCTTCACCCCTTTAAAATGGCATTTAGATGAAAAGAAGAGATTAATTCATACGTATACTATTACGATCTACACACCCACAAAGTTTTATCAAACACTTCTATCGGACTCAGAATTTCAGGGTTAAACGAATTTATTTGTGACATAGTGTACGAATACTTTTTGGAGCCACTGTATGTATTTAAATCATCGACTTTCAAATCTGTCCAACATACGTTTCTTTGAAGAGCTTGTATTAAGATGCAGTCGTTGGAAAAATTCAGTAGAAGCTTACAAAAAAGACTGGGCAAGCTGCAAATGTTGTTTTAGGCTCAGATACAAAGCACCGTATTAAGAAATGAAACCTAACCTAATTTAGTCAAACAGAAGGATCCATTGTCGTTTGAAAACAAACCCTTATCTATCTATGGAAGCATAACTTGTGGTTAATCCTTCTGTAACCAAAACCTATTTTAAGAAAAGAAAATACGCGCATAAATGTAACAACAGGAATTAAATCGACAAGAGAACTCCGTGTATAAATAAAATATAACGATTGCAATAAAACAAGGGATGACATAAATCTCCACATGAACTTGAATTTGCAATAATAATTATAAGCATATCCTATTCAAGCTAATATACATAATAATTATAATATTAAGAAATTCTAAAACTTACATACCACTGTGTGACAAATAAAGATTGCTATAAAAGAGTAAAAGGAATTTATAGAATAAAACAGAATGTGTGTTAACATTTTGCATCAAGATCCCAGAAATGGACCTTTTTCATTAATTTTACAGTCATTTATTTACACTTTCTGATTTTTGTTCAATCGCAGACTCAGCCAACGGAATATTCGAAATTTTGAATGCGTGTTAACATTATCCACCAAGATTTCAAAAATTGACCTTCTTCATTGATTTTACAGCCATTTAATCTTATTTCAACCGTAAACACAATTCCAGAAATCATTATAAATCTAGATTTTTGGGTCAATTTTAAAGAACTGGTCATGCTAAATACCAGTGACTCTCAAAATGATCAAATTGTAAACTTAGTGCTTCTTTTGTTTATGCCTTCTGAACTTTTGAGTCGATCAACGCAATTTATAGTTGGCGGTTAAAGTAAAAAATATAACCAATTCCACCAGTCGCTGTATGTTACGTGGCTGTTGAAGCAAGCACCGTTTAAAACTTTACCTTCACGCATCACCGTCGTCAGAAACAGTTTCTGAAAAACTACCCTTGCTGATTTGTTTTCTATTCCTTCGTTCATAAAAGACAACCGAGAAACATGACACTTTGGTGCGTCTTTCGAAACGATAGTTGCGCTTTGTGACGGCTTGTGTTCGCTCGCAGATTCTGAAAAGGCCGAGCTCGGCTATTGTAACGCTTCCAAGCACAGAAGAATCGATCGTAGAAGAGAAAAGGGAGGCAGAAACGTTGGGCCTTCATTATGACATTACGCAACTGTAAATTGAGCAAATACAACGGTCTCGCCCCTGCTCCCGTTCAGGGCTGCACTTTTTCCCTCTCTTCCTTCACTACCCTCTGGTAATCTAGGTATCGAGTTACGAGTAACCAAAGTAACTCCTATCTGACGAGACATCTATCAGAAGGAAACAATTCGGATAGAGAGCTGATTTTTTCAACAGGAAACCGATGCAAAGCTACAGCCAATGCGAGCAAACAATTTGCTTACAAACAGCTTACTTTCGTTTAAAAGAGACGCATCTGGATACACACTGGTTGCAAAAAGTATTCGTACACTGTGTTGCAAGGAAATTCAGCCAATTTTGAAATTCTGATTTCAACGAAAGTTTGTGTACACATATATAGAGCGTAATGAATCGTACATGAAACAACTTTTCTTGTTGACGGTGAAAACAACCCTCGAAGTATTAGGAATTCCGTATGTTTTGAATTCAAGCTTCTCTGAGACCTTTTTCTACGACAAAGTGATAGAATATTTTATTTGATAGGCATTGGAACTTTAAATGTTGATTTCACCTCCTTCAAGGGGGATTTCGATAAAAGAAAAATTAATAAGCTTTATTAAAACCTTTCATCGATATCACAATTTTAAGGTTAACTAAATTTATTTTGTAACACAGTGTACAAATATTTTACTTCACAGGCACTAATTCCAAATATTCCCAAGTACAAAATATTAAAACTCCCATGTATTATGATTCATTTAATTCACTTTGGTATGTAATATTAAAATTTGTAAATATAATTAATCGATAATTTGCGAAACTAATATTGCTTTAATTACTTATGAGTGTAAATGATTAAAACAGTGGAATACATAAGAATAAAATATAAATAACCTTCGAATAATCCGGTACGTTTATAACCGATCAGTGTGTTTAAAAAATATAGAAACAACAGGATTTCGTGTATATTATTTAAATTATTGTACAATACCTTTCTCCAGTTAATAATTGTGAATAAAAAATAATGTTTAATTATTAATTTGTAGAATCCAACCCTGTTTTTTGTACTTTTATATCTCGTCTTAGCAAAACGAATTCGCATATCCGTCGATAAACATTAGTTCGCAATCAGAAACACCTTTGTTGTCTTCTTTTCTTCCTCCTAAATATGTAACGAGCGTTGTTGTTAAAGTAGTCGAGTAGCGAAATAGGCTGAGATAGAAAAGTGCTTCTCTAAGAATAACCTAAGTGGTGCATTTACACTTGGAATTTGTGTCGCGTTACTCCATTGAAGTCAGATTATCCTTAGCCAGGATTACGTAGGCTCTGCTCTCCAAGGTGAAAAGCATTGTTGAAGTACCATGTGATTTCAAAAATGCTACATATCGCAGATGCTCGCCAACAATACACAATGCTCCATTTGAAACCAATAATGTGTTTAATGTAGATAGCTTTTCGCTCGCATTTCTGTCTTACACAATTTGTGTTAGCCTGATAGAATTTTAGAATAGAAATTAGAGAAGGAATTAAGGAAGAGATTTAACGATACATAGACAACGAGAAACATCAAATTTTCTTGGATTCAAAAATAAGTTTAAGAAGCTTTTTAGTTTAACACTATTCCTACCGCGACATTCTCACGTAAGACAGACTACAAATTTTTCTCAGAAAATAAACAATGAAAACAGAAGTAAATATTGAAAAATGTATTATTCGTATATTTGAGAAAAAGTCTAAAGTTTAAAGGCGATTCAATTACGTTGTAGATATGAAATTCTAATAAAAATTTTAAGAACGGTCATTTGACCGGTCGTGGTAGGAATAGTGTTAATATTAGAATACTAGTAACATTATGATACTTAATTACGGTGAAATAATATTTGCATTGAATCCCTGACACTTTAATTTCCTTTTACAATATTTGTATCCATTTTTAAATAATTGGCGAACGCTCAACTTATTAACATTCAGAAAACGAATGATTTTCGACGGACACGGGAAACGAATGTAGGATCATTTTGATCCTCGGTGTAATTTCTATCGCGAACCAGTTTTAGATAGAAATTATACATAACAACGCATTCCAAATAATACGTCCTTTATTATCTTTCAATTCTATGATTGTACTTCTTTATAGTAATTTTTATAGATACATTTACTACATTTTGTGGTTGAATTTCAACACGTTGACTACCATGGTATTTTTCATGTCTAAAATGATAATTTAATTTTTTCACATTACATTACATCCATAGAAAACATCAAAAAGCATATAAATTGTAAGTTTTTAAACAATCTTCCACTTTTGCTTGTTTATGTTGTACAAACATTGTAAGATTATCTGTTCATTTAGAAATAAATTTTTTGTTTCTTTCAAACTATTCATACCATCTATTCATATTTACTCTAATAAACTACAAATCTTTTTTATAGCTGCACAAATATTGCAAGTAAACGTACTACGAGATAACTCGTAGTTTGCGTTCCTGCCTAGGACACTAGGCAGTCAACGTGTTAATCTTTTAACGCACCGATTGAAAATTAAAAAGCGGTTGTTTTTACACCAACTTTTTTATTCTCTATTTTCTTAAAATACAACAGAACATTAACGAATCTTGAAAAGAAATGTAATGGTAATTGCACCTATTTCGCTTAACCGAGTTAACTTGAGCAACAACAAAATTTGAAAACGATTAAAAAAATATTGAAAAATAAGCTTTTAGTCGAAATTTACGACGGTACAACTTGTTTTTGGGTAAGAGGAAATAAGCACAACATTGTCTAAAGAGTACATTCTATTGTACTTATTTGGAAGACCAAAACTGCATGTCTCACGAGTTAACTCGAGCGCGCGTAAGAAAACCATTTTCTTAAACCCGAGTTAACTCGGGTGAGTACGCTAAGAGGTTAAACAAATAACAATATTAATATAAGGAAAGAACCGTAGGGGGGAAGTCTCTGAGGGATTGGTTAAAAAACGGTCAGATCGGCACACAATGACATTGAAACTGTTGGTAGAGCTGATCAACGATCATCGTGGTCTCATGTGACAGCACTTCGGCGCTATTGTCCTCGTAACCAGAAATGACATGCGAACGCGTCAGCCAGGTTTCGTCACAGAATCCTGACCGACTAATTTACCAAGCTCTGGTGTAGAATAGCTTTATTGTTGGACACAATTGTCATCCGTATTGTACGGCCACTGTGACATAACAATCGGGCCACATCTCTTTGTTTGCTTGTTTGTGGCTTGTTCAAAGATTCGAGTTCTCCCAACCTGTGAATAACGTGCTTATGAAAATGTATCGGGTTCCACTTCCTCGACGCTTCAGGTTCCCCTGTAAACTTTTGTAATCGCATATCTTTCAATTTTTTGAAGCTAAAATTATCTATCATTGGTTTCTGAGGAAAAGTTGATTCTAGTAAATAATCAATCTAAAAGTGAATAAATTAACTCCGCTGTATAAAGCAAGAATCGAAGACTTAGAAATTGATATTTCTCGTGCACATGATAAGGTACATTTATTTCTCAATTCATTCACAACTTTAACGACCAATCTCGTTACATAATTTTACTATAACCATTTCCTCTAACGATAGCTGTGTAAAAATTGAATATGTTAGGAACGTAACATAGCGTTTAATGTGAACCATTCAATTTGTCAGACTATGTGAAACTGTAATTTAGCATCCAAAAAGAGCATAAGAAAGGTGACTATTTTTCATAATTCAAAGATGAAATGAAAGAGGCTTGAATCAATTAACTCGATGAAATCACCACTACAAGACAGTGAAACCAATAAAAGTTACCCTCGATTCCGAGTGGAACTCTGGGTAGACGTTGGGCGTTTTAACGATCCATAAATGCCTCATTAACGCTAGAACTACCGAAAGCAGTGAAAATAACCGATTGAAGCAACCTTATAAATTGACTGCGGTAAAGCTTCCAAAATTTACTATGATTTTCTGCAGAAGGTATAATTGAAGATTTGTTTCCTATATCCAATCTATTCCATGCAAATGAGTACACTTTAATTGTCGGTAGTGCTAGTGTTGTGGATACTCGATTCTTAATCGCACTAAACACAGGGGAAGACAGACATAGAAGACGAAAATAACGTATGTGCCAGTTGTATGTACAAAAAGCAATTTTACAACCATAAATAGCTGCATGATAATAAGCAATAACTGTACTGTGAATTTGTATATATTTATTAAACTGAAAATTACTGTATTTCATATATACGAGTTATTGACACTAACTTTCTAAGCAGCTATTCGAAATAAGGCTAATATTGTACCAAAGGGAACAAATTCGTGCATCATTTTTGTCCGCTAACAGAGTTCACCTACGCCAGCCACGACAAAACATTTCTTGACACCCTGTACACGCGGTACACGGTGTGACACAATAAGAGCGATTGAGCGTAAGGGATGAGAGGTGGATCAGCGTGTCTGCCCCTCGTGGCGGCAGGGAAGCATCTCACTGCTCGGTTTCTGTGTGGTAAACACGTTGTGTTAGCAAAAGTAATGATGGCCCATCGTCCTATTGATTTGTGGCTCCATTAGATCCGGGCCTCGCAGCTTTCACACCTGGCAACTCTATTTCTCCGCCGATCGCAGCCGACAATGCAGCCCGTAGATAAATCCAAATTACCTTTTCAAATATTCCGTTTCATCGACTCCGTTTCTTCTTTTTCTGTCTCTTCCGCGTAGAACTGTTCTTTTCTCTTTTTCAAAGAACAAACTTGCAATTTTATTGAACTTATTAGAAAATAAGCGTGAATCGATTAGGAAAATATTGTAAGTAACTGTGTGAGAAGTTGTGAAACTGACCGAAAATCTTCCTTTATTTTATTAACCCTTTGCACTCGAGAGGAGACTGTTAGTCACCAAATTATAGTTTCGCAAATTTTCAGACTTTAATTAGTTTGTTTGTCAGTCAGACTCAGAAGTTAAACAGTCATATACGTAAATTTTAGTATATCGCTTAATTAAACTAAATGACGTTTAATATAGGCAAATTTTAGTAAATATTTCGAATTTGAAAATTTTTGAAGTTAGTATCATTAGACGACTAACAGTCACCTTTCGAGTAAAACAGTCGCAAACCATAACGCTCTTAAATGTCGAGACAAACAAGAAACATGGATATTTTATGAACATTAACTGATTTATCAGTTAGAGATATGTACAAAACGAACTTTTATTGAAGTCAAATGTTTATTTTTCAAGAAATAAGAGAATAACGTGAATTTTTAATATTTTCATTTTGCATTCGCAACAATGACATTTTTCAATTTTACGCAACAAATGCTTCCAGGTATATTATAAAACAATATTGTTTTGTTTTTACTCCCATTTCAATACTGATATCTTGTAATGAATATTAAATAAGGTCGAAACAATCAAAAATTTAACACACCTTTTCTATTTAATATCTCTAAGTATAGCGGCAGCTTATTTTTGCGACCAGATTCGAATTCTGTGCGCCGGCTGCGAAAGGGTTAACTTCCCGTAAGTGTCCTAATACCTTCGAACGGGGGTGTACCTACGCAGATCTGGTTAGGTAGGGTTCCTGAGCGTGGAGAAGCAACGGAGGAGGTATAGCCTTGACCAGCCAATGCTTGTACTTGAATTTCAGCCATTTACCGTGACCCGTGTCTCGAAAAGAACCTTCTACAGACTTCTCTCGCGTTTTTTTCACTGCGCGACCGAACCCACCCTACGGAGTAAGCTTTAGACGGATTTTCAATGAGCATTCAAGAAAATTCGTCACTCACCGCAGGAGCTACCATCGCCAATAATCTATTTATTGCGTGCATAATCGCTCTTTTAGGCTGCCCACTCCATTCTTACGTGGCGGCCTGCTTCGCCTTCCTGTACCCAACCAAGAGTCGACAGTTTTGTACTTTCCAAAGTTACGAATTAACTCTCTCACCTTGATTTTTCTTTGTAAATGGCTTCTACAAAGCGTTCGCGCCACAAGCTTTACATTAGCAGTGTTGTTTGTGAAAATTGTATTTATTAGGGGGACCGGAAAGTACTGTCGTTTCTGCGCACCTTAATATTTTATTGTAATTTGTCAGCTCATTGTGTACTTCCAAGTCATGTCAAATACATTTTAAAGTTTTGTTTATCTGTAAATAATTAAATTAAAAATATTTTTGCAGTTTTGGGTGATATGGCTAGCCAAATACCAGAAGAGGTACATATCCGGCATTTCATGCTTTTTGAGTTTCGCAAGGGTAGTAACTCAATAGTTGTTACCAAAAACATTTGCGATGTATACTCAAATAGATTAGACTTTCGTAATGCCAAGTTCAAATCCGGTAATTTTGATCTTTCCAACGATCTTTGTATCGATCAGGGAGACCAACAACTTTAAACAATGACGTGTTAAGGACAAAAGTGGAAGCAAATCCGTGTAAGACAATCGAAGAGTTGTTAAACAGTCTTAAACAACCTTGGTCGACTATCTAAGAACATTTGCAGCAGATTGGGAATGTAAGCAGAGCAGGGTATTTGGGTCCCGCATAATCTGTTCCAAGAGAACAAAGCTGACCGATCCACCACATGCAATTTACTGCTTTAACGGCATAATACAAAAGCGTTTTTTGATCGCTTGATCACTGGAGATGAAAGATGGGTCCTCTATGAGAATCTAAAACGCAAAAGGCAGTGGCTCTCTCCAAATGAATCGCCACAAAGTACTGCTAAACCAAGTTTACCCCCCCAGAAGGCGCTTTTGTGTGTTTGGTGGAGTATTCGCGACGTTGTTCATTTTGAAATGCTGAAATCTAGACAAACTGAATGCAAACCTTTACTGTGAACAATTGGATCGAGTAAACCAATCTTTAATTGTAAAGTGGCCAGCGATTATCAACAGAAAAGGCGTTATTCTGTAACATGATAATTGCAAGGCCGCACTGTGCAAGACAAATCCTAGAAAAAATTAATGAATTAGGGTGAGAGGTTCTGTCTCACCCACCATACTCGTCCGATGTTGCATCATCGGATTTTCATTTATTCCGATCTCTCCAACACTTTCTAAGTGACAAGAGATTTGCAATTTGGATGATATGCAAAATGCAGATACTTTGCTCAAAAACCAATTGATTTCTATCAATTCGGCATTGAAAATTTGCACACTAGATGGCAAAAAACTCGTCAAAAATTCATGTGTTTGAATTTGTTGTAAGAAAGAGACATTACTTTCCGGTGCCCCTAATAAATTTTGTAAACGACGCAAGGAAATCGATGAGCATTTAGATAACTATTTAATACTTAAAATCTTATAAATTTTAATCGATTGAAAGCTTTGACGATTTCATTGAAGTCTAATTCTTTACGTCAACGTCCATAACGTTTGTTTCTCTCATATTTTGTGTGTAGCTATTTAAAAAATTTGAGAAAAAAACATTATCTTTATATCGATTTGTTATTTTACAACCATTTTAGTCTGAGATTAGTTAACAAATTTGCTAAAGCAGCAGAGATATTATCATTAAGAAACTACATAACATGATTAATGTTTTATTTTTGAAATGACGAGGCTAACCACCTAAATATCTTCTTCAATTCCCATGATAAAAGAAGTATGAAACCAAATTCTAGAAAGGATAAAAGATCATTTGTTTATAAATTTTTAATTGACATTAAAATTCATACAGAGACGAATGTTGTACCAAAATATTGGAAAATTGAACATGAATATGTATTTCTAATTTATAGATTACTTCAACTACTTGAAAAACGAAATTAAACCGCCCATTATGACATATACAAAATGTAGTATTAATTACTCGTGCCTGTTTCACACGAGCGCACAAAACCGAAGCTTCTGAGAAAAGAATACGATACAAAACCAGTCATAATTCAAATACAAAATAAACATATAAAGAATACATAAGTATTATTATTAGCTGTCTGAAAGAAATAAACGTGTACCCACAATTTCAAAGAAATACCCACATGTACAATAGGACCTCTGTTATCCAAACAAAGTCTTATCCAATAATAGTTTTTTATTTTGTAAAAATTATGAAATCTCACAGTGAAAATGGTATAGCATACATAAGTATTTGAACTGTATAGGTACTACACAAATTCAACAACAAAATAAACAATATTAACTACATAAATTCTATAGTATACCTAAAACGTTGTATGTTGAATATTAAGACACTAAAATCCAACTAATACCAATGCGAAGAGTAAGCGAGGAGAGCAAACAGGGTTAATATCTATTTAAATCAATTAAATACAGTATAAAACAAACGCGATCGTCCTATCTGCTCGAAAATTAGGCACTTTCGTCATCCTATTAGCAGTCCATACATGAGAGGCTGCACTGTATGTATATTTACCTTAAATTTTCAACGATGCAACAATGATCAAGACAGAAGAGCAGACGGCGGAGTGCGAATGAAGACATCGAGAGTTTCGGCAAACTCTCGAAGGTTACCTTGATGTCCTCCTTTCAGCCCTCCACGGTTTCCCCATAATCCCGAGACGGGTTCTACCTGCGCGTATAACTGTAGCCGCAGCTGCTCTCTAATTGAATTATCTAGATTCGAATTCGACGCGGAGATTTCGGGCGAAAGGACCGACGAAAAGTCATGATGACTAAATATTGAAAAACATGCCAGAGTATTGTCGGCATGGGCCCCCGACTTCTTTCTTCTTGAGGGCGGGGCTGTCGATTTGTGAGGCCTTTTGTTTGTGCTGCTGGGCTCTTTATGCTGGATCCAGATGCTCCCGGCAATGCTATGCGAGCGACAAGGGTGGCGGTGTGTGGTGATGGTGGCGGTGATTTCGATGGTGGTACCGCGTTAACGTTTCCCTGCTCGATGTTTTCCAGGTAGGAAAACACGGCGCGGAGAGCAGAATGAAAAATACGCCTCTCCAGTCGGACCCATTATCCGTATTATTTCTCGGAGGGAATTCAAATATGACACGATACGTGTGCGCCATTTGCGGTTCAAAGGAATCTTTCTAATGAACTATTCAGAATGAACAACGAAGCTGCAGATAATACGATACCGGCCAAAGCTTTGGAATCGCTACGAGTTTTAAGGAAAACGGAATATATTAAAGAAAAGTTACACATTTTTATAGGAACCGGGGATATTTTATTTATTAAAACGTCTAGTAAACAACACTTTTTACATTTTCTTTCGTTTTCTTCGTCAAGAAATAGATACTTTTCTTAAATTACCTTTTCATCGAAAAAGCCGCCTTTGCTTCTAACGACTGCCTGGTATATTCTAAGCATACTGGCAATTAGTTTTTTAATTATTTCTAATTTTATATTCTTCCACATTTCTTATAATATTTTCCAAAGGTGTTTCTTCGATGTTGGATATTCCTATCGAGTTCTTCCTATGAAAGCTCAATTGGGTTCAAATCTAGTGACTGAGGAGATGGACATCTCATGTTCTTTTTGCAACAAGAACCCTTTGCACCCTTTCACAATTTCTACCTATTAAATGGCAACCTGATGATACTCAGACATGTTGCTCAAGCGTTTATATTCTCGACTTTTATCGGTTCTCCTACTCCAACGGTCGAGAAACATCCCCACACCATAACTGAACCTCCACCATGTTTAACAGTCGGTATAATACATTCTGCCATCATTTTCTGTCCCACTTCGCTCATTTTTTCTTATTAATAACAGTTTCCCATGTTTTCACGAATTTTTAATCGAAATCTTTTAAACTTACATTTTAATATATCAAAAGATCCCAAATTTTTATGAAAAACAGTGAATTAATAAGAAGTTGGATTATAAAAATAACTAACGAAAGTAAACTTAACAATAAGAACATAATTAATATTCTGTCCAAAAAACGAACGCTAATCGTGTAATGTTTGTAAATATATACCATTTTGATAAATTCTTGCATTCTGAAATGCAAATAAGCAGAATCAAAATCAATATCATGCTAATTGAAAGATACTATCGGTTGCAATTAATAATTAAAATTACAATAGGGAACGCAAGATGAATTTAACGGCAACAGAATTGAAGATAGAAAAGAAAAGAAGTGAAGTTGGAGGAGTAAGCAGCAGAAGAAGAGAGACAGCGTAACGTTCTTCGAAGAAGCTCGAAGGAAACTTTTGAGGGGTTGCCGGAAAATACGGTTGTAAATTACTGATGTTAATTGCGTCACGGTTAAACCTCCGGATCTACGGAAACAGGACAGAAAAGGAGGATCGCCGCGTGAAAGCAACGCAGTTTCCTGCCGATCCCTTTCGGATGTTCCTGAACAATGGGGCGCTAGATCAATAGTCATCTCGTAAACGACAAAGACGCATACTTTCCCCCAAAGTCGCATGCCTGTTTCCCCCGGGAAGAACGTTCTGCGCTCAAGCTGCTACAGATTCAATTCTGAGTGACGTCTGTGACGACACGGATAATGCACAGTCGTAAAACACTAATGTCCTATCATGACGAAAATTTTTGCCGGCCGTCTTCGTCCTTTCCGTTGCTGGCCATCGACACGCTTCCACACAGCGTGTGGAAAGTCGTCATATAATGCAATATAATATGATTTAACACAATATAACTGAATATAATGCAATACAACGTGATTTGGCACGATATAACGTATGGATGCGACACCGATATGTATCATATCATTTTTGTTTTCGTTTGTATGAGTCGAACGTTGTACACGTAAAAGACTCCTTGTCAAGTTTAAAGATTATAAAAATTATTTAAAAATATTAGCAACATTTTTAATTAGGTATAGTAAAATACACAAAATAATTGAATTCGAATTTTTTTGGTTTAATAATACCTACCTATAAAAAGAAAAATGTCTGTTGCATTCAATCGTTTCATGAAAAAAGGTGGGTAAAAACATAACGTATAGATTTCTGAGAAAAATACTTTTGTTAAACTTTCAGAACATTTTAGACACTTACAGAATACTTACACATAAACAATCACAAAAGTGTTTATGCACATACCACGTTTCAAACATTTGCACGTAAAGAACACGAACTTTAAACATTTGATGGAAATCGATCGGTTCTATTAAATAAAATTAGATTTTGAAGCAGTAATTATATATTTTATTTATTATATATTTACGAATAGATTAACAGCACAATCTTAGAAAAATGGAAATATATAATTGGCATAGGTATGTTAAAATGTATTAATATTAAATGCATTAATTATAAGTGTGCGAGAACAGAGTTAGAATTCCCGAAAATGTCAGAATTCTCAAATTCGGAACTTCAAAGCCATACCTACGGTTTCAAGTGGGTTTGAAAGCGACAGTTGGCTTCTTAGGCTTTCGAAAGTTTCGGTTCTTTCGGGAATCCCAAATATTCTCGGAAAACACAAAACTTTTTCGCCCCGATTCGACCTGTTCCAACATTTCTGGGTTCTCGTATACCGCTGATATTAACTAATCCATTTACAAGAAGTTTTATAATTTCATACTTTCAATTTATTCGTGTATTTTTGTAAACAAATGCGAGTAATATTTATTTATTTATATATCCATCTTGGAACACCCTTGATATACAAAGATCAAGTAAGTACGGAATATAAAATTAATAATCATACAAATTAATTGTTATGTAATATTATGAATTATTATTACACAGAACTATTCTAGCCTGGTACTTAAACTGAGGCGGTGATATATGAATGAATGGAAAATATTACTATTTTTTCAAAATCTCTTCAATTTGACTGGTATAAACTGACAAAAATATTTAGAATTCGACTGATGCATAGAGGTGTTGATGATAGATAGGTACTATTTTTCCAATTAATCAACCTACCTAAATTTTATGATTTTATACGTTCAATTTATTCACGTAAACAAATACGAGTAGTAGTGTTACTACTTGTTCAAAATCTCTTTAATCTTATACGGTATAAATTGAGAAAAGTATTAAAAATTCGCCTGGTGCACAGAAATTGTCATGGCTGACATTAATCCGATTAATCAACCCTCCCAATCCATTGCCAATCGATCAATTTCCAAGCTCGCCCGTACGAATAATAGAACGCGGAAAAGGGTGAAAAACGACGAACGGAATCGTTTGAAAGGAGCTACCTAGTAAGTAAGTACGTATATCGTGTGTCGGGGAACCCGGAAACGCCATAGACGCATTAAAGGTTGCAGGAAATCCAGCAGCACAGCCGCGTTTAATAGATTCCATTTTGATCGAGAGAAGAGGTGGCCGGGTAGGTTGGCCGTGGAGGAAAAAAAGGGAGGCTCTCGCGTCGTGTCGATGCAAAGATTTTGCGCATTAACAGCGGCCGAGGGAAAAAGAGGGTGTTGCCCGATATCGTAGGTTTTCACGGGGCCACGAAGCATGGCAGCTCGGCCATTTATTATTTCCTACCTCTCACACCGGCGCGGTGGCCCAACAATGCCGTCCATTGACAATTTCTGCTTCACACACGACGCCGCGCACCGCGACGCTCCGCCCACGATCGAACTACAGAGGGAGCCGACACCACCGTCTCTCGTTCTCCCTTTGCCGGCGTCGATCCTTCAAGGAAACCGTTCCTGTTCGGATCTCTTTATCCGAACCCGCCACATTCAACGCTTAGATCCTCGATAAATATTTTCCTCCCGGATCTCCTTCTGTTGGGAAACAGAACGCTTCCATTTAACGCTGGACAGGATCCATAGGGTAGACCCGATACATACGCTAACTCTGTGATAATTTTACATTTCGTTTGCTGCATCTTAATGCATCAGTAACATCATAATATGGATAATAGGTACAACAAAATCTGTTGGAATATGTAAATTAGAATAGCAATCGCGACATTTACCGATAATTAATAACGACTCTATTATCTTCTTTAGCATTAGTTTGTCGTTGCTTCACTGTTCTGCCAACAATCAATAAAGTGTTGTTATAAGTATAAGCTTGTTAATTACCTTACACAAAACCAACAGATATGTTTTAATTATTGCATAAAAATAACACAGCAGCCTTACTGGCCTTATTCCGTGATAGGTCTACTTAAACTATTTTCTCGCCCTTTTAACTCTTGCTAACACTCTGGATTTATAAATGTAAATAAAATATATAATTTCTAAGAATTCTTCACGGTATTAACGTAGAAATTTACTTAAACAAGCATATTCACGTATTCTTGGTTTTTGTATTTTATTATTGTGTCGAAATCAAAAGGTGATAGCATACCGAGGCAACAGGTTATAATATTATATCGAGTACACACTAAATGTGCAGTGATCTGTATCGAGAAAAAAATGACAAAATATACAATTAACACATAAACTAATTAACCTAAATTAGGTTCATTTTACAACAAGAATACCCAATGGCTTGAACGGAAAGTTCAGCGTGCGTATACATTTCATTGTTTCATGGCATTTATTTTCTGAAACTTCGCTAGTACTTCAGTCTGACTAACAAACCCTTCGAAGGAAACAGCATTTACTAAACAAAAATGCTAGAATCGAAGTGAGGCCGATTCCTTTGGAAAGCAAGCGAAGTGGAAGGGCATGGTGGCCTCGTGTCAGCCTGTTGCCATAACCTCGGAAATAATTGCTTGTCGTAAATCAACAGCACAATTTGTTACTTTCACGGCGCTCTTTTATTCATTCCGGGCTCTCCTTTACGCATTGTGATCATTTACGATATTTTTGATGAGAGACGCATTGTTGGACCTGGTTAATGCGTTTATTAGTTTATGGCCAGTCACAGACCTTGCTGCAGCACGCGCTAACGCCACTAACTTCCTTAACGCGATACTCGTTGCATGAAATACGGTTTTATTATTTGCGTGTTAAGGGACACTTGACTACCTTGAAGCGAAAAACTCTTACTTGGCTGTAAACTCATCGATTCTGGTTACTCTCCAAAGGGGCCCGCGCACGACCGATAGAATAGTCAATATTGATGGTGTGCGGTCTCGAAAATGTTGAAACGGATCGACAATATTATTGTCAAACAATATTGTATTAACAGTATCACTGGTAATATTATTGTCAAACAATATTGTATTAACAGTATCACTGGTAATATTATTGTTGTATTAACAATATCACAATATTATTGTCAAACAATATTGTATTAACAGTATCACTGTAATATTATTGTCAAACAATATTGTATTAACAGTATCACTGGTAATATTATTATCAAACAATATTGTATTAACAGTATCACTGGTAATATTATTGTCAAACAATATTGTATTAACAGTATCACTGGTAATATTGTTGTCAACGTTAACCATTTTAACTGTTAGTTGTCAAATGATAGTTTCGCAAATTTTTCACACTTTAATTAGTTCGTTTATTAATCAGACTCAGTGGTTAAATTTAGTGTTACTCGATTAAACTAAATGACACGTTTAATAAAGGCGAATGTTAGTAAGTATTTTGCGTTTGATAATCTTTGAAGTTAGTATCATTAGGCGACTAACAGTCGCCTCTCGAGCGCAAAGGGTTAATCGTGTGTTTAAATATGGCAACTTAGGGTTAAATAAAGATCACTGTCTTATATAAAAGAAAGCAATTAATACTAAGTGTAAATACAATAAAATAAATTCATTTATAGATTCAACTGTTGTATATTTATCATACTGCGCTTATTTGTTTCCTCAACGTAACAGGAAATGCGGTTTTCGAAATCGGAGCGGTAAATAATTATAATTTATTAATTATAATAATTATAGTAATTGTTTTCTCGTACATACGAGGTATTGAAACGTAGCGTACATGGTGTGTGACGGTAAACATTTCGTTAAAAATTGTTAAGTATCGAATGCCTTTTAAATGTGATAGCGTAAATTCTAATGCTGTGATAAGGAAAACATAATTTCCGTGTTTCAGGCAATTCCTGGCTTCCCCTTATTCGTTTGTTTTACGTGACTTTACCGCATACGTGTACTTGTTAAACAGTGATCCGTGATGATGCTGAGGTATAAAGGCTTCGCGTAGCATACAAAGAACCCTTGCATCTCGCTCGTGCTAAGCACAATGGCGCCATATTGTGAAAATATTGATTACGATTCGCCAACAATGGAGACAATGCCGTCGACTTCGCTGCCGTGGCGACACTTGAAAAAAAGAGCTTCTTCTCGAGCACGTCTTCAAGTTACGTCTCAAGTTAAATCCCTCCTGCCTTGAATATATTACAGGTATAGTTTATTCCACGATGTGGAAATACTTAAGCCACTTCCTCCTCGCTTGCTTGTTTCAATTGTTCGAGTGGAACAAGTTTACCTCGACCCCATTAACTGTTCACTAAATTGTTATGAACAGTACCGTTAACACATTGAACGCCCAATTGGTAGAGTTTCTCCAAATTCGAGGCTCGAAGTGTAAACAGCGCGAAAAGACGGAAAAGTGATACGGTGTATCGGTTTGTTCTCTGATATATTAGAGGATCTTTTTTAAAAAAGATATGTTTTTGGTGGGTATCATTTTTATTTTTAGGAGATATTTCTTTTTAAACAGTATTAGCAGATAATTTTGTGGAAGGTGCTTGCAAAACATAAAAGACTTCGAAGTGGGGAATACGATAAACGTTCCAAAAAAAGGTCACCATGAAAGATCTCATTGCATTTATACCAGAATTTTCATTCAGTCGAACAGTATTTTTTGCATATTTTTAACGACTTTATTTCTGAATCCCTAAAATGTTTGTTAGACAAATTTGTTAGCGCAAAAGTGTAAATGAAAGTGAGCCGAATAGTGACAAAATATTCAGATTTCCAAGAAAAGTTAGAAATTAGATATTGCATCAAGTTCAAGCTCGGAAAACGAGGATTTGTATGAGAGTGAAGATTTAAAAGAACTTCTAGAAAACCTGGCTATAGAAGGACAGAATGAACAGACTGATTCTGTTGGTTCATTTGACAATATCCAGTTTGCTTTATAACATATTAATTTATTCTAATAAGCGTAGTGAAATGTATTTGTGCTAGCGATTTCTTATTATGTAAAAGGTAACTGCAACGATACAAATTTGATTTGAAGTACACAGTATTTATTACCCAGAAAATAAAAGAACAACTTAGTAATAAAATCCGACATTATTACAGGTTGGCATCTATCGAGGGACGAGCGAAGCAACCAATGTTGGTATTGTGGTGTGTGTGTGTGTTAAGATGTGTGAATGACAATAAGAAGTAAACCGGCTGTGTATGTGAAACAGATATAAATGAGCGAGAAAAATAATTGCATCGTTTATTTGAAATATACAATAGATATAAGCGTGAAACGTATAGATCTCGGTATCATCATTTACAAGAATTATTTTTCAGCCAAACCCCGTATTCGTGTTGAAAAAGAAGTGGCGGGAAGCGCAGTGGCACGCACAAACGCGTCGAGTGTAAAAGAGCAACGACAGCATTTAAATATTTGTCACTCTCGAAAGATCAAACAGATAGGTGACCGCTCGCTCCGTGTTCACCAATAAGCCGTCGAAGTACTCGAAGGATCGTTCACGTGGCTGTACGTGTCCAACTTAAAGTTGCTGACGTGCCTTCGGGCATTCTCGAACGACAAAAAGCGGAATGAAAAGGAGGGAAGGGTAGACAGTTCGAAATTTTCTACTCGAACGGACGATAAAATGGAGATCGGAGTTAAAGAAACGAGAACAATATTTGTCGCTATTACGTATTTTCGATCGAGAAAAGTTGCATATGCACTAACAGCCAAGAATTTGGAACCATCCGGAGGTTTTAAGGAACATTTGAATTTAGAAAAAAAGGAGTTTAGAATGGTGTGGCATCTCGGGAAAAGTGTAAATGTCAATAGACCACAAACCTTCTTAGTCGGTTAGCCCCGAATGATCATTCTAACTTCAGAATACGTATGTAACCTTGAAAATATTTTTGGATATAAAAATACCGTGGCGATCGGTTGTCTAATGGACAAACTTTAAAATTCCCAGTTGACTGTATAACTGTATAAAATGTGAAAAATATTTACTTACGCAACTAATTTTTCGACAGACGTCAATAACTTTTGAACGCAGCGTGATTGTTGTACCAGAAACAAATGAGTAATGTTACAAACGTTGCTGGATATCCCTACAGGCAACCACTCCCAATCTTGTCCATAGAATACTTTTGGTCCGCCTGTTATAAATAATTTACTATTCATAGCTGATATACGCGCCTACAAATAAGTGCATGTACATTACCAGCCAAAAGTTTGGAATTACTCGCAGGTTTTAAGAAATGAGTTTAGAATGGTGGCACCTCGGAAAGTTCTTCCATGTAAAGTGTATCATGATAAAGGAAACCGCTGTTAAAATTAGCAGTATTAATTTCAAACGCAACAGATTCGATATGATTGCAATTCTGAAAGTGATTCCAAACTTTTGACCAGCAATGTGTGTTCAGCATTGCATAATAAATTAATATACACTGGTATATAAGTAAAGGAGAGAAAATACATAGCTGTATAAAACCTCAACGAAAAATACAAAAGTTAATCTTTATTGATATAGAATAAGTTAATATTCCTAGAAATCGTTAATCGTAATTCGTTTATTATTACTTACCTCTTATTCGGACTTATACGTCCGACTGTGAATTAGTCGATTAGAAAAAATGCGGGAATAATGTCAAAGAGTCTCCGTATCTGTTGATGGATTAAATAACCAATAACGTTTTATATAATATAACCAAAATAATTGTAAGAATAATAATAATAATAATAATAAAGTGATTGGAATATTACACTACACACAGACAAAACAATCGCATGTAATAGACCAGACATAACACTAACCGACAAAACTAGAAAGAAAACCTACTTAATAGACATTACAATACCAAATGACATGAACCTAATAGAAAAAGAACAAGGAAAAATCGTGAAATACACTCCACTGGCAACTGAAATAAAGAAACTATGGAACCAAGATACAGTCACAATAGTACCCATCGCTATATCTACAACAGGTATTACATCAAAAAGATTCCTACAAAACCTAACAGCAATAGGATTACACCCACAACTACACACAGAAATACAAAAAGCAGTAATATTAAAAACCACAACAATAGTCAGGAAGGTCCTCCAACAAGAATAAGGAACAGGCATCACCTCAAAAACATTCATACAGAATCTACAAATACCGCAACTGCCAACACACATACACTCACACATCCGAAATGTAGCCATACTTAACAGAGAGACAATATTAAAAATTCCCGCAATAAAAAACACCAGCATGAACTTGGTACAGCCCGTTCATGGTGGTTACGGACCAGAGAGGAAATCCTCTAAGAGTTCCAAGAACAACAACCATAATAATAAATTGATAACACTATTTGGTTAATTATACTTTATGCACACTTTCTTTGTATAACTCGCTCTTTTCACACTCACTCTTTTCTCTAGGATCGTCCGTTACGGATTGATCCGATCGTACTCCGTCTCCTCACTCCCGCATTCTTCAGTCATACAGTAAACACAACAATTAGACGATCATACCGCGCATCACTCATTACACACATAAACGATAACACTCACCTTTTGTCATTCTCTCCAAACTGTCATACTTACTCATCCACACAAACATTTTTCACACCTTTATCATCATACTTTATATATTCTATGGTAAACAAATAAGGTATACGTAGGCTTACCATAATTACGAAGAGCCAAACCGGGACGCAGAAGAGAAAGAGGCTCATTTTCATTTTGCTTTTCGCTTAATTTGTGTTTTTCATATTTGAAATGCAATCAAAATTATTATGAATTGAAAACATATTAATAAATGTGAATATATTTTTTATTAAAAAGAAAAAGAGACAAAGTACAATTAATACAAACAACACAAAAAATTTGCCCGGTTTTATTATTCACCCACGCTTGCTTTATATTTTTCACTAGAGTGCACTTTCTTCAGAATCGTTTTGTCGTGCTTAATTTTGTCATAAAATTCACTGCATGACATGTTCAAGTTGAGTTTGCACGGGAACGATTGGTTGGGGTGTCGGTGCTGTTCAAGTTTGACCGGGACGCCGGGACTGGGATCTCAAACCGGGACTATCCCGGTCAAACCGGGACGTATGGTAAGCCTAGGTATACGTATCACAGTATCAAGTTGTTTAATTGTTATCAAATAAATGTTGGTAAAGTGCACCTCTGCAGTCTCGACAACGTTATACGGCTCTGCGCAGCTTTTTGCAAGATGGCGGCGTGGTCAGTCCGTGAAAAGATCATGAAAAGTCTACCACGATTAAAATTAGCGATATTAATTTCAAACGAACGATAAATTGTCACAGGAGATTCGGTATGACTGCAATTCTGAGATTTCAAACTTTTGACCGGTAGTGTAAGTCAATTACCGAGCTTCTCTCCTTGTGAACTGCTTATTTATTATTTGAGTTATTATTAATCACTAATAGTTATATTTAAATTAATTTCCCGCTGTTTTCTATTCTACACAAGTTGGCCAGTCCTGCTTCTAAAATTTCCTTTTTCTGAAATCTGTAATTTTGTGGTGACAATTATAAGAACCACTATGAAACGAAAATCAAGGGAACAAAGTTCTTTGAGAATTTCTTCGATTCTGGTCTGAAACCATGGTTTGCTCGGAGAAATCTTCCTAGAAAATTTACATCCTGGGTTAACCGACTCCCAGCGAACCACTGTCACTTGGCCGTCTCGCTATTCAGCGTCAATCTCGTTGATAATCTGAAATGTCAACGCAGAAATAAACTTATTCGGAAACTCTGCGACGAAGGATTTCACCCATCTTGATCACATGTTACTTCGTTATTTATTATCTAGAAATATCTCAAATTACATAAGTTATTCCTTTAACTCTTCTTACCATTCAACCCTAAGCGTCACTGTATTTTTATCCATTACGTTTACATTATATTGTTGCGTGCACATTGTTACATTAAGTATTTCTTTTGTTACTATGTACATATTTAGATTGTTATTATGCACAGCAGTGTGCATTCTGCTAATAACCCTACACAGGGCTGTACACCTAAGTCTGTTTTTACACGGTAGATTGGTTCCAGAAGAAGCCGTGTAAAAAGAAAAAACGACATTGATCTTATACAAAAATGGGTGATTTGTTCCTAATCTCTAACACCTATTAAAATTAGTGAAAAACAAGAATTTTTAAGCTAAAGGGGAATTCACTTAAATCTTTAAGCTAGTGTTCGCAAACTATCGATACTATCGATGGTTTCAGACTTTTTTCTTTCATAAATACTTTTTTGTGATATGAACATACTTCGCAAAAATTGAATTTGACAAAAAAAATTTAAGTACATAAAATTTCAAATCGTGCTAAATGGAATAAAATCGTGTAAAAAAATTAAAAATATTCAATTTTCAAACCGTGTTATATCAAAACCGTGTACAAAAAGACCGTGTAAAAACAGACTTAGGTGTATATGAAAAAAAAAAATTATACATTTGGTTGAACGAGATTTAGACGAATTTAGAATCGAAGCAGAGCGTTCGGATTGAAAAGCTCTGACAAGCATGCAGCGAGAGAAACGAAAAGAGAGGTGGAAAGGATGAAGGAGGAGACGCGTGTGCATGTGTACGATTTTTTTTGACGACAATTCTCTCGAATCAACGAGCCATCACGAAAACGGTCGGCCTCCTCTCCTCCCCAATGCTAACAACAAAACGCCTCTCTGGATCCGGCGAAATGCTTCTGAATCGGGCGAATTTCGAGTTTCGTGCATGTGAAATGGGGCTGCGAATGTTTGGCGTGTGTACGTACGCGCAGGAGCACGAGCAAGAGGCAAACGAATGCGCGCACTCGCTCGAGAGGGTAAATTGATCGGGCCCGTTTTGTTTGTGGTCACTCTTAAAACTCGAGTGACAAAGAATCATGGCTCCCCTTGCGCCGATATGTTCGTTTCGAGCGTTTTTCTTCTTGCCCGCTGGCTGTTTTCCCTTTGTTAACATCTCCGCTCTTTCTCGCATTTCGAAAACGTCGGGACCATTGTTTCCCTCCTTCCTCCCTTCGGCATCGCACCCGAATCCTGCTCTGCTCTGTGAAACTTTCTGCATTCTCTTTTCTTCGTTCTTCTTTCTCCTTCTCGCTGCGAATCGTGTGGCAAACTATGTAGATGCGCCGATCTCGTTAAGCTAGACAACAAATAATACGAAATGTTAAAGCACTTATTACAAGAATACGAACGAATCGAGAGATGCGAGTATGGAGAAGAACAGATTGTGGAGGGTATGCGAATGGGATTGTAACAAAAAGTGGTTAAGGGAAGTAGATAATTTGTAAGTTAAGAGGATGTGAGTATATAGAAATTATGTAAAGGGCTGAAATTAATAAATATCTATGTAAGAGAAGTACGCTGTCTTCACTTATAGATATCGATATAGATATAGATATAGAAGGAGATATAGTTAGATGACATACGTGCCGAATAAGATTAGGTTACGGAAAGATAATTATAATTTATAATACAAAGGAGACAGAGACTTATAAACGTTGTAGGATAATAAAATAGAGAATAGACTTTAATTTTCGTTTCTCTTTTTACAGGTAAATGTATATATTGTAAATAATTTAACGATTAAGAAAATAAAATTAAACTCTTTTTACAGAGCAACACATTCTAATTTATTCTCTTATTGAAAATTCTCAAAGATATTAATTACCTTATATCTATATCTATAATTATTGCATGGGTGCCTTCCCTCCAAGCAATAAACGGGAACGAAACAGCGGACTCCAGTTCAGGATATGTTGGTATAACTTATTTTACTAGGACTCGAAAAACACTAGTGACTTGTCAGAAAATAGAAGGCAGAAATGTCGTATGACAAGTTATACTTTCAACGAACCAACGGAAACAGTTGGATAAAGAACCATACTCTGTTTCAATTCCTCGTTGTCTTTCGCTCCCCCGCGACTTTTTGAATTTTCCCTGATTGGTCGATTCCATGTTTCTGATATTTACCAATCGGGGCTGTTCATTTTCCTAATCACCGCTTCTTTCTTGCGCCTTCAGCGCGTTTCTTTCCAGAAGAGCGAAGCGATTAGGTAGAAGAATACTATATCTAGCGATACAGCGGAATCTCCAACGGGAACAGTTACCCTAATTCACCTGAATTCCTTTATTAGGATATTCTTGGTTTACGGCATTTGCTATTCGAAAAACTACGCGAAGAAACGTAAAGGTGAAAATATATTTAAAAAGATTTCCTCGAAAGTATCATCTTGAAATGATGTGTTTCTTTTATATGTATATTTTATGCCCGATCTTGTTTAGTGAATACTCAAAGTCGGAAATTTTTCAAACTTCCGCCGAATCGACATTCTCTCGTCAATGAATCTCTGTCATCTTCTTCAAGATCCATTACAAGATCACTGCCGTTATATTGTCATCTAGCTTCTAATGATCGCCGTATACAAAATCTTCGTTTCTTTTATATCTTGTCGATATTTTTCTAACAAGTCATATGACTTTGTCACATCGAATAGGCACATCAAGAACACCGTACAATATTTATTCAACACAAGTCCCGTTCGCAAAATTTAATCGGTCCACATAAGAAATCTTGTCGCTAACGACCTAGACGTTAATGTGACGTTAAGCATTCACCAAAAAAAAAAGAAAAAGAAAAATAGGCGTAACTGAGTAAGTACCTGCACCCATTCTCAGGTTACTCAATTTCTGGTGTTTCGGTTTATTCCGAACAAGTTTGGACACTGGTAAGTAATTGCGCAGATCAGAATAAGAAATAGATTTATTTTAGAATAATAATGCCGCCAAAAAGATTCTGAAATGGTGTTTCAATGTCACGATTTATTTATGAATTTATAAGATAATAGTAGAAAATGAAATTGAATTTTATAAAATCTTAAGATAGTTACAATTATTAAGATATTATTTGTTTTCTTTGAAATAATAAATATTAAAGGAAGTTACTGATATTCCTAGTTTCGAGTATACTTCGTATGTGCCATAATTATGCGCTGCATGGATATTACATGCAAACAAATATTAATGTTATTATAGAAACGAAATGAAATTGCAGGCTAAAAATGACGAGTTCACATTTTGAGGCTGTTAAGTTTTAAGTTTAAATTTTACATTCAAACTAGTTTGTTTTGAACATAAATAATTGGGCTTCCAAACAATAAATGGCAATTAAATTGTATCTTACACACGACGAACGCAGACTCACTTTGACTCCATATGAAATACAGTACAAGGCGCAAAAATCGTAACGTAATAAACTTATTCGTGTGAATCATGCAAAAGATATGACAAGAAAACTTGAAAAAAGGTAAAGTGTATATTTCAAATACATTTTCATACATGATTCCTTCCCAAAGCTACTTTGCAATGAAAATTTTGTATTCGTCTACCGCATCAATTGAAAACCATTAGTCTTCCAATAATTACGATGAAGTCGCTTCATCACGTTCTTTAACGCATTGCATGCGGAAAACGTACGTTTTACGTTTTTTGCACTCTGTTACTGGAGCGCGGGTCACGCAAAAGTTCGTATTTAATAGACTTGAGAGCGGGTATGATATAAATACGATAAAGAAAAATACTACGAAAAAAATGCCGATTTTTTAAAAATAATCATAGAGCACATGTTTAACCCTTTGCGGACGGAGCAGTAAAGAAAATAGTTACGTCGCGCATTTGTGCTATAAAAACTAAAGCTGTATTTAAATATGTTTTTCATAAAATCTAACAAAATCATAAACAAACAAATTCAGGCCAACTTGACTTCTTAGGCTAGTATACCCATGCGTATCTTATATATGTCGTTTACGACAGACAAACGCCAGCCGCAGCGCGAGAGTTGGGCGGATATATCCGACACTGGTCCGCAAAGGGTTAAGTGTAAAAAATTCGTGAAGGAAAACGAAGTCATTTTCGATTGATTGCGATTTTACTGAATGAACAAACTCCACGAAATTTACACGCATAAGTCTCTGGTGAAATATATCCGCATGCAATGTGTTAAAAACAGTATTTATCCTAATGAAGTATTATTCGTTCAAAAAATATAGTTATAATACTTATCTTGTCGTGCGCGATTAGACGGCGAGTGTTTGCTCCATTTCAATAAACGCTGGTCGATCGAAAGAGTTGGTGTATTTTAAAAACGCACTCGAAATCGGTACGGAAAGTTGACACAGAAATCGGGAAAAGAACGCATGGACAAACAGAGCTGCTCATCATCAAAGTCAAAATATTCGACGTTCAGGCATCTTCAGAAGAACCTTGAGAACAATATAAGTATAACGTATCTCTGAGGAACAATGAGCAACTGTGATTTATGGATACGTGACACGATCACGAGCTATGAACAGTCGTCGGTTATCTTCATTCTCGTCTCATGGTTGCAATATCGTGGAAATGATCCAAGTTGCAAATGTCCATTTACAAAGCTCATTTAATGGGATTCGAAGTAAAGTGCGCGGAACTGATGGCGTCCTACAAGAAACACCTATTCAAATCGTTGCAACACGTTGTTTCGAGTGACAGTGTATTACGATCCATGGATTGCATACGTGTTCTAGAGATTGGTGTTAAAACGGGTGTGCATTGCACGATTAGTATACATACGGTGGCTGTGAAAAGCATTCGTACAATTATAGTACGGATCAGTGCTGGATTAAGCAATAAGTGAAATAGGGAAAACTCTGATAATTCTGTGGTAATTTTACATTTCGGTACTGCAATGGGAATAAGTATTAAAGGTAATGTTAGATCAGACAAGCACTTGCCCTATAAGCACGCATAATCAGTGAAAGCAGAGAACACCGTACAAAATATTTACAGTGATAAGAATGTGGCTAAACGTTCGAATGGATTTGCATGCGAGAGGGAAGGAAATGGAAGTATGCAAAAATAATTTTCACCCTTTTTCATCGCAACTTGTAATTCGTTGTCAAAGGTAAGATTACCAGCTTACGGAACTGTTTGAGAAACTATGTGTTACGTTGAAGTGAACGTCCTGTATAAATGGGCCTCGAAATCTTTTAACCGCTTAGGATCCCTAGCGGATTTAATCCGGCACTGTTACAGATAAATTCATTATTACTATCTTCTTTCCTAAAAACAAAAGTGAAACGACACGTAATTGTTGAGAATTTTGAAATACATGCGGAGTAAAAGAAAACATGAAAACGGAGTAAATGGATTAAACTCTGGAAATCACCGTTTTTTTTGTGATAAGAATTGCAATATTTAACCAGTACATGGTACAGTAGATTCTGTTTTAATTAATCTTTATAGGTCCAGAAAAGCTTATGATTAATAGGTATTGAATAAAATATAATGTAAGTAATAAAATATTATACACATATATAATCTACTTACATATATTTACAAGAAATCAGTTAATCCTTACAACATTACAAACAACAACCGACAGTGCGTGACATCTATGGGTAAAGTCTTAAATGTGAGCTACTATTAACCACATGACATTTATCTGCTTCATTTTACTGTCACGGCAGACTTAATTACTTACTTACTTACTTACATAAATTCTCTTAATCACAGACGAGCGACAAAATAGATTTATAAAATTATAAAATCCTCACAGCGCAATATATTAATCCTTAGAACTCTTATCATGTTACCGATATAGACAACAATGTACATATATAAACTTAAAAAGTGGTTTGAAAAAAGAGAATTACAGTAATCCATTATAAGAGATTTTAAACTAAATTCCTTACATTATTTAATTTTTCTTTCTAATTTATGTCAGAATTAAGTCTATAGAATGTATTCTTTCAAAATGATATATTAATTGCTTATCCGTGGAGCCTTATACTCTGTTTAATTGGCGTTTGCTGTTCTCCTTAATGAAAGAAAAACGGATAGGTTCAATGTGCCTTGGCGTCATTATACTTAAAATATACATAAATATTTACCATTATATGAAACAACAGTGACACAGTGGCTAAGTAAGAAATGATCGGATAAGAAGGAATCTACTGTATCAGATCTACGACACCATCCAGGAATAAAATTGACCAATAAATTTTAACTTTTTTTTCAATTTTGTAATGTTCAATAGGTGAATTTTAGAGAATTTCGTACCCTGAACACAAATCCATGAGTAGAATCGCCGTATCACCGTCAGCTTTCGAAAAAGTCAAATTTTTTATAGAAATAAAGCATTATGTGAAAATTAGAAATGTCAGAAATATTTAATCCTTTAATTGTTTATATCAAGTATACCCGTCAGAATGAAACAAAAATTTTTCGTATAATGTCAAGTATACTCACAATACGTCACAAAGATAAAAAAAAATTACATTCGTATTATTATTCAACGATCAACTATAATTTTTTTCCTGATGAAGGGCAAATAAAGATCTTTTAAAAAATATACATTTTAGAATATTAGTTAGTCTGGTAAGTTTATTTATTTTAATTCACAATAGCTTGTATTAAGCTGAAATAACAAACTCTGTGGGAAGTACCATTTCAAAACGGTTTCTTTTCAATTGGACAAGCATTTCATATGATTGTGTAGTATAAAATAAACAAAGTCTGTGGGAAGTGCCGTTACAAAATAGTTTTTGCAAATAGAAAAGCATTTCATATGCACTTCTCAGTTGATTGTGCGGTGCGATAGTTCAGAGAACTAAAGTTATAATACCATATCTTTATATGGTATATTTTTAATCACTGAATAAATTTTGTTTGTTAATAGAAATGTCTTAATAATTTTTGATCTGATAAAGGAAAGTTCAGCTACTTTTTTTAACAAGGAAAAGTAGTGATTCAATTCTATTGAATTATTTCTTTTACATATTTTTAAAAGTTATGAAGTAGATAAAATATTTCACCTCAATGACAACTATAAAAAATTACTTGTTATAATATACACGATATTTTCTAAAATAAGTATTTGTGTATTATTTCTACTGATTGAAATCAAAGTATTTGATAGAGCATAAAGTAGGACAATTTCAAATAAAAGTTATTGTTACAATTTAAAAAAAAATGATGAATTTATTCATTATTTAAAGTTTTTTTTTAACCTTTCTAGGCGCCATCTATGACGGTAACCTTAATAATTGAATGATATTCTAACACAAGTATCAATAAACTAGTGTATCGTGCATAATGTTCTCATAACAATAATACATGGATGTGAAATAATATTTAATGTTATTTTGTTCATGTTTTTGTTAATGACTTCGTAGATAAAAAATAGTATTTGAAGATAGGTACGTAATTTATGATTCAGTTTTACGAGTTAAATGATGAAATTCTGATAGGTGTTTACATTATTATAAGTGCACAGTAATTATTATAATTTTAAACCATGTTCAGAAGAATTTGCGTAATCGTGGTTAATTTAAGTGTACAAATTTATTTAAAAAACTATTGTTATCTTCTTTCTCCATAATTTTTAGGTTATATCTAAGTCACAGGTTGCATTAGATTTGCATTAAATACTTACATTAAAACTTACAAAAATAGTACATTTTCATTATATCTTTTAAAGAAATTGACTTTTTGTAAAACTGCCTAAACAGTTGAATACCTTGTTTAAAAACATTAATTTCATCGATTTACATAATTATTCTATCTCTAACAGTTTCCAAGATATTTGTCAAAATAGGTTTTGCACTCCAACTTTAAAGGTAGTTTTTACCCCTGCAGCACGCACGATTGCCGATAAAAAGAAATACGTATTAAATATTTTCATGATGACTATATCATATTCAAATATTATCAAAATTGGTGATTGACACTTCAATGTGTTCCTTAGTTAATTATAGCTGACTTAAGTGATTTTTAAATTATTCGTTTAATTTATAAGTTATGCATTAAACACATGTTTCCTTATCATATAAGTATGTTATGTTAGAAAATTAAAAATGTGTTAAAGATATTAAAAGTTTTAAACATTAATATGAATTATTAATACATATGCAATGACTGTACATTATTGCAAATCCAGAAATAATATACTTAAATTTATATATGTATATATGTATACATATGTAGGAAATATACTTGTAAAAAATTAATCAATATACTACATAAGCAGTTTTTCACTTATTTATTGTGACTTTTTTAAATTTAATTCATTATAATATATTTTTTGAAGAACAGAATAAATTGAAAATATAGGAATTATATTAATTGTTTCAGGAATATATGACCAAGTGATTTCAGAGTTACTAAAGTTTAACAAACAATTTTATTAACATGATCTTGACATTGCTTTATATGATAGCGACATCAATCCAGTCCAGAAGAATTTTATTTTTAAAAACTCATCTTCGTAACTTATTTCATGGAAACACAGCTACTTATCCATCAATAATGTTCTATAATAGAACATTAAGTTCATATAAAGGTAATGTATTAATATATTATTATACATTTTTAATTAGTCGTACAGTTTTTAATAAGCTTTAAAAATTAATTGTTTTAATGAAAAATTATTTTATAAAATAAAAATTTCACTACTAGCACGATTAAGTTATCTGTAATTAATTTTTATTATATATTTTTATGTTGACATACATTTTACACATATAAGTGAATATAATAAGGTACTTTAGTGAAATTAATTATATATATTTTAATTTATATCAGCTAAATATTAGTTACTTTTATTCTTTCTGATACTTTTTTAAGGCAGCTTAAAATTTCAGTTATAGTAAACATTAAATTTTTAAAATACATTTTTAACTCTTTTACTATGACCACTTCAAAATGCACTTATAAGGGAGACAGACACATATCCAAGTTTGAAAGTATTAGAACACGTACAGAATTGCTTTAAATTTAGTATCCAGTTTAGGATATTTAATTATAAAGAATTCATATCTTATAATAAAAATCACACCAGTTATATAATAGATAGGATATTTGTTTTATCTGAAAATGTTGGAACATCTTGTAAATAATTAATAATATTAAAAACATGTTTTTGTAAAAGTTACTTGATGAAAAAGTTACATAGAAAAAAAATTATATTGGGTAGGAAAAATTTGAAAATTAAATTAATATTTTTAAATAGAACTTTTAATCTTTTTATTTTTGATTCATAATAAAGAAGCAAATTCATTAATTAAATATATCACTGATTATGAAAGTAGTTTAAGTTAAAAATTTAAGAAAGCTGAACTTACGTACTTTGAACTATATTAATTCAACTTATAATAATATGGAAGTATTATTGCAAAAAGGTTATAAATTGGAGTTGATAGTTGTATGATTAAGCATAATGTATTTTATGCTAATTTTGAAAGTCATCTAAGTTGCTTACTTATTAACTTAATTTAATTAAGCATAAAATATAAAAATTAAGGAGCCATGAAACTAAGATTATATTTTGTTTGAAAATACAGTAAGATTTAATAAAGTGTCTCATATAAATTTGTGTAAGATCTATTTAGATAATAACATTAAATTTCATATTTTATATCTCTTATTTAATTTAGAATATATTAAATTTTTAAATGATTTGAGTTGATTAAAGTTTAAAAAAATACATTTTCTTACAAACTGTTCACACAATACCATAGTTATAGAGAGTATTTATATTAAGAACAAATCTTATATGAAATATTTTGAAATGATATTTCATGATACTTGGAATAATGACTGTGCATGACTTTAAATATATCTTAATATAAAATATGGGTAATATAATGTAAAATTAGTTATAAAAATTGATACTTCCAAACAGGATTATGTGTCTTGTTGATGTTCCTTTGTATACTTATGTATTGATTTATGTAATTTAATATATTATGTTGATTAAATAATCTTTTCTGCATAGTATGTCTGTTGTTTCTATTAATTGGTTTGTGATGAATCACTGCAATTGCTTGTAGTACTTAGAAATCACTTTGAAGCGAGCAGTTATGTTATATTTACCTTTAAAGACTATAAAATAATTTGATACCAACAAAAATGTATGAGATAATAGAATAATTTTTGTTTTCTTATACATCAATAAATTGGAAATGATACGAGAAATTTAAAAGTTTGCATGTCTAGTGCAAAAGGTTAGTAATATAATGTTATTTAATTTGAGTTAATTTCTTGCTTGTTATCATTGTTATCTATTAAAATTAGATTTGTAAAAAGCAGTTTATGTAAATATTTTGTTTTAGTTTAAATTATACATATTTACTAAATAGTACTTATATGTTTTACTTTAATTCATCTGTAGTTATTTTAAATTAAGAAGAAAATATGTAAAATTAATCAATAATTAAGTAAGTAGTGAAGTTTTAATGTTGTTATAATATTTAGTTGCAAATTATATTTTTTATACATGTTTGATATACATGTATATATTATTATATTAATATGACTTATAATATTTGAAAAATTATTTTTTCAGTTATAGGAATTGAATAGCAGTATTTATGTCTTGCATAATTTTTGTGATGTATCTTTTGTAACTATATTAGAAATGTTTGTGTATACATTATATTTCTTATATTTTGTTGCAAAACGTCATTATTTGTTGCTTTTACGTTTTCATATTTACATTAGTATTAGTTTAATATTGTATTTATGTACATATATATATATAAATACATGAAATAAAATTGATGTACAAATATTATTTGCGTTCTCATTGATTTTGTAAGTTTATCATCTGTTTAATGCTACATACATGTAATTGTCTTGTTATTATGATAATAATTGATATAATTTGAAAGCAATAAAATTTCTGCTACTATGTGCATAGTATAACACAATGTGTTTTATTGTTCTGTTAAATTTTTAATATTTATATAATTTTTTGGATTTTATTTCTATATGAATATAAAGTCTGATTTTTATCGTTATTTATAATAAATAACATAAACAATTACATTGTATTACAAATTTATATTAAAACATTATGATAAAGCTATTAGTTATTTTTGTTATTCTTTATTTTTATTGCTCAATTGAATATTATTTTTTGAATATAACAAACTAATTTTATAATATTTCACTCTGACCCAAACTTTTATTAAGCTTATATATATAATAAAAACAAGGTATCAAGGTTTTTATCTATAATAGATAATTAAGTACTGTTTATTATTTTAAGAATCAAAATCTCCCATGGATGATTGTGAAAATGATGAGTTTATGACTTCTTGTCTATGTATGAATAAAAGTGATGCTAGACTAGAAGAATTACTGTGGTATTGTGATGATATGAGATTGTGCACTATATTTCCTCAAGTATGCATCAAGCAATGATAGTATAAATAAATTATTAGTTTATATAAAATTGATTATTTAGTTAATTGCTATTTTACCAGCAAAAAGTTGACATTTCAAGTTGGTTAACGTATCAATATGGAAAAACATTTTTTCCTTTACATACAAATAATTGTAATGGAACTTTACTGCAATCAGAGTACAAACTTTATATTCTTGTTGAAGCTGATCTTGAAAGTTATAAACCTGTTACTGCAACACAAGCTACAAAGGTATTTACATGTATTAATAATAATGATTTCTTAAATTTTGAGTATGGTTATATTGTATTAGAATATATAGTATCTATTATCTATGTCTGTTTTAATAAATTCTTATTATTTAAAAGGTAAAAGCTTTTACATGTTAAATACATTATATCTTCTAGATTGAGGATTATGGTTTAATTATTACATGGACTGCAAATAAAAATATTGATTTAATTCTTGAATCTGATTTAGACCTGGTTGCAAAATTTTTTATTGCAGCAATGGAAGGTCAATGTTACATTAGTAATGGCTTGTTATTAAAACGTATAGAAAGTATGTATGGATTTCAATGTATGTATGTCTTTTGTTTATCAATATATTTAGATTCAAATAGCTTTATATTTTTTCAGCTGTCCTGATATCAGGAAAACCTTGTCTTTATAATAATGATTTATTGAATTCACCTCCAACAAAAAGTAAGAATTTTATGTGATTAATACTAATAGTAATATTAAACTACTGCCATAAATTACTTGTTACTATTTCGTAAATTATCAATATCTTTGTGTTATTTAAGAATACAGAATTTTAATAGCATTGTAAAAGTGTGCCAGAAAGTATAAATTATTTGATTACGTAACAGTAAATTCCATGATATAATCATTTGTTTAGTGAAAGCTTTACACCTAACAATCTGATAATTAGTATTTTAAACAAGCTTTTTCTCTATTAATTAATTATTTTATTTTGGAGAGTCTTACATTTCTGTGATATAAATCTTATTCTATGTTCTAATTAAAGATAAAACATATAATTATAAAGTATACAAGATATTATATTGATTATACACTCTGAATTGTAATATATATACAAAAATTCAAAACTTTTATTCATCATTATTTACATATATTGAAACACTTATCTTTGAAAATATTTAGTTATATAGACATATGAATCTTTTGTTTACTTTGATATAAATTAATTTCCTTTTATTAGCTTATGTAAATACTTTATATAAATACAATTATTAAAGTACAAAAATTAAAAATAAATGTTATATCTTTTGTATACGTACTTCTAGTAAATATTAATTATTTCAAAGAAATACTGACAAATATTTTTCACTTTTTTAAGCGAATTGGTACATAAATTTGATGAAGCGATAAAATCTTTAAAACGTAATTTTTAAGGTTTAATTTAGAATTATATATAATATGTATAATATACGACAATAATGGATAATAAATATAATAAACGAATTTTATTATATAATAAAAATTCTTAACGAAGAATTGTTAAATGTTTATTTTATAATTGCTAAACATTTATGAATAACTTTTTAAAATATTCAGTTGTATAAAACATATAGGAATAGTTTTAATTACTTTGAACATCTAATAATCAGTCACTTATTTTATACTTGATTAGTTATATGTTTTGGTTATAAGAACATTGATAACTTTTATATCTTTAAGACAGGAATCTACAATAGTTTTCATATAAATAAATGTGGAATGAGTTCATTTATCATCATGTAATTGGAATAATGTTTTTCATGTAATTTTTTGAGGATGAAAACAGTAATATGTTACATAAAGAGCAAGTGTGTCAGGAGTGTAGTAATTAAGGACAACTTTATCTGTTAGCAAATAAATGCTCAATAAATCATTATATCTTTTATTTAATTTTTATGAAACTATTTCCAACAAAGTGATTAAATTTTGTTGGAGTATGATTTCATTTAGACTGCAATATTTGGTTACATGGAAATTTAATTTACTATTTCTCTAATCCTTATTTTTCTGACTTTCTTGCTCAGTAATCCATTAGTAAGAATTTATTAAATCTTCATCATTTATTATCGATTACTAGTTTCTAATTGTAAAAGAGTTAAAGCATGAAATTATTTAATGGGGAGAGAAGGTGATTATTTATTTGGGAATTGCTGTATATATATATATAACTGAAGTTTTGTTAATTCACTATTGCATATGATATGCTGCATTTAACCAATATAACTTTATTGTGTACATAAATGTAACAAAAATAATTTCAAAATAATGAACTGATAGAAAAAATAATTGTTACTACTTCATACTATATTTTATGACTATTTTTTTAATTGTATCATTTTATTAAATATATGTACTCATTGAAAAATATTAAATAAATCTAATGTATTTCTTTTGTAAGAATTTATAAATGAAGCAGATTGGAAAATGCACACACAGCAACTAAGATCACTAAGTGACACTGCCAAAATTGCATCCGAAAAATGCAAATCACTCGAAGTTAAGGAATTTCCTGGCTTAATAGTATATCCTGAAAATATAACGGATTCGGGAATTGAATTTATGCAACATGTGGCGTCAACTGAAACCCTAGGTACAAATAAAAATGTATATTTAGTACAATTATTAAATACAAATTTTACATGAAATTTCTTAGTAATAATTGTGCCGATAACTATTTATAAATGTTAATCATTTACAAAAATAAATTTCTGTGTTTTAGAAGATGAAGTTTCAGTAAACAATTTCCAACAAGAGAATAAATTATTGTCAGATGAAATACAAGATACCATAGAAGATACCACTGAATTTAAAGGTGTTCCACATTCGGGTAGTAAATCACTTGATGTGCTTGATAATTTAGAAGATATATTAGATACTGTGAAAGTCAGACAAGTATCTTGCAGTGATATTGACAGTACAAGTAAAAGTTTTGAACCAAAATCTTTTTATGATGCTAAGGACAGCAAAATAACATTATCTACAAGTACTTTTAAGTAAGTATCATACAAGTAAAATGTTAATAATTCTTAGTAAATATTATTTTATTTGCTTGATATTATAACAACTTATATTGTATATATAAATGTAAATAAGAAATATAGAAGTATGAAAACTTTTATGCTGAATTTGTTATAAATATTATTAATAGCTTTCTTATGCTGAACAATGTAGTTTTTGAATTATAAAAATGTAAATTTTTATGTTTCTTTACATGATAAACATTATACCTAATGACTCATAAAATTTATTGAAATACAGTCAATTATTGCTAGGCAGAGAAATTTATCTGAACATCAGTTGTGGTTCTCTGTTGGATGAGAACTTATATTTAATGATTGATGTATCTAATATTTATTAATTATATTTCTTTTTATTTCATAATGTTAATATAATTTAACCTTTGTATTTAAGAACTATCTATGTATACTATTGATCATTTTATAAAATTTGTTGAAATTTTTATTTTGTAGAAGTTCCATGGCAGAATTAACAACGAAATTATCAAATAAAAATCTGAAACCACCAAATGTTTTAATATATGCTGACAGTCTTATTGCACGAAATAACGTCAAGGGTGTATTGGAAGAATTTCTTGGCACGGATAAGTATGATCATATTTTCAAATTAAAAGTTGTAGTCAGAAGAGGGAATTAAAAGTTAAACTAGATTAGATGGTTTACTAAAAAAAATTGTATTTGAAGCATTTTCTTTTTATATACGGAGATATGTTAAAGAACTATCTTCCACTCTTTTACAAATTTTAATTACACAAACTTAAAAACATTTAAAAAGTTAAATAAACACCAGTTACATATTGAAATTTAAAAATAAATGACTATATATTATTATGGAGACTACATCTTAATATAATTATTATCCATAATTTTTTTCAGATTTTTTGGTAAAATGTGCTGTAGTTAAACAAATTAAGATCGATTTTTTAGAGGTATTTGCGTAAAAAAATAATTTTTACTTCGAGTTTTTATGTTTTCTTGATTTAGTGAGTATATTACATGATTTTAAATATTACAATTTTAAAACTAGTATATGAACTAAGGAACTTTAATGATTAATTCTAATTAAAGCTATGACACGTGTGTTACATTCTATATATATACTTATAGTTAACTTTGTTAACAGTGTGTTAAAATATTCATAATATTTAACAAGTATTTTAAAATAAATATTATTTATTGACATATAATTAGTATAAGGCATGTAAGATTGGATAATTTTTTGTTGCGTATGTTATGTATTTAAACGAGTGTGGTGGTTACAGGAAAAATCTTCAATAAGCTATAGGCACATGTAAAGTAATACATGCAAATTCTGCTGCGATCAATTAATTGTGTAGGTAGTTTTATTTTGAGTTTTAATAGTTCTTGAAGGATATTATTTGGAATGAGGCGATTTTCGTAGTTCCAATGAAATTTATTGTATTAATTTAAAGAGGGTGGTTTTCAAAAATCTAAATAAGTTTGCCGCATTAATCGAGAGAGTAGAGAACCTATGATTCTACTCCGCATGCCTCCGAAATAGTAACAATAAATTACCTTTGGGTGTAACATTCTTTTCTGTATCTGATGAAGGTTGCTATTTTTGCAAGAATGTTCCCACTGTCTTCTAATTTTCTGAAGCATTTATATACAAAAATTAAGTTTTCTTTCTGAATTATATTTATTAAAAATTCAATTTATGCCGGGCGCCCTGTATATATTAATTGAAAAGATTGCTTAATGATTGATAGCTGAAATCATCTTGAAAAGTTGATACACCCTTCTAGATTGCATTTGCAACTTACATAACCAGCGTTACCATCTGAAATCCCTCCTTGGGCATAACAGAAGAAATGAAAAGGTGGGGATAGAAATAACTATCTATCTTTTACAGATATTATGGATAGATGTAAAATGGTCGTATCCTTAGATTAACCTGATCCTAAATGAATACGATATTATAGGACACCCGTTATTTGTCCCTTCACTTCTATTTGGTTATAGTGTAAGTTACGACGTAAACTGTATTAATTTCTCCCGCTCTACTTACCTATGGAGAGATTTCGGATGGCATTACAGTAGAACTCCATTTATCCGAACCGGAAGGGAGACAAGAGCGTTCGAATAGTTCATTGATTATCTCTTCTATTGCAGTTTATTTGCTCGCATAATAGGAGCTAATGTTCGCATAACTGGATTCCTAGTCTTGCTTACTATTTCTTACAAGATGCAGCAGTAACCTCGTACATTTGAAGCACATCCGCAGTCTTTAAGGTTATGAAATAATTCCCAAACTTAAGGGTTCTATCTTTCTAAATAGCATATTATATGAACAAATTGATGAAGTTGAGAGCACCGAAAAGAAAGTGTGAGATCAGAAGAGAAAAAGGGAAAGTTATATGTTAGCGACAGCGCATTTTGGGGGTTCGCTGAAAGTGCCTAGACCGTAATTTAAGCTAGTAAACGATTTATGACTGGGTATTTGGTGTACCTGGCGAGAAAGCATGTTACAAAGTATGAATGCAACCGCAAGGCGCCACTTGACGGCTAGTGTTCGGAAGATACGTAGCCATCGGGCATCGAGGGATGTAGATTGTTTATATTAGTCGTGGAAAAGCCTAAACATAGCGGGCAACCCGGCATTGCGTCACCAAAAAGAAAGGACCTTTGTCCTGAAGGATCTGGCCACGAAGTAGGGAAGGCTATGTAGCCTTCTGGAAGGAAGACTGTGATGAACTCTACGGCACTTACCCCAGAACCGCGAACAGGAAAAGGCCACTCTTTTTTCCCTTTTTTTTAATGCTACTCCAACATATAATTTATGAATAATATTTTTTAAAACAATTTGTAGCGATTGTGACAAAAACTGAATGTCGCGTCAAAGAAATTCGTATGTCGATTGTTGTTTGATTACGTGCGACGCAAAAATGCGAGTTCGCATTAACGGCATATCGCGTGACTAGAGTTCGAATAATAGGAGCTCAGTAATATATTCGGTAACTCGTTTATGTGACGTCAGTGGTTCCAATAAGTGGAGTTCGAATAAATGGAATTCTATTGTATTGGGCTCGTAAATGCCTTAATTCATGTTTCGGATAGCAGCCCAAGTCTTTCCGATTTTTATCGAGTTCGAACCCGTAATATCGGGTAACTACACACCCTTAGGTGGCAGTAATTTAAGAATTTTTTATTCACTTTTTCTAAATTGTGGTCAACAGCTTATTATTGAAATTCTAGATAGTGATAGTAGATACGAGGAGCTTATTACATTATAACGTTTTTATATCCGCTTATTCTATAACTTTCTTTGACTAACTGCTTTTGTTATGTCTTCACCGTTAACTTTGAGGGTATCGAAAATAGTGATTTGTTACTATTTGAGATTTTTCGTTTTGATTAAAATAATAATAAGCAATATCTTTTTAAGTATTCAAATATAATATATTTCAGCTATAATATCTTATTTCATTAAAAAAAATTCAGATCATTTTGAAATTTAGGAAAATATGAATTTGTAAAAGATCTTTTTTACATGTATTATTTGTATATCAAATAGGTACGTCATTCAAGTTTGGGTTGTCTTTAGTTTAAGGTAAAAAAGAATAATAATAAAAACATGGGGCTTCGAAAGATTTTTTGAAATTTTAAATACTCAATTTATTGTATGTAACAAATCTGATAGATGTCTTTTTTTAATAATTAGATACACCATTTATGCATTGTCTTCAGAAGAAGCACGTAATGACGCTTGGATAGAAAATGCAGCTTTAGTTGTCGTTTGTGGAAATATTGGCAATGAGATTGGAAGTCACATTGTGGAATACATACTCCGCGGTGGTAAATTGCTCGCTTTGTGCTCTGATGTAATCCATATTTTGCTTCCATCGTTTAAAACAGCAGAAGTACGTGAAAATGAACTTGTTCATTTTTCTTATGGAAAATGGAAGCACGTTCGCATGATGCATCATATCTTCTGCTACCAAGCGTCCCCCGTAAGGACAAGATTTTCTCAGGATCATGAAGATGTAAAGTAAGAAATTTAGTTGTTTAACTGTTCATTGCATTTTTTTATGTAAGAGTCAAAATACAGAAGATATTAGACAAAATCTATTATTAAGGATAAAAAAAGGTGTTATTTGAGTAAAGGCTGCAGATTAATATTAACATATCGTTAATATTAATATTTGTGTGTATCTTATTCAAATTATTATTAGAATTTGAATATGGTGTAGAAAATAATATTTTTAAAATGTCATTGTCATCCTGCAAATTGTAATTGCAATTATACATAGTGGAATGGTTCTTTTGTTATATTGGGTCAGTTTAATTAAATAATGGTAAAATATGGCTTAAAGTTCCAGAAGTTTTATATATAAAATAATTCCACTATAAGTCTAATTTTTATATTACAATTTTCTATTTATTGGATAGATAGAAAATCTTTAACATTATCTACTTACAAAACTTGGTCATAATTATGGTTCTATCATTCATCATAATGATTCAGTTGTACACATAAACCTCCATAGGTTTTGGTACATGTTTTACCTCTACCCAATTAAATTTAAATGAAATATAAATGATATTTTATGGATGGAAATTTTTATTTAAGTGTGAAAAAGACTATAGTTAAAAACTACCATAATATAATATATAACAATATGATAATATTTTAGCAATTTGAGATATTTCAAGTTTTTTTTCAGAGTATCTACTGTGTCTCCTCCTACATCAATAAATGTGAAGGATAAGAAAGGAAACTCGCATTCGTTTGATCTCAAGGTACTTGGAACTGAAGAAACTTGGCATACACCAAGTATCTTACTTGCAACTCTTTCGGACAGTGGTGGAAAAGTTGTTTTTTCGCAAATACATCTAGAAGTGGATCCAATGCAATATGAATTTGAAGAAAGTAAATTTAATGCTTTGAAAGAGAGCAATACCACCAGATTAGAAATATTCAATGATCTGTTAAAAGTGCATCTTGGAATAGAACTTTGTGATGCTACACAAGTAACTACTCCTGCAATTTACACACCAGCTTTCTTTTTGGGACGACACGAGGTATGAATAATTAAATGAAAAATAAAATATGTAATTTATATATTAACATTCACTTAAAAAGTAGATATTTTTACATTAATAGGTTTATCATAATAGATATGATTTATTTCTGAATTTAATATATATAAATGAACATAACAATATTATATTCTTTTGTTGTATTAAAATGACTAACTTCTTATAAGTAGTATTCAAATTATACTACTTATACATATTAACAGGTGTTATATGTATAAGTGTTATATATGGATTATAATATTGTTATTTATAGTATATTTAAGATTTAGTAGTGTTGATTACATTGTTCAAAATATTATAAAATCAAATAAAATAATCTTCACAATTTTTTTCAATATGTTATAGTCGAAATTAAAAATGTTAGAAAAATTAAAGGATTCCATGCAAAACAACGATACTCTAAAAATATCAGAATTGGAAGTTCAGTTTTGTCGAAGTAGTACAGTTCCTCGACCAGCGTCGTTTTCGTATCTTCCCATTATGCTTCATCAATGTCCTGATAATTTCTCAACTGTAGAATACTTTGAGGTAATAGTTTCTTTTAAATCAGTTTAATTATAAGAATAGTTAATTACAAATTTAACTTCATATTTAATTCAGTTCTTTTCGTTTTCTTTTCATAAATACAGTGTTTATTATTTTGTAATGTATTCAAAGTGTAAATAGATCATGTTATCTAGTCTAGCTTATTCATAAATTTTATAGTTTATAAGTATTCTGTAAAATTGAATTTATTTAAATGTGTAAGGATTGTTTAAGCATTTATTTTGTTGTTGATTTTTTAAATTAATACTCTTTTTTTATCGTAGAATTTAACTTCAAAGGAATTAGGACGTTTAGTGATATATACAGATGTAATGACATCTTCAATGGATGTTGTTAGTGGTTATCAATTACAACATGGTTTGGCTGTTATTGTTCGCCAGCAAACTAAAGGACGAGGTGTGTATAAATGTTTTGTGTATAAAAATTTCTTACATTGTATTTCTTTTTTTAAATTTGATCTAGTTAAATTGTGATAGTGTAATTGGTAACAAAGGGAAGGTTAATGATGATTTGAGAAAAGTCAAAATAATTACTTCCAATAAGTACAATTAATGTTTCACATTTTATTATACATAAGTAAAAGTATATTATTTCTTGTGTTAAAATTCACAGCTAAAACGCGTAGTATTTGAATCTTATTTGAATTTTGAAGTCAATATAAATTGAGCAATTTTGTATTAGAAGAAAATAATGTATTGTTCTTAGAATATAAAGTTATTAAAACTTAACAAAATTATTAACATTTAATGATGCTATTATACTTGAGTGGTGTTCGTAATTTAACTGAGAATAACGTTCTCAGTTTACGAGAAGTCTGGAGAGGTAGAGTGGGATCGATAAAGGATAATGAGAATGTTAACGCTGAGAATAATTTCTTTTGGTGTCCCTTTACCGAACATCATTTATTTAGTCAAGACAAACAGAACAAAAACACAATATTGATATTGTAAGAGCCAGGCCTTGGTTGGATTGCCCCGAGGTCCAGCTGTGGTCCTTGTAGGTCCGGTACTTCACCTGTGAACTATTGTGGACTGTATTAGTATATTGATTATTATTTCGGATTAGTCTGCGTCGTCGGTTTAATACATGGTGATAATCCGTGTTGCGACGACTTCTTCTATCGGTAATTAATCCTGTTATAGATCCTACGCGTCTGTGTGTTCAGACCACGTTTCGGTAAATACCGAGGATCTACTCTCTTATGTGTGCACTCGACTCGTCTAGAAACAGACGATTCTTTCGGAATGCACACTACGTCATCTTACGTTCGTTCCTCTTGCGTGTGTGTTTTAAGGACACACGTAAAGCGTAGTCCCATTGTGGCAAAACGCATGGACCTGCAGAAACTACAGATTGTGTCCAGCATATCTTACGCATCGCGGCCAGTGCAATTCTGCTGCGCCTCCGCATGGCAAGTGCATGTACTACCGAGACACACATTGGCATCATAGTCATTGCAGCTTTAAAATAACGAATGCTGCTCAATCGTGCACTGATTGTGCGTATCCTATGGCTTTTTGAGATCCGTGCGTGAATGGGCGTCCCCGAATTCACATGATGCACGGAAATAGGGACCAGTATCCTTCAATAGAATACACCTGCCGTTGTCGGTCAGGTTTTCAAGAATGACGTACCCTATCCTGTCCACCGTGTATCTCCTTAAGCTATCACAATTGGAGAGCAAGGATACATGGGATCGTAGTAGGTGATAATTGCCGTTATAGCCGATCTCCGAGCTCGAACATCGTCGGCGGTTCTTTCCTCTGTATTCAGAGGAATTCTGGTGATCGTTTCGGTGAATCATAAGAAACTTATGTATGCTCACCGATGTTACGCAGCTGCGAGATGCGAAACGCGTGAATCTAGAATTGAAGAGTATAACGTCCAATTCTAGATTCTCCCACACGTATGGTTGTTGTTCAAAACTATAATATATTCGAAAGAACTCAACGTACCGTACGAAACCGTAAATGTCCACTCCGTGACCGTTTTCGTTCTATCTACATGAAAATGAGGTGCTGCCGAACTTTACGTTTAGACTATTCGAATTCCGTTTCCCGCGTGCACTTTGGTATTTAATACCTCACGAAGGGTATGTTTTTATCTCTCTCCCTCGCATGTGAGTATGCCTTTTCTCGATACGTTGCAATTCGAATTTGTTGAGCAACAGGTGTTGGAACTCCGTTAAACATCTCTTTTGCCCTTGCGGCTGAGAATCCACAACGATATTTACTTAATCTGTCTTTAAACATTGCCTGATTCCCGTTGCGTGTAATTATCTTATTTCGAATTGCACCCTTTTAGACAAGTGGTACTGGCAATAGTTGGAAAAATTAAATGAGAAATTCTATCTTAATCAACTATCATTGTTTAACAGAAAGAGAATTTAATTTGATCAAAACAATGATGTATGTGTGTGATATTACCAAATATATTTACTATCCTAGTTTTTCGACTATTTTGAGGAGACTTTTTCATCCATTTAATATTAATAAACGAATACGTGTATTGAATATTTTTAAACTACAATATATCATTGTTTTATAAAAAATAATTATTATTTTGGAATGGCACTTTCTTGGTACTTCAGATTTGCAGAAATTAGTAATTAATTATTTCTGCTCAGAGACAAATGTCCTTATACTTCAAACTTTAGTTACACTATTTCAAATACTTGTTTTAAACAATAAATATATAAAAGAAGAAAGGTATATAAAGAAATATCATTAACTACATATGTATAATAGCAGTTTTCAACTTGTAATACAATCATATTGTGAACATGGACTATGTTGATTTCAAGGAAGAGGTAAAAATATCTGGATCAGTCCAAAGGGATCTGCATTGTTTACCTTGCAACTTCATGTGCCTACTAATACGATACTTGGAAGCCGAATTTCAATTTTACAACATCTGGTTTCTGTGGCTATTGTATCTGCTTTTAAGTCCTTGCCTGGATATGAGGTATATCTTCGTTATTATATTCTTATATGGAACTGTTGTTATTTATGTACTATGATTTACTTCGGTGATGAACAATCATCTACACAGATCAAAATTTAAGTATCATTATGGTTGATCCTATTCATCTCATCATATTTTATCTGCACTGAACTATACCTTTGAAAATTATATTATACATTATTATTTCAACATAAATGTACATGTTACATCGAGTTAATACATTTTTCACTTCAGCTAATTGGAGTTGGTTGTGTAAATAATTTTGGCATCATGGATCATTTGTCACTGATTTACATAATTTAAATAGGTTATATTATTTGATTGGTGGCAAAACAAAATTGTATTGTATAAGTTATATATTCATATTTATAGCATGAAATTTAACAACTACAATAAAATATATTGTTTTTACTCTTAAGTCTATATAATGAAATAGTTAAAATTTTTACTTTTAATTATAGGAAATTGATCTCAGATTAAAATGGCCTAATGATATCTATATTGAAAATAACATTAAGATTGGTGGTATGATTATAAATACATATGTAGTGTCGGATCTTAATATTTGTAATGTTGGTAAGTATTACTGTTATTTATTTGTTTTACTTTAAATCTTACAAAAGCATTGTATTTTATATACACCTATAAGCAAAACTGAATGCAAATTCATCTAAGGAGAGTTTTTACCAAAATTACTAGCCAGCTTCTAATAGAACGGAATATATCCTTCATAGAATAAAATAAAAAAGAACTATATATCAACTTTTAAGGAAGTTATTGCAAAGAAGAAGCTTTGACCTTTACATCCATCATGATTTTGGTTGTAAAACAAATTTTCCTATCGAACTAGAATCATTTGAGTTTGTTTAATTTTTTAGAAAAACTATTTTTATTTTTTCAATTATTTTCTGGTGTAAGAGGACTTTCAAAAGTATTCTACTTAGCAGGGTAAAAGAGTAGAATTTACTATAATTTATAACGACCTTAAAAAAATTATTATATGACTTCTTTTCATAAAATAACAGCAATTAAAAATGGAGAAAATCTTAATCGAATACGGATTCAGCTTTGCTCATAATTCTGTTTATTTGTTTCATTCTTATATGCGTGATAATTATAGAAATATTTTAGGGGTTGGAGTAAATTTGTTCAATAAGGAACCTACATGTTGCATTAATGATATAGTCAATATGTTTAATCAAACGTATCATGGAAAATTAAAAATGATCTCTTATGAACAGTACTTTGCCATCGTATTTAATGAAATTGAAAGATGGTTAAATATTGTACAAAGTGGTAATATAGATGTTTTTCTAGATGCATACTATACTTATTGGATGCACACGTAAGTATTATTTGGAAATTTTCATAATTTGAAAAACATTTCTGTAGCTGGTCAATAATAGTATCCTGTTTATTATTTATATGTTATTATTATTATTTTGATAAAATATTATTATTAATGTTGCATCTATTTGCAATAATAATTTTTATTATGTCGACCATCTGATTATTGAAATAATCAATTTTTAAACAATTTTTTGTAGTGATATGGATGTAACGGTATTATCGGCATCGGGTGTTTCACAAAATGCTAGGATATTGGGTATAGATGATTTTGGATACTTACGTGTTCGTGGTGAAGATGGTACTATATTTACTGTACACCCAGATGGTAATACATTCGATTGCATGAAAGGTCTCATAGCTCCAAAGTAATCAGATTTAACTAAAATAACAAGTTTGTTGAATACTTTTTGATAGTTAATTGTATACTGTTGTTCTTTTTTATTTTTTTACATCATGTACATATACTTTAAATTGTTATAAAACAAATGTCAATCAGAAACTGATTGAAGCTGATTACTTTATTTGTAATTTTAGTTTTTATTTATCATTTGTTTATAGAACAAATGGAATATAATGTAAGCTCTCTTATCTTAATTATTAACTTGTTATACAGTTTGATGTAATATTTCACGCTAAAGAGAAAACAATAAATAATTGTTAAATAAAATAAGTCATTTGTTTGTGTAATTATTTATTGGCTGACCATGAAGTCTGAGGTTTAATTTACAAATGTATAATTAATGTTATAATTAACTCGACGGTTGGCATCAGAATATAAAATTGTATTTGAAAAATGAGAAACCTTATAATCGATAGCTCACTATACCGCTTATTAATTTATATTTTTTATCTCATTTCATACACATATATGTATATATCAGTCTAAACATACAAACATACCACAAATTGTATTTAGCTATTAGAATTTTCCTTAAAATTACATAACAGGTTAATATCGCACAATAATTATATATGCGTGAATATATTATAGTATCTAAAACGTAAAATAATAATAAATTGACCTTTGTTATCTGTACGAAACTACCTATCAGGTCACCATTGCATTCATTAATTATCAGGAGAGACTATTCAGGTGTACTCGATTTATACATTATATGTATATTACAATAAATGTACTTAATCGCTATAACAATATCAGTAACTTCCAAAGCACATTGAGAATTAGATAAATTCTTTATCTATTGATAAACTTCAAACAGTGTTTAGGATTACCTTTGATTCTTATAATCATTAGAATTACATAATCTTTATGTCTTACGATTTTCGCTTACAATTTACGAACACTACCTTTGTGATAAAACATTTTTGCGTTAGGTTTATTTTTCGTTGTCTACTCTTCTGCGACAATCAATGCTTCACTTAATCTATACATAGACTCCAAGTAAACATGTTTGGTGTTCAAATGTTGACTGCTTTTTACTTTCTTAACTTTAATTGAAGGTTCGGAAATGTAGTGCTTATATTAACTAAATTTATGCATACTTGTTAAATAAAAAAATTATAATTTTTAATATTTGTAACGGATTTAACAACACAAAAGATTGTATAAAAAAAAAATGTCATTAATATAAAGTGTTGTAACAAATTGTATGTGTTAAACTATCATGGGCAATTATTACTTATAACATTTTTACTGAAGTATAAATATAATAGAATGGTGTGTTATAGGCTTGTGCAACTAAAATTATCCAAATTTATTTGTCTTTTTAAAAATACCAATCCTTTGGTTTTAATGCAACGGATTGCTAAAAGATCACAAAATACTTAAGAGCATAACATCACCAATAAACCAATATTTTCAATAGTTTATTTGATTTTATTGTGGGGAATAATGGGGGTACGTAGCATAGAAGTATTGAATGGATTAGAACCCCCAAAAATGGATTTCGTATAACCAGATTATATGCTTTAATACGTATATGTTCGTTCAATATATATTTTTATGCACGAATTCCATTATATCTTATTTTTGAACGATTTTTCTAGTTCTATGAAAAGTATTTCTATTTGAACAGATTGCATTTTATGAAACCACTTGTCAGCCTATGGACTCAAATTGCCCATAACTATACTAAAAACGAATAAAGACCTGTCAAGGATGCCTTTTCGCTAGCACTTTGAGAAAACCCTACCTTACTATTTAGTAAGACGTGTGTATAATAGTTTAATAGATTAATATAATGATCTCATTTTCAGACATATTTCTCACTGCGGCGAGATCCTACACTTTACTGTTTTTTCCTTATTTTACTGTAACAGATATACAGTTCGACTAATCTGATTTCACGAGTATGGATGGCCTAATATGCCACTATCAAAACTAAAGTAAAGTGATCTTTTGACCATTTAGATCATTTGGTTTTTGAGCTATTCATATTATTTTCACTTTATCGTACGGTTACTCCCACTCGTATTCGTACAGTAGGCCGCAATATTGTCAACATTTGAATTATTGTAACCTCGAAAAAAGAAATCACACAGTAATCATTTTGAGCTAGTTTTATAGATTGAATCTTCTACTTTCATATCCTTAAGTTCGATTTCCTCCGAAATTCCTCTACATCGTGAAAACGAGGAGCGTTTTCTTCAAAAATATTGTGCGAATTCAAACTGCTCCGAGAGATTAAGAAAATTTTTTAGTAACTTGAACCAACAACTATAATGAAGATCAAAGTTTTCTCTTTGCAATGACTTGCCTAAACGTTGACATATGATTTTTTTTTCACGTTTTACCATACTTTGAGTGGAGAGTGTTTCGTCGAATTTAACATGTTTTTACACGAGATCAGACGGAGCACTCCTCAACAATGTTGCAGCCTACAGTACGAATATGAGTGGGAATAACTATATATTTCTTCTACTTGCTCCAAATCATTGGAATTAATGATTCAAGCCATCCTTTTGGATATTTACCCATTTCAACTATACATTCCCTAGAAATGTTTTTTACAACAATCATATAGTATTTAGTATTTAGACACTTCAAAGATATTACAACTTCTGAATGAAGTTGTTAATTACACTTGAGATATCATGTTAAACTTCTTTAATAGTTTTAACATATGATCTAATCTTCAGTTTAAACTCTTAGAGGAATGTTTGACACGTAACTTGTACTATCTTAATATGTAAAATTAACAGAGATAGATATCTAATTTTTGTACAAAATTAATATAATAATAATATATATATAAACATGTATGTAATTGATACTAACAATGCAATATTTAATGCAAATATTTACGCGAGAACATATGGCATTTAGTTTACTTGAAACAGTCCTTTCTTTAAGAGTTAGACTTATCTGAATACAATATTACAGTTGTTTACGTAATTTTACAACGTTGGCACACGTTTAGTTAAAAATCCTTCGCAGCTGGACACACATACACACGTACACACGCAAACGATCTACATATAATCATTGTATTCTCTCTCTATATATATATTTGATTTTTTTAGTTATCGGCAGTTGTATATATTTGTAAAAGTACACATTTATTTACTATATCGGTCATTTTACTTCCAGTATTGTTTTATTGTACTAGTAATATTTAGTTAATGACTTTAGTCAATTAAAACGGAAAAATTCTGTTTTCCCATTCAATGTACATATTTTGTAAAGAAATACCAACTTAACAATTTGTAACCTAATTTAATGTGGAATTGGATGTAAACGAATATTATTCAATACTGAAGCTATAATTGAATTTTTTAAACTTCTGTACAAAGATGTTAATTTCCCAAAAAAGGAATTTGTAGAAATGTTCTGTTATTTTAATAACTATATACGTATAATAAATAGCTGGCTTTATTTAATTGTTATTTTACTCTATTCTGGAAAATTATGATAAAATCGATACAATATTCAATTCGTCTAAATTATCGCTTATGCATTACATAGATTAAAGAGCACATTTTAGTCGATTCACTGATTCTAATGTAGTATGAAACATAGTCATACAATACTTCATAGTATTTTAACAATTGTTTTTTCTTTATATTTACACGTTTCAAAATTATCCTTAAAATCAAGAAAAATAGTACTGAAAAATTTAAACTTTAAATAATATTGTATATTATACATATTTGTTACATTTTTATATTTAACCCTTTCACATTAAATGTTATTAGATAAATTATTATAATAATGTGAAACATTTATTTAAATTTATAAATTTTTAAATAATGCTTCATAAACTATATAATAATATACATATAATTAATAGATGTATTGAGAAATAATTTTTCTTCCAACAAATTTGTTAACTATATGTGCACATATGTTATATAATCAAATTAAATAAATCATTGCTATTTTGATTGTCTTATTAATTTAGAAGTATAAATTTGCAGTGAATATTATGGCTTAAATTTATAGATCAGCTATTTTATTGGAGTAAATGTTTTAATTAAAATTACTACTATATAATTAACTGTCACTGATAATGTTTATCATATCTGATTTCTTTCATTTTCAGTTATTTATATCAGAATCTAACAAAGTATTGATTATTCAAATGGAGGAACCTCCATGATAGTTGATGTTTTATAATATTCAAAAAAAAATTCAATCAAATTAAACAATAATAGTGATAGTTGACGATAAAATATTTTACTGTCGCTTAAATAATTTTCATATCTTGATATACAGTTTTATTTTGTTTAAAAATTTTAATATGAATAAAATTTAGCAGAGATTTGCTTTCAATTTTAATACAATTGCAATAAGAATAATATCTATGTTTATTTAGGAATAAATTATTTTTTATAATTTTATAAAATTGTTGCCTGCATTAAATTTTTACTCTTTTCATATATAAAAAAAATAAAAATTATGTTCTTTTAAGTTGCTTAATTTTTAAAGTAATATTGTAAGAACAATATTAATAAGTCAATGTAAATAAAAAGAAGCGAATATTATTTGCATTTATATTAATTCTTTGTTTATAGCATTGAATAAATATATAACTTGATCATAATAACTCTTCAAAGTTAATTTCTTTAGAATTTTTTAATTAAATTACGAAAATTTTATTTTTTTCTTTCTAAAGCTGCATAAAAATCATTTTTAAATTCTTGGAAACGGATAACTTGTTAGAAGAAAAGTTAAAGCATGTTAAAGAAAATTCAGTTAAACAAAACTGTAACTTTTTATTTGTTCAAAAATAATTCAAACTAATAAAAAAGAAATTTTTAAACATTTCCTGGAGATCCTCTAGGCAGTTAAGGGTTAAATATTATTTTTATCAAATAAAAGCTTTTTTTATAATTTTGTACCTGAAAGCCAAACCACAACATACCTAAGTACTTTTTTCAAATTAAGATGATATCCATACTCCTAGTGTTCTTTTTATTTAGTAAGATGGTGTATATAACATAACTTGAAAAAAGTATGAACTTATATTAATCTGGCTTTCAGATACAGAATTGGTAATGACTCCTATTAAATAAGAAAATCATTTGTTAATTTGCAACATATGAAAATGTACAAAAATTGTTGATAATGATTTTCTTGTACTGATTTAACAGTAGAGGATGAATGTTCTTTGTGTTAGATTATTAAATTATCTTTTCAATGTTTTGAACATTGTAGTATTAATGAATGTGTTTAGTACATCAACTTAATATATACATACTTCTGAAAACAATAATGAAGTAAAATATTTTTTATAAAATAAGGTTTGCAATAAAAATCTTTTAAAATGTAGAAAAGATGTAGTTATAAACATCATCAATTAAATATTTGACATTTTGATAAAAATATTCATAAATAAGTGTGTACATACAAATGTTGTATTTTTATTCTATCGAGTTTTAAATAAAAAATCTCTCTTTCATAAATTAAATTAACACTATGTACATATAATATAAGATAAACACTTTAGATGTCATAACATAGAATATGAAATTTTATTGCACTATTTATTTCTAAAAGATGGAGAAACTAACAAATTCTGGTTATTATCTTCGTTCATCGAGTAACGTAATTGTTATCCTATTACATGAATCGTATTTTAGTTCATATCAGTGATGATCATAAATACAACACTGATAGATAATTTTAATATAAATTTGTTGTTCCAGTCCGAAATATGAAATGTTAAATATTTTTATAAAAGCCAACAAGAAAAATCAACAATGAAGTTAACTTCAGAAAAATTATGATTCGATTTTCGATATATAAAAGTTATTTGATTTTACATGTATTTTGATTTGTAATTTCACGCTTGCATAAGTACTTACGTGTATAATATTTCTAATTTGTCTTTGCAAGGACAAATGCAAGGCTTAAAAAAGTTGTCTTGGCACAGTTAGGTAACTTCAAAATGTTAGAAATAACGTCTTTTTGTTTACCTTGTCATGAATGTTGCGGTTTACGACGAAAAATCGGAAAAAGTTGGCGAGTCGCTGTAGACGTGGAAAGTTTGATCTTCGTTAGGAAAAATGTTAGGTTCCGTTGCATGAGACATCACTTTGTCGGAGATACAACTGATTGTTCCCGTGCGATTTTTACGTGTTGGATCGCCCGACTCGAAAAATAGAAAAATACAGATTAAAAAAATATATCTCTTTCGCAATAATGTTAACAGGAACAGCATAATCATTTGGTTAATTTTTCAGTAATGACACTAATCACTAAATTTTTATGTAATCATGAGAGGAGAAATATGGAAGATAATACAGAGTATAAGTAATATACAAAAATGTATAGTGTTCCAAACAAAACTCACATTTAATATCTATTTAGTAAACTCGCATTTCAACTTTGTTTGTAAAAATGTGAATTTGTAAATTGCCTTAGAACATTTTTTATTGACTCGAAACAACAATTAGATTAAAGATCAAAGTTTTCTTTGCAATAACCTGCTTAACCCCTTAACCTATGATTTACGTTCGAGAATTTTGGGCCGAAAACGTAAACAAGCTCGCGCAGCCTTAGAGCCGTTCGCACGACTTGTATCACACCATTGCAGATTATTAATTTTGTATTACTAATTTTTGTATAAATAAACTTTTTGTAGTACTTGCATCTACCACAATTATTACATCAGGTTGTAATTACTTATCAAATATTTCACAAATATTTATAACTTTAGGAGGGCAACGCCGCTAATATTTATATTTGATCCGATCATCGTACGCGGGCTATGCCCGTAATATTTACGTTTGGCCCGATCATCGTACGCGGGCTATGCCCGTCATTGTAGGTTAAGGGGTTAAACATTGACGTATGATTATTTTTTCACTGTTCTATGATACTTTAAATGAAGAGTGTTTCATCGATGTTTACATTTTCTTATATAAAATCAGAAAAATCCTAATGGAAATCGGGCTTAAGGATGTGAAGGTAGAAGATTAAATCTTTAAATTGAGCTCAAAATGATTTGGAGATGAAACTGGACAGTGGACCGTAAAGGGTTGATGTATGACCTTGCTAAATTCAACACTGTCTTAGCGTTTTGTGTGCAGAACTCATTCAAGCCGAAACTGTTCATTTTAAAGAATTTGTTTTGAAACAAGCATAAGTATACTACAAGAACATCAAACTGTACAATGAAACATCGATCACCTGATCAGAATCGCTGGAAATCGATTTCCGACTTCGATTTCGGCAATTTTCGGCGAACATCGCAGGACTGGAAATGTCCCTAGATTCTGAGACCTCCTGGATAGTAGAGAGCTTGCGGTCTTCATCATCGTCATACATCTCCTCGGTGGTCTCATGAATTCTGGCCTGACACTCTAGACAGGGAGGGAGGTGTATGAGAGGGACCTAGCTAACCGAGGTCTCCTCGACAGACGGGCTCGCCAATGCTTGTGTCTCACCGTTGGCATGCTTCACCTCGTCCTGGCTTGGACGTGATACCGGTGGACTGCTCCGAGAATACGAGGTCATGCTCTGCATCGTTTGACTACGAACCCCGGAGAATCGTATACCCGTCTGCACCCGTAGTGCACCCGTCTGTAACAGCACGACAAATTTTGCGATCAACATATGTCGAAAGCAGCGTTGTTCTTATTCGCTCTAAATCAGTGATAAACAACTTTTGTTCTATAGTATGTCAAAATTAAAAGCCTAACATTTTATACGAGCCACAACAAATGCACATGCAGTAGAACCTTGATTATTGCATGAAAACCGCGTCTGTTGCCCGTCAACCATGTCTGGTGGGGTTAATAATGCCCACTGCCTCTGCCTCAGTCTGGCATCACAGACTTCGGTCCCCAGTATGTCATTAGTGGTTCCCACCAGACGGACGATATTTTCATGCAATATTCGAGGTTCTACTGTATATGCAAATTGTAGGAGAGAGAGTGAAGCAGTCTGCGGTAATGTGGGTGCCAAAAACGGAGCGCAGACTTAATCTTCCCTGGGCTCAGTAAGGAAGGGTAGGGACTTAGGGTACCGTATTCGCACAAAAACGATTTCCCTGTAGGAGCATAGGTTTGGGAGACATACTAGAGTACCGCAGTCGCACAGAAACGATTTCTCCACGAGGATAGGTTTGGGAAAGATATTAGAGTACCGTATTCGCACAGAAACGATTTCTCTAGGAGGATAGGGTTTGGAGGATACTAGAGTACAGTATTCGCACAGAAACGATTTTTCTAGCAAGGGTCACTCTAAGGCGAGCTGGCTTTTCTTACTACTTTTCCTATTTCTTGCGGCGGTACGTATGCCTAGTTGCGAAGTAACCATCGCCCAATCGGAGAGCGCGTTGACCGGCGTTCGGGGGTTTATGATCCTTTATATCTGCGACGTGCCGAGTGTCGCTAGTGGGACCGCGCGGCGCGGTTAACATGCTTAACCACTGAAATACACTGGGGGCATTCTCGTTACAAAATGTAATACAAATGTAAAACTATGTTATAAAAAAAATTTAATTTATAGATTGGACTTTGTTATTTTCAACTTAGAAGCTTTTTATAAAGATTTACTTTTTATTAGCAATGTTTTTGACATTGTTGCAGATATACCTGCAGATTTACACCCTGTATATACATACATATTTCGATGCATGTATGCCCGTGTAGTGAATTTCAGGAATTAGTACACAAATATATTGACTATACAGGGTGTTCGGACAGCCCTGGGCTTAAATTGAAAGAGTAACTCCCTGAGACATTCTAAGAGGAAAATCAAGAGTAACGATTTTGCGTTTGAGGCTTTGTTTACGAGTTATAACTAGTTAAAGATATCGTTTAATCCGGACCGTTCGACACTTGAGAGCGGGTAACCAAGGCAACTCGGTCGGTAACGTCGCTGAGTCCACAGTGATGCTCAAGCGTCGAACGGTCCGGATTAAACGATATCTTTAACTAGTTATAACTCGTAACCAAAGCCTCAAACGCAAAATCGTTACTCTTGATTTTCGTCTTAGAATGTCTCAGGGAGTTACTCTTTCAATTTAAGCCCAGGGCTGTCCGAACACCCTGTATAACACGTGTACACGTGTATTTTAGGAACACGTTTAATGGGGATTTCTAGTGGATATTTATGTATTTGTTAACGATTGCTTCTTTTTACATTTATTTTACTTCGTAAAGAAACAAAATACAGGAACATCAAAGAACAAAAAGTCAGATCACCGGTCGCTCGGTCACTCTCCAAGTTTGTTCATAAGTTAGCATCTATTTCGCGAGCTTTGCGGTTTCGATCGAAAAGTATAACGTTTTATCGTTTTAAACCTTTTTACCTATATAATATGAGTGAATTTATTGACGAGTGTGTAGTTAACATAGAATCAGAAAATTGTGTCATAACAGTCGAAGTTAATAACTAGTGATGAAGTCTGCTTAAGTATAAAATCATCAAATCACCATTGCAATATACAGGGTGTTCTAACGAAGCTGGGAGAAAATTGAAGGGGTAACTATGCAACACTTGAAGACGAAAATCAAGAGTAACAATATTGACTGTACGATGACTCTACGATTTCGTTTTAAAATGTGTCATAGGATCGCGTGTGAGTTTTTGATTGGTGAATGTGAATTTCTGTAGCATTCCGCACATAGTTACGACAGAGCATCACTACGTAGTCATCGACGTTACCTAACGTCTTGCCTCATTTGCCTGCTCTCAGGCTTACAGTAGCCCGTTTTTTTTTTAGTTGCTTATAACTAATAAGCAAACCGTCAAACGCAATATTCTTACTTTTGATTTTCGTCTTAGCATGTTGCATAAAGTTACCTTTTTCAATTATATCCCAACTTTGTCCGAACACCCTGTATATGTATAAATAATTCTGACAATTCCAAGGATCCGTGATATGTCTACAGAATCTCGCAACCATAGTGAAACATGGTCAGATACTGATAAACTTTTTAATATTTTCTTTCAACTGCCCACTCCTCGTAAATAAACTACGGATTTTTATGCAAATTTATAATTTGAAAAAACGTGATTAGGTAAGTGGAATCCACAGAGAAATTTCTAACATTATAACTTGTGTTTTACTTTGGATATTTTCGAAGAAAGATATTAGAACGAAGAAATTGTTGCTATTCGAATAGATGTATTAATTTTATTACTTACTTTAGTATGCCCAGGCCTGACGTTCTTGTACGGTTGGAAAAGTACCAAATACACTTTTGGCGTAAAAAGACAGCCGAGAGCTACTGATGCGGAGATGTTGATGCACATACACATGCTCGCTATTTGTACCTGTAAATTTATATCCAAATTTGATTATTCTTTATCTTACGAACAAAGAAACGAACACAACTATACGAATCTTTTATCTATAATTTTATATCGTATAAATAATATTTACAGTAAATGTTCATGTTTCTGAGTGAGTTATATAAGCATGTATGCATCATACGTGTATTTAAAATTATTTGATTACAGTATTTTAATTTTCTTAATTAATTTAAAATTATTCTTGCTCTTTAAATATAATTTAATGATCATACTTATTACATAAAATTTGCTTCATGGTACACGTTTGGTACTATATTTACTGTTTTCTATAAACTTAAGGCTTTTATGCTCCAGTTTTTATGGTGAAAAATCTCGTTAATAGAATAATATGATAGCCAAATCCGTGTATATACAAAACAAATGTATCGGAAATAAATTGTAATACAAAAAGTCTCGTTCACGTTTTCCGATACTATATTTATACTATACAAGGTGTTCGGACAGCCCTGGGCTTAAATTGAAAGAGTAACTCCCTGAGACATTCTAAGACGAAAATCAAGAGTAACGATTTTGCGTTTGAGGCTTTGTTTACGAGTTATAACTAGTTAAAGATATCGTTTAATCCGGACCGTTCGACGCTTAAGCATCACTGTGGACTCAGCGACGTTACCGACCGAGTTGCCTCGGTTACCCGCTCTCAAGCGTCGAACGGTCCGGATTAAACGATATCTTTAACTAGTTATAACTCGTAAACAAAGCCTGAAACGCAAAATCGTTACTCTTGATTTTCGTCTTAGAATGTCTCAGGGAGTTACTCTTTCAATTTAAGCCCAGGGCTGTCCGAACACCCTATATATCTCATAATCAATTTTACTTGCAGCATAATTGTTCAGCACGCATAATAGCAAGGTTAATACTAATCTTGTTTGTTTTTCAGATACCGACCTTGTAGTCATTGTTCGAGCCAAAGTAGATGGGAACGAAAGCTAACCATACAATGCACGTCGAGTACATCGTGAAACCGATGTATTTCGCTTCGTTGAAGTTTTCCGGTATCTTACGTGTTTTGAACGCGTACAGGGTGCACATTAGGATCAGAAACATGTTGTACACGAGGGACATCATAAGCGAGAATGTGGATACACGGCATGTAAGCACCGCTGATAACGGATATGGGTGGATCTCCGTGGTATCCGGTGGTTCAATAATTAGCCATACGATAGCGCCAATTAATTGCACTGCAGTGATCCCTATAAAAACGGGAGTTACATAATATGATATCAAGATCGACAGCTTTTGATACTATGGTAACAAAACTTTCTGTAATGAGTGTTTTTATAGAAAGTTGAAATAGCTTAACTGGCACAATTATCGCGCCTCTCTTTTAATCATCGAATGAGGAATACGTTTCCCAAAAATTAAACGAGAAGCATGCAGTAATTTAGAGTAATATGTCTGTTCAGAGATGTAAATGCTGAAGTGCTTCAATATAAAATTAATCCAATAAAATGATTTCGATATAAGAAATTAAAAGAAAAGTTGTTTTATTGTAAAAAGTCAAGGTCATCTTTATTTGTTTAAATGGCATTATATATTTTCCTCGTGCCAGAACGAATTCAATGGCTACGTACACCGTGACTTTCGGATGACCTTAACTTCAGAAATTCAGGTTTAATCAACAAAAACGGAAAATTATTTTGTTAATGTTGTAAATCAACCTGAATTCTTCGATACAGACCGCAAACGATTGATAACATTGCTAATACTTCTCGACATTTACCTTTCTTCTAAGAATTCTTCGATTCAAATCCGAAAGCGTTAAGCATGCCTTTGAAAATTGTAAACTCACCGATAGCGATTACAACTTGGCTCTTTGGCGACGTGTACGAAGGCCTCTTTATGCTTTTCGTTCCTTGATTGAAGATGCGTGATATTCGATTCGTTTTAGTCAATATTGCACTGTAGCAAATGCTTAAGCACAATCCTAGACCGATTCTTAGGTACGTGCAGTTCCATGTGGTTGGTTTGCTTAGTATCACGAAACTCATGCCATAACACGACAGAATCCCTACTAATAGCACGTAACACAGTTCACGTCCCGACGCCATGATCACTGGAGTACGGTTAAACCTGTAACACACGGGACGATTAATTAATTTCACTGAAATAAACTGTTGAATAGAACGTTGTAACGAGACTAGAGCGTAATCAACTTGGAAGAAAAACAAATGACTTGCGAAAGGAGTATAAAAACACGAGAAAATTCGACGCACAGAGTTTTCAGTTCACAGTCTTTAATAAGCTCCCAAACGACGAATTAACCATTTAGTTATACACGTTTTGCACTCCAAATACACCATTTTGCAAATCAAATTCAACCTTTTCCAAATCAGGTATTTCTACATAAATATTTCGTTTAAAAAAGCATTAAATGTACATTAACTAGTAAGAAATTCACAATTTTATTACAAAGAAGTATATTAGATACTTATTTAAGAGTAATTACCAACTCATTAAAGTTAGTACATATGTATTGCGAAATTCATAATTTTACAACGAAAGGGGTGATTCTAGGCGTTGAGATAAGACGAAAATCAAGAGTGACGAAATTTCGTTAAACGCTTCGTTAATTAGTTATTAGCAATTAAAGATTGCGCAAAATTAGGCAATCCGCCTTGCACTGCCGTTCGTTTGACTGGTCACGCACAGACGAACTCAGGACCATAGCGATATGAGGATTAACCCTTTGCACTCGGCTGTCCCCTCTCATGGGACATCATAATTATTGAAAGGAATGTTAGGAATTGCGTGAGTGGATTAAGATACTAAATACACTTAGATTTATATGGTATATATATATGAATAGAATATTTATTGCAAACACGTGGCTACACCCGTTACGCGTACAACGCAAGACCGAGCTCCGATAGTCAACCGTTCTTTTCAAATTCGACTCGGCCCATTCGCGTGACCCAATACAATACAGTGTGCATTGATACACATGTATTCTCAACAATAATCCTAGCATATGATAGTTTTGCAAATTTTCAGACTTTAGTTCAAACCCGGACGTTAAATAGTCATATATGTAAATTTTAATATACGACTTAACTAAACTAAATGAAGTTTAATATACGTGAATCATAGTGAATATTTCGAATTTGAACATTTTTGAAGTTAGTATCATCAAACGACTAACAGTCACCTCTCGAGTGCAAATGGTTAAAACACTTACCCCGTGGGGCGCAGGAAAGATTGTTTATCACTCGAGCGACGCGTGATATGAAATCAAAATTTCGCTTACCTTCCAAAAAGAGTTAAATAAACATTGAATTAACCCCTTGGCCTACACGATATCTGCCAATTGCGCGAGCTATAGTAAACAAGAAAGTCGGTCGCCCGCCGTGCCATTCAGCTGTTCAGTCGTGTCTCATACTGGCACAAAATGTATACTTTTCATGACATAGATTTCAGTGTAACGAAAGGAACTGTGAAATAATAAACAATGTTCAGGTACAAATAGTAATTTTAAGACGTCTAGAGTGTAATCATAATCAAAGGAAAAATATTCGATGTGGAATAACTCTGTTCTAATAATAACAACGCGGCACCTTATGCACAAATTCCACACCACGAGTCTGACTCGTGGTTTTTGTTTATGATACAAATTCTTTACCACGAGTCTGACTCGTGGTTTTTGTTTATGGCACAAATTCTTTACCACGAGTTAGACTCGTGGTTATAGACCAAAGGGTTAACCCTGTTTACTCGATAATCCCAATGGGCGAGTTTTGACATGCTCTTGTGCATTCTGCGAGTAAGTAGGTTTAATGTCATTCAACGTTCATTTAACAGTTTTTGGAAGGTGACCGAAGTTTTGATTATGCGCGTCGCTCGAATGACGAATAATTTTTTCTGCGCCCCACAAGGTAAGCGTTGTAACTTTCGTATCGTTACGGTTCTGAGTTCGTCTATGCGTCAGTGGTCAGCCAAACATACGGCGGTGCAAGGCAATTGCCTGATTTCAGTTAACTTTGGGGCAATCTGTAATTGTTAATAACTAATTAATGAAGCCTTTAACAGAATTTCGTCACTCTTGATTTTCATCTTTGAGAATCACTCTTTTCATTTCGGTCCATCTGAAGGTTTACACTCTGTATCATATTTGAACTCACCGTATGAAAACTACTGTCGTGAACAAAGTACTTAGTATACCGATAGAAGCGAATACTAATGGCACTAATGCCCATGGACTAGTCCATGGAATGACCTCAGCTGTGAGTTTGATGCAATTTGTCATTGTTTCATCCGGGGCATATCCTGGACCACAACTACGACAAGTGTCATTGAAAACGTAAGCGTCCTCGCGACACGCCACGCAACTCCAGCAGCAAGCTTCCTGGAAATATCACAGTTATAAGATGTTGAAAAAGCAAAGTACATGTAATACATCTGATATGGAACTGTTAAATAAACATGACCAAAATTTTAGTTTGTAGGCTTTTAATTATAAATTAACAAACTATAGATCTTTGTGTGAGAAAAAGAAAAAATATAATAAATTACACGCGAGCTTTCTCTGTATATGTATGTATATACTATTAATTTATAATAGGTAACAACGAAATACAAAATGTGGATTATTGATAGCAATAGCGATGTGACTGAAAGGTTGAGCGCAATTTGTCTGTATCGGTCAAATGTGCTGGATTTTTTCGACACGAAATCTGAAGAGCGCTCGTGGTACGCAAACGGTTAATAAGTATCGTAATACTAATATTCGAATTCAGATTCATCATATTACGCTACTCGGCGTCTGAGCATTGTTTTGTCGCTTCATGCGTTTCAAACGTGATTCCCTTAGTTAGGGATAAAACTTTTGATCATTTATAGCGGCAATATTGCGCTAGTAAAATATTGTAATATCTAGACCGCCGATTTTGTTTATGTATTTGTAGAAATTTCAACTATATAAGAAAGTACAGAGTGCTCATAGTATATGACAAAATATATAAAATATTCTGAGTATAATACACGTTATACTATTTACAGGATGAGACTGATCGTTCCATTGTATTTTCTGAACTCATAAAGATTTGCATATCTCGTAAGATATTTCTTCGTGAAATGTTTAAAGTAATCACAGCGCTACACAAGGTGGTGTGTACCAATCTTTAAGAATCACTAAAGAAACATTAAATTCAATTATCTTCTCACATTACTCACCTGAAAGTTTCGTACATGACCCAATGGGCAATTATCACTGCATAAGCTTCTAGGGATGTGCATTTCACCAAAGCCAGTTGCCCACCTTGTGATGTTAATATCTAGTGCTAATCTGGGGAATAAGTTATGAAATGAAAGATATACAATTATTCGGGTTTAATAAAGAATAGATATCATCAATTGTTATATATTCTTCGAAACTTTTCTAAACAACATGGCAGCGAAAATTGTGAGAATGACATGTAAGAGAAAAAGAATTGTCCGCTCGGATTCCCTAGACTAGAAATCGAACCCCAGATCTTTCGGTTGCCATGCGACTGTTTTAACCTATTTGCATACAAGCAATGCAAAGTTGATTAAGCAACCACGACTGTCGTTTATCACCGAGCGCGGAATAATCAGCGAGCTGCGACTTTCTTTCATTACCAGTCGCTGAATATTTTTCATCTACCACAGATGAAGAAATAATTTTTATTTTGTTCCGTTTTTATAAAAAAAGATGTAAAATGCAATGTTCGCGATGTAATATTGTGTATCAATCGTTTTAAAAAGTACCATGTTAAATAAACTCCATGAACAATTCGGAAGTCATGTATAGTCTTCCCCGCTCACTTGAAGTCCCGTGGCAGGAATGCGAGTAAAGTGGAAGGGATACACCTATTCTCACGCACACATTCAATTCTAGTTCGCTATTCGTCGCGGCAGTTACAGACACATTTGGGCTGACTGACGAGGAGGTCAGAGCGATAGAAAGAGATAATGAGAAACACACGGCAGGCAGAGCCCCATTGGCGTAGATGTAACATATTGCTATTATACAATAGTTATATCTGATAGAGGACAATTATTGTTAGTTTTTTTTACAATACGCTAGGAAAGCATTGGTTATATAATTACCAATAGGATTATTATATGCGGTGATAGCAATGTCAAAGTTTAATACCTTTGGAACACTGTTCTCTTGGGAAACACGGCTTAATAATCTTTTGTAGAAAATGACTAGTATTAAGTCGGATTATGTTATACAAAATATTTGATTCCGTTAAGGTAAATTAATTATATTTCAAAATCATCTTTGTTACTCCACTTATAGAAAAATGGCTTTTTTTATATTAGATATAAGCATAAACAAAACCGCAGTAATTTATAGTTTCCGAGATTTATATTTTTATGCATATTGAGATAGGGATGCAATTGAACACTATTTCTACTACTATGGCAGAGAGCGTGGCTAAGAACGTGTGGCTCGGGTGGGGATGGGTGGCCCAATCCCTCTTTGCCCCTGTGTCATCCCGCGGAACTTTAAGTGAGCGGACGATTATATTGCATATTGTGATACGGGCCAGTCGTCAGTTGAACGTTTGCGTACCACGAGCCGTTTTCGCGCTTTTTCGATTTCCCGGCGAGAAAACCCAGCGAATTCGACCGATGCAGACAATTGACAGCGCGCTCACAATTTATATAATATATTAATAACAGTATGTAATACTAGTATATAATATATATAACAGTATTTCATAAAATAATAAGTTACAAGTTAAAAATATGAAAATTTGAAGAACAAATAGTATTTCGACGCATCATCGAAAAAGCGCGATCGCGCTCCTTGACGTTTTTCGACCGCCTTTTTTGAAAACCCTCTGGTACGCAAACGGTTAATAAACAAATAAACATTTCATGTATCTTAGGTAAGTAATCAATTTTAACGATGTGATATATTATTTTATTCTGTAAAGCTTCATCGTTTTCTAACTTATTTATAATGTAGTTATGAAATAATTGAAATGTACGAGTTCTACAGGCACTTATATTAGAAATTAGAAATATCTCCGTAATCGTACAGTTTTACTTACTCCTCTTTCCATGTGCCAATAAGAACGTAATCAAAACGGCCATCTTCATTCTTTTGATATTGATATACATTGTAAAATCCGTACGCATCGCCGTCGGATTTAAATTTAATTTCAGTGCCTTGTCGACCTGTGTGTTATTTAAATAAAATGTTGTAAAATGCCAAAGTGTAACAAATTATATTACAAGAGTTACAAACAGTTAATTTGTAATTAATTATAGAAAATAAAATTACATTCAACAGGTATGCGTAAACATATTCAATAGACCCATGCAAAAATTTCCATCGTTCGTAAATTAGGGTGACTAGAATACACTTTCTTTCTAAGTTACTCTTTTTTCAAAGAAATAGTTACTTTCGTATTTTTCATTTAAGTTTCACGTAGCTATTTTCTCTCCTTCACTTTTATATGTATACTATACCAAATACGACAAGTGGACGAATACTCACACTATCGGCCAAAAGTTTAGAATTACCCAGAAAAAACATTTGAATTTGGAAATAATTAAGATATCGCAGAAAGTTTACCATGATAACGAAAAGTGCTGTTATAATTAGCAATATTAATTTCAAACGAACAATAAATTCGATGTGGCTGCAATTCTGAAACTGATTCCAAACTTTTGGCCGATAGTGAATGTATCTTATGCAAAATAATTTGCTGTAGGGGGAAATTGAGAGAAGTATCTGTGTAGGATGTGTGGTTTAATTACTATAGCAACACAGATATTGCTTACCGATAAAACTAACATTTCGAATGTGCTGAAGGAGTTGTTGACCGTCTGGTGCTGGACGAAGGCTTTCACAAAGGTAATGAACAGTTCCAGCGTTATTCATGCATTCTTCGTCAATCAAATTATGAACGCCGTGTGCCATCGCATAAACAGCATCAACTAAAATCAATTTAACATAATACTGATATAACACTTGTCTATTTGTTATCAGTTTCTTATATGGAAATGCGTAGTATCTAATTATCAATTTCATTTATAAAATGACTGAATAAATACATAGTTTATAATCTACTATATGTACAAAGTTCTACGTTTCTTTTTTTATTCAACAGAATAAAAAACTTGTATATCACGGTATTATTGATTCGTGTTATGAAAATAGGTTCTTTAATTCCATATTGCCACTATAAATGATCGAAAACCAAGTTAAAGTAAGTTTTGTTTCGACTTATAGAGGTTTCTATAGCAGAGCGGAACTTTTTGTCTTACAGAGATTTTCGAGTTATCAAAGTTCAACTGTATTTCAAAAAGATTGTTCAAACGATCAGTTTAAACTGATCTGTTAACGTGTAAAACTACTATTACTGTTATAATGTTTGTTTCAACCTTAAGTTTTCTTAATACATTAATTGTCAGTGAGCTCTCTCAGCTCACACATATCGAATTTACTTTTTCAGACTGTTTTAGTAATTTATAAAGTTGATGTTTCAAGTAGAAACGTTACTTACCAACAAATGGCACCAGTCCCTCTTGCTCGTAATCAATTAATTTCTCGGTGCCAGTGCAGCGTGTTATACCTGCTGACAAATTTGCACTGAAACTGCATTTGTGATGCTGGGACCAAAACTCTCGAAACCAGATGTTTCGACAATTCACCACTTTACCAGGCAATTGTTTGTGCGGCACGTTAGTCTCAGACTGACCTTCACATTCATTATCCACCCTCGGTCGGAGATTTAGATAATAATCGTCGAAACCTGTAAATAATATATGTTTCAAAATATTAAACATATGGGAAATCAAAATACTGGCTAGAGTATGTACATCTTAAGAAAGAGTGGAAGCACGAAGAATACTGGGAGAAGAGGAAAGCAAGACGAGAGGATAAAGAACAATGGGCACGTATGGGGTGTGGGAATATCGGCAGGGTGGGAAATAAAGGATACAGGGATGAAGACTGTAGACTGTGCGGTAAAGGGGAGGAAAACTTGGAACGCGCTAGGTTGTGCAACGAGCTGAGGAAACGCAGAGGAAGGTGGATGATGCGATGGGGAAAGTAGATGGAGGAAAAAATAATAACTGGAGAAGAATAATAATGGGAAAAATCAACCCCGAAATATGCAAATACGTAAGAGAATTCGAAAACATCAAGGAAAAAGGCAGAAGGCAGACCAGAAAGCAGAGTGGAGGTAGAGGATGAGGGACACTAAAGAATAGAACTAAACGTGTGTGTGTGTGTATACATATATACAGGGTGTTCGGACAGCCCTGGGCTTAAATTGAAAGAGTAACTCCCTGAGACATTCTAAGACGAAAATCAAGAGTAACGATTTTGCGTTTGAAGCTTTGTTTACGAGTTATAACTAGTTAAAGATATCGTTTAATCCGGACCGTTCGACTCTTGAGAGCGGGTAACCGAGGCAACTCGGTCGGTAACGTCGTTGAGTCCACAGTGATGCTCAAGCGTCGAACGGTCCGGATTAAAAGATATCTTTAACTAGTTATAACTCGTAAACAAAGCCTCAAACGCAAAATCGTTACTCTTGATTTTCCTCTTAGAATGTCTCAGGGAGTTACTCTTTCAATTTAAGCCCAGGGCTGTCCGAACACCCTGTATACATACTAGCTGTTGCCCGCGGTTTTGCCTGCACGGAAGTACTTTGATTTCAATTTTGACTATTTTCAAGAGATGTCCAGTTTTACAAGCCCTTAACTTTAATTTTAACCAGAAACTTAAATACTTACTAATTTGTATAGGTCTTGCTTCAAAATCAAACAAACTTTCATTCCTTATTTTACTCACTTGGAGGTTGATTTTCCAAAAACGTTGAAACACGTATTTTTTTTATTTCTAATAACTAAAAAGCTAAATACTCTGTATTTTATAAATCTATGGTGGTGATATCTGCATGTAGAGAAAGAAGTTAAAGCGAATAGGAAGGGGAAAGTAAGCAATACGGCGAGAGTGAGTGCGGTCACGTGGAAAGAGAGTGTTTCAAATTATTATATTATAATACAATAGAATATATATATATAATAAATATATTTAAACCACTGTGTATATTTTTCTTCAGCAAAACTTCTATGAAATAAATTATTCCTTAAACTTGAAATAACAACAGTTATCATAAATATGTATTTATTATATATTGTTATATTACGCATATGTATTGTTATTATGCTAATAACCCTATGTAGGGTTCATAACGTAAATAAAAAAAGAAAAAAAAGACCATATAGTCAGATTGTGGCCGAAAAATAAACATGTAAATAACAGTAAATCTTCTAATTCTATGACCAAGGAAGTAAATAAGGCGAACACTATAGTACATATAACAAGCTGCAATAATGCGAGAGATAGCTTTACCCCAAGCTACAAATAATAACACTAAAAGAGGTTGTTCCACATCCGTGGAAGCTCAAATGACCTGATTATCTCTGCAGATAATTGTGATCTAACTGAACCAATTATGTCATTATCCCGTAATTCGAAGATCCGCTCAGACAAGACGAGAACTGAAAGTTACATACAGAAAACGCGGCAACGGAAAACAATTCCAAATCTTTTTATTTTTTACTGATTTTCAGAGCTGCTTTTAGCCAGAGACTGAAACCCGAAATATTTTAAGGTCAAGGTATTATACCAGTACATATTTGGATCCGTATATACTCTAGAACCTCGTTTATCCGCAAAGCGTTTATACGAACGAATTACTGCTCAATTAATGTTATCTGATTTACGGTCGAGCGTATTCTCAGCCATACGAACGTGTTTTCTTATATGTGTCGATTTTGATTTGTAGAAGGGTGGATTTAAAGCGCAAATGTTGTAATTTTGAGTTGCGGAGTACATACTAACTGTAATGAATTGATAATTACTTTTAAATAAGTATCTAATGTTCCTTTCTGTAACAAAATTGTTAATTTCTTACCAGCTAATTTAGATTTGATGTTCTTTTTAAAAAAAAATATTTATATAGAAGTACTTGATTTGCAGAAGGATGAATTTTATTTACAAAATCGTGATTTTGATTTGCAAGAGGGAGAATTTGAAGTATAAATCCTGTAATTCTGAGTTACGGAATACATACTAACTGTAATGAATTGATAATTACTTTTAAATAAGTATCTAATGTACCTCTCTGTAATAAAATTGTTAATTTCTTACCAGCTAATTTAGATTTGATGTTCTTTTTTAAATAAAATATTTATATAGAAGTAATTGATTTGCAGAAGGATAAATTTTATTTACAAAATCGTGATTTTGATTTGTAGAAGGGTGGATTTAAAGTGAAAATCTTGTAATTTTGAGTTGCGGAATACATACTAACTGTAATGAACTGATAATTACTTCTAAATAAGTACCTAATGTACCTTTCTGTAACAAAATTGTTAATTTCTTACCAGCTAATTTAGATTTGATGTTCTTTTTTAAATAAAATATTTATATAGAAGTACTTCATTTACTAAAGGGTAAATTTACATATACATTTCACAAGTGAGCTTACATACTCAATTTTCTTTTTGCTCTGTTGCATCGACATCTACTGTCGGTAATGTTTAAGCAGTAGAAATACAGTTACATACGAATGTATTAAATTAACATATTTTATACTTTATGCATACATTTGGTTTTAAGGTTTATTTTCGTTAATAAATCACATTAATATACCATCCAACGTTGTTTTTTAAATTACACTCGTTTCATCACTTCATACGTCATATTTATCCCAAGTATAGCAGATAATCGAGATTCTACTGTGATTTTGGTCATTGCTGTTATTGTTTGTCTTCAAATCGTATCATTTATTTTTTCACATTTAAATCATCATTAGAGTACGATGTTATTATATCATTCGTTCATTTCCGCCACGATAATTCTAGAAATATACTGAGGTACGCTAAAAGCGTGCCGTATAATAAGCTCACCTTGAAGAGCTGTTCTATAAGGTAAAATAGTGATCGCTCCTTCTGCTACGAATTCTTGATCTCTCACTGGGTACACTTTAGCGCCCCACGAATCACTGCCTATCCACATAAAATGGCCTGTACGATTGGCTCTAACAGTTGCCTGAAGAAGCTTCCTGAAAATATCAAATAACAGTGAAACAATACATTTTTATCCAACGTCGACAAAATTTTCTACACAATTTCTGCTATCCTATATCTTCACGTTTACGCTTCCTTGTTTATTCCTACCACAACCGGTCAAATGACCGTTTTTAAAATTTCGATTAGAATTTCATAGATACAACGTAATTGAATCGCCTTTAAACTTTAGACTTTTTCTCAAATATACGTATAATACATTTTTCAATATTTACTTGTTTTTTCATTGTTTATTTTTTGAGAAAAATTTGTAGTCTGCATTACGTAGGAATGTCGCGGTAGGAATAGGTATACGTGAAGTGTCGGTAGGAATAGTGTTAATACTAGAACTACCAGAGCACTCAAAATGGCCATAGAAACCTTATAAATTTACCGTGGTAAAGCTTCAGAAATTCACTATGACTTTCTGCAAAAGATATCGACAAAGATTTCTTTTTCATGCAATTTTCAATTTGATCTCTTTCATGCAAATAGGTACATTTTAATTGTCGGTAGTTTCTGTTAATGAAACTCTGTTAAATATGTAGAGTATTGTATTATATGTACGAATTAATATTTTTTTATCGAAATACCACTCCAAGGAGGTGAAATAAACGTTCAAAGTATCAGTGCTTTTTCTCGTCTTTTTTCATCATAACTTTGTAACAGTGCGTGATAAAACGAAGCTTTTGAGATGAAAAATATCCAATTTTTAGTGCTCTGCCGTAAAGAAAAAAAAAAAATTCCCAAAAGTAATCATATTTTCTGTAGAAGGTATAAATAAAGATTTGTCTTCTATGCATTCGGTATTTTTACATGTAATTTTCAGTTTCATCTCTTTCATGCAATTAATTACATTTTAATTGTGTACTGTCAACTCTTTTGGGACATTATTTCCGCATTTTCTTATACACATCATTTTCTTACAGGGTGCAATAATTTGGTCGACCATCTATTACGACAAGAATCGATAGACACTTTTCGTAGAAGACATGGTGACATTATGTCAGCTATTGTAGTTGAAGAAAGTGATTAATGGCTGTTTTCGATAATGGCCCGTAAAAACGGCTGAAGGAAGAATAACACAGCAGGTTCTTACCTAATGTTATCCTCGTCGACGAATAGAATGACCCCCCTGGCATTGTGTTTCGAGCTGAGCCGTTCGATAATTTTGTCGAAGTCTTCGGCTTTCGCGTTCCTTAAAATCTTCTCGCTAACTGCTACGCAGATACCGTACTCCATCGACAAGGAGATGAAGCTAGCGATACCCTGCGAAATGAAACGCGCAGCTATAAGAGAATTGGCAATTTAATTTGCTCTGAAGGCAGCACTCGAGCAACCTTTTCGCAATCGAAGGTGTAGCACACTCTCCTTCATTAGTATTAGAACACTTACTCGTTTTCATGTCATTTTAGCTAATATATATCTTTTTCTTCATTTTCAGGTATTTTTATTTGTCTGATTCTATTTATCTTTCACAATGCTTAGGATGGAATGCATCGTAAAAATATTTGAAACGTAAACACTTTCGACAACATGGATATTTTGCACAGGTTAACACACATTTCTCTTTTTGTTATGTATTTGAAACGTATTCGATTAACATTAAAAACAATTGATCTTTCATTTATTAACCCTTTGTGCTTGAGAGGCGAGTGTTAGTCATTCAATCTCAAATCTTCAGACTTTAGTTACTTTGTTTATTAGTTAGATTCAGAGATTAAATACTCATGTCCATGTTTGAACTGCTGTAACTTTGTAAAAAGTGGTCGCACAACAATCTTTTTAGAGTCATTCTAATGAGCAGATCCTCCTCTTTAATGATCTTATGTTGAACTCTGTTGAAAATCTTTCTTTATCAAAAAACGATTGAAAAACTGATGATAATTTTTTGAAATGATTTGAAAACAATTATTGGTTCAAATTTGATAGGAAGATTTTGCTTGCAACCGAAATCACGGTAAATATGAAGAACGAAGCTTTATCTTTACGATACATTTATAGTGGAAACAAAAGTGGAGTTTAAAAAGATATTATAATAAATACATGTCAGTTTTGCTCATAACTGTATATGTAAATTTTAGTATATTACTCAACTAAACTAAATGCCGTTTAATACAGGCGAATCTTAGTAAATATTTTGAATTTGAAGATTTTGGAAGTTAGCATCATTTAGACGAGCAACAGTCATCTCTCTGAGCGCAAAGGGTTTATTTTTTAGCATACCATAAGACAATGATTTTTTACTACTAACAAATCGCTAATTTAAAAATTTAAAAATATTTGACGCAAAAAAATAACCGACCACTGGGTACGATTAGGAATAAAATGTCTGGTTCGCATTGTGTTAAGAAGAGCAATCACTCCGATGATTTTATCCAAATTTCGTTACCTTCTCTCCGTAATCACCCTCAACTGCAACTGTGGAAACATACTTCCAGCCGAGTTGATGAATGATTTCCACCATAGCTTGAGCTTGGAAATTATCTGGCGGCACCACTCTGCTGAAATATTCAAAGCGGCTTTTATCCGACAATTCCGTACTGGTTGACGCGTAGCTGATCTGGGGTATCTAAAGGCAAAACGATTATCATTTAATATTATCATTATTGCCGTTAAATTAAAACAGTTAATTAGGTAACAGAATTAAATGCCAAAATATTGTAGTATCGTAATTAATTTTATAGCATAAGATAAAGTGAGGGGTGAACAGCGAGAGTTCAGACCTGCTTGGGGAAAACCCTTGGCGACGCGCGAGGCCCTCGAAAAATGCCCAAATATGGTCATACTTGAGGAATTTTTCCGAGGTACGTGGTGGGAGAAAGGCCAAGGGTTAGCGACAGTTTTCTCTGGTCGAAAAGAGCAGAGTTGAATTGGACGTTATACCGTGTAGAGTTGAATTAGACGTGATACCGTGTAGAGAGTTGAATTAAGTAAAATTTGTACATAGTGTTGTAATTATATTCCTATAATCGATAAATAAATATTATTATTATTGTAACACTACAATATTATGACAGCTTCCGTTCGCTTTTAAAATTGAAAAAGTTATTAGACAGAATTTCTTAATCCTTAAATGCATGGTTCTTTCTTACACCTTGAAAAAAATGTATTATGTAGACATGTACATGCTAATGCAGGGAAAAATAAAAGAAAAAACTTTTTTTATAATGTTTTTGTAGTAATTTATTAAAAAACCTTCTGTTGCATATCTGCAACACTATGTATTTACTAGAAAATAACACTGATTAATTACATGTGAAAGTTTTTAAAACAATTGTTTGTCTTGGTGAGATAAAAGGCAACTGCACACTTCTCATACTTTATTTGTATGTGTCCCTTACATCTAGGCTCCAAACTCAATTATCAGGCCAGTCACCAACATTATCTGTTCTAATGTCCTTGAAAGAAAAAAATGTGATGTTACTCAATAAAATGTATCATGTAGATAGTGATAATTCTACAACAGTGTGCAGTAAGCGAATACTAATGTCTTTGAGGCCGTTTAAATGGTATGTTGTAGTATTACAACGATATGCATTTAAGGATTAAGGAAATTCAATTGGTGTGATATATTATTGGGTTGTTCGGAAAGTAATTTCGTTTTCTCCTAACAGAGGGCTTAATTGTATTTTTTCATAGCCAACTTCACACTTAAGCCGCATGGTCGTTATATATTTTGACAGCATATATAGCAAGGCTTGCTTGTGAAAAGTTTCGATTGATTTTATCCAGTGGTTTTTGATTGGTGCCCTATCAAATATGAAAAGTAAAAAGCAACATTTTCGGTATTTTTCACTTTTCTACCATCGAAAAGGTAAAAATGTTGTTCAAGCCGGGAAAAAATTATCCGTTGTGTATGGAGAAGATGTACTGACAGAACCCTAGTGCCAAAACTGGTTTACAAAATTTCGATCCGGCAATTTTGATGTTGAAGATCCACCACGTTCTGAAAGGCCAGTTGAGGCTGACGAAGACACAATAAAGGCATTAATTGATGCAAATCGGCGAATAACAACTCGTAAGATCGCTAAGAGATTAAATTTATCGAATTCGACCGTTTATGATCATTTGAAACGGCTAGGTTTAATCTCAAAGCTCGAAGTATCATAAAAAAAAAACGAAATTACTTTCTGAACAACCTAATATGTTATTTACAACAAATTGAGTTTACATTGCAAAATTTATCTAGTAAAGGTAGATTGTCGAAGAAAACCGTAATAAAAATATACAGCACGGTATTTTAAAAGTAAGTTTAAAAAGAGTATGTGTAAGTTGGATAATAGAAAACGACAGGTAGTTTTAAATGGGGAGTTTCCAACATGTTCTCTGTAATTGCTTTAAGACCTGCTAATTAACGCTGCAAGCAGAAGAAGAGCAAACGAAACAGCAAGTAACGCACTGAATTTAAATGAACCGTCCCGATAAACTGCACCTAATTGAATTAAAAGCAAGTTCTTGGTCTATATAGCCGAGAAGTTAGCACGCTCTGCGAATTTTTCTGAAGAAACGGAAACAGATACCAACTTTACTTTAGATAGCGCTGAATCATGTATTTGTCTGATACAAGGATGGTTTTTAAAATTGTGAACGATAAACCTAGATCCTATGGAAAAAGGTGAAAAATTAAGAAGACGTCTATTTTTCAAAACTACGAATTAGCGATTCCTATTTCACGTATATTCGAATACAGGCATACACGTGTAATTAATATCTTCGAATTTTAAACCGTGCAACCCTTACAGTCGGCCATGAAAATATTCGGACTCCGCTATAGATTTGATTATTACGTTTGATCACACATTCGCAAAGAATTCCACATTTTAGTTTAATAACTTAAATTTGCAATGTGATCGAATATTTTCACAAATCAATAATACATTGTTCTTCGATTTGTTTTACAATACTCAGATAAGGAATCAGCAGATTTTTCATTCCTGGTACACAACAAACTAGCAACATGTTTATTTTTATTGAAGATGTACTTCAATCGCAATATTTATGCAATATATCTTTACAATATTCTATGTAGGTACGCAAAAAATGAAAGATCTGCCAATTAATTGTTTGCATATTACGATATAATTTTGAAAAAAATGTATTCTTGATCTGTGAAAATATTTACATATATATTGCAAATTTGTATATTAAATAAACTAAAATATCGAGTTCTCTACGAATATATAATCATTCTTCAATCAAGAATTGGGACACCCAAAGAGTAAAAAACAACTTACGCACTAGAAAAAAGTAATCGATTCATTTAAAATAGGAATAAAACATGCAAAGTGTTTCTTTTAACATATTATTATTAAATGTTTACCGAGTTTCTATGAAAAATTACAAATTAGGTCACCTTGACACCATTAGTAGTTCTAGTGTTAAAAACAAATGCTCAGGTTGCAACGTAGCAAAGAATTATTTATAAATTTGTTCTTACAATTTGAGTAATAGTGATATTTCTGTTTTTTAAATAAATATGTGTTTCCAGTACTTACCTTGAATAATCGTAGAATATTGGCTACCATAATAGAGACCACACTGAAGGAGGCTCCTATAACACCCGTTACCGGCTTATGGGGTACATACATCGGTGGTTTATCATTCTCACATTTGTATTCCGATATATCCTGAAAATGAGCAAGAAAAATATAAATATAATCAATTATGCTCTATACATATACACAAATTTTCATTGAAATCAGAATTTTAGAATTAGGTGAATTTCCTTAGAACATAGTGTACGAATACTTTTTGGAGCCACTGTACCATTTTGCATCACAGGAAACAAATGTAGCGCCTCTTAGATACATTTATATTTTTGCATACGATTGAAAACTTTTTTCCATGTGTAGTACACATAGTGCTTAAAAGAAACTATAAATGATCACTTTGTCAACGTGTTTACTATCTTATTCTTTAAATTCACAGTGGTTCCAAACTTTTTATTCGTAGTGTACATGCATGTGTATAAATATGAATGCATGAACTTCATACATAAGTACGTACGCGTAAAATATGCTAGAGCCACATAAAAGGTGACCAAGATGCAGAAAATATTCAGTATAAGTGTGTACCATGCGCCGTGTAACATGCAAATGTTACATACGTTCTCATCCGTTTTTCTTTCTGGCACCGTTAGCTCGTAGCATCTACAAATATGTATATTTTATTCAGAAATGAAGTAAAAATTACCCTCTCACTGAATTATGTAGCGTTAAGGTACGTAAAAGCGGGCTTATACAGCTCATGAGGTAAGCTGAATTTTAATCTGTGGCGAGCTTCCTGCCCTCGCTACTAGGAGGGATCAATCAAACTATCTTTCTCGCAAGTACTACAGCCCGACACGGTTTATATATATACAAGTTCCGAAGTATCATTTCAATCTGTATATTTAAGGCATGGACATGTTCTCCAGTTTTGATGACGTTTTTCTCGACATAACATAAATTACTAAGAAACAGAGCAAGAAAAGTTATCCTAGGTAACCGTCTTAAAAATCAACCAAAAAGGTTGATATATGTAAATTTAAAAAAAATATATATACATATATATTTAAATTTGTATGGCTACGTATGTTTATATTAAATTTGTTAGTCTAATAAGTAACAACAACTCATTGTAAAAGCGATATCTCTTTGACTGTTGGAGATCAAATGATTCTTTTGTATATGTAAGTGTATCTTAAAGGCTGTAATAAACATTCATATTAAAAAAAAAAGGCATGGACATGTTATATAAACCTTTTTCCTTTTCTTTGCCGCTTTTCATTCGCACTCTTCCTTTCACAACAGCCACAAATCAAACAGAAAAAAGAGTGTACGAATCACAAATTAACACGTTCCCTGCCGCGTGGGGCGTATACGCCCCATATTAAAATTTCCTCCCACGCCGGAAAAAAGCCTTTAAAAAAAGGCATATTTTTAACAATATTTTGTCAAATAAAATAAAAATGATCGCTTTTCTGGTTTAAATTTATGGTTTTAAATTACTAAAATATTGTGTATTATACCACAAAAAACATGCTTGTGTCGACCATGAAAAAATGTGGGGCGTATACGCCCCACGCTGGCCTGAATGGAAAGTCTTTAAAAAAATGTCCGACAGGGAACGTGTTAATAATTGAATGCCTTCATCGTGTAACTTTTTAAAAAGTTACATTTTATTTTTTTTTTATTTCAGAGTATATTACAGTCAATTCTCACAAGGAGAGTGCAAACCCTTCGGGTCACCGATTTAATTGAACCCTTGCACACTTGTAGATCTAGTCATTCTGTTCAGGAAAATATAGCACTATAGGGGAAAACAATCAATATTTTTCAAGATAATTATGAATAAAGGTTTATTATTACGGTAAGTATAATTCTGTTCAAACTGTTTATCGAGTAATAAAATGGTTTACCGGGAATGTACAAGGATTTGTACGCCGCGGATTGAAGTTTCAAATCAGTGAGGACTTTTATTACCTTTTTTTCAATGTATCTTTTTTATTTTCCGTTCATTTTTTGTTCGTGGATGCATATTGAATTTCAAATAAATTGTAAATAAAATGTCTTACTAAAAAACTTCAATTTTATTTGATACAGAAAAAACAAAAATATAAAACCTTTCGCTCGTTGAATTGAAGTTTTTCAGTAAGACATTTTATTTACAATTTATTTAAAATTCAATATGTTTCCACGAACAAAAAATGAACAGAAAGTAAAAAAGGTACATTGAAAAAAGAAAGAAAAAAAGGTAGTAAAAAAGTCCTCACAGATTTGAATTGAGTCCACAGCGTACAAATCCTTGTACATTCCCGGTAAACCATTTTATTACTTGATAAATGATTTAAATAGAATTGTACTTACCGTAATAATAAAACTTTAATCACAATTATCTCAAAAAATGTTGAGTGTTTGCCCCTATAGTGGTATATTTTCGTGAACAGAATGACCAGATCTACAAGTATGCAAGGTTTCAACTAAATCGGTGACCCGAAGGGCTTGCACTCTCCTTATCAGCAAAAATTATAAGCAATTATTCTGGTGTATTACAATATCGTGAGGAGTAATTAGAATACTGCAGTTCGGTTGTGGATGCGGTACTTAAAATAACTAAATCTACCACTTAATTCTAAGGGATAGACTCTTTTTAATCTACGGGTATCCAGCTGTCTAACAATTGAGTAACCAGGGGGTTTGGATGATTTCTTACACGTGCTTAACCTTGTTATTTCTTCCTTTATTGCAGGTATCTTAAGATCACGGTGTATCTCTACATTGGTTACAAACGAAAGTGCATCATTGATGATTTTTCATTTAAAAGCGAAAAGCGCAGTTTGTAGGTAAATGTTAACAGCTATACGTTAGATTATTTATTCAATCAATATTTGATATAAGATATGAATAATACATATTATTTTATCTAATTTCATAAACCACTAATTATTTGTAAAGAAAGTTCGTGAAATAATTTTGAATAACCAAGTAATATTTGTAGTACATGTGTAAAAAAGTTTGTTTTCTTTGGATAACGATAAAAGTTTCAAACTTTCGTGCATGAATACCTAAAGATTTAAATATCCTTTGTACCGAAGATGACATTAGCCCGTTCGTGAACTACCAAAGGATTTAAGTTGGTATATACTTATAGAGATATACAAATGCATTTAACGGGTTCTGTTACAAAATAACGTACAAGTTTTGTATCGCTCGTGCAAATAAAAGAAAGGAAAAGGAATATAACGCTTTACTAAATTATATTCGTATCTGTTGGTGGAAAAAGAAAAGGTTTGTTTCTAACCATGCGTTGATACGCGTTGGCCAATGGTGTACAACCGTGAGGACCAATAATCCGTGCGGCATCTCACCCTATTCTCTGTTCCTTGTAGAGTTTCGAAGCCAGCCACAAGTGGCCGTGTGCTCAAAAAGTGCAGTTGTTTAAATCTACTTTTATTTCTTGTCATTAAATCACAAACTATTATGTTAATTAAGTCGTACCTGTGTATTAATTTTTGAAATAACAACAGTATCGCTTTACCTCTAACTAGTGTATCGCCACGTGTGTGTAACCGAAGCGAAACGTAGCCGTTAAGAAAAACAAAAAGTTAAGTTGTGCCTCATAGAGTTACACAGTTAAAAACAAAAAGTTCAGTTCATGCCATACTTGCACAGTTGACCTCGCTACACTCTTCTTACAATTAGAATTAAAGACATCTGGCTTAAGGGGTAACACCACTCTAACGGCCTTAAATAAAGCGTCTTTTTGACAATTTTTTTTGGGTGGAAGAAAAGGTGACAGAGAAATAATACTTGAAGTAACTATTGAGCATATATTTGAGTATATTACAAAAAATTTTCATAGGAAAATATTGCAAAATGGCAACAATTCTCCCGAGGCATGTTGAAGCTGAGGAGCTCTGCGGCACGCAGCATAACTGGTGCCAATTTGAACTTGGAAAGTAGAAAGAAAATCCACTTAATCTACATGAGTGTAGGTAGTGAATCACGTAGGGGATTTTAGAAATATTAATTTTTGTGTAATTGGCGAGCATTTGACTGAAATTGTTCAATTTTTACCAAAAAAGGACAGTTATTTGTTAATAACTATTGTTTAAATTTTCAAATAGAAAGGTTGAAAATTGTTTGAGTTATGCTGCGTGTCTTTTTGAAGAATCATGTTTCGAGAAAAACGCGTTTGAAGTTTTGAAACATGTTATAGATATGAATGAATGAGAAATTCTACCCATATAAAATTTTTACCATTAATCTACCATCCCAGAACCATAAAGTTGCCCTTTCAAGTTCAAATTCTCCTTCTCATTTTGTTTCCTGGCCAATTTTAAGTTGGAACGTGCCTCTTTTGTTGCATCTGATAGGGACTGCTCAGCGTGTTTTAGGCGATTAGGATTCCATGCAAAAATTATATGATTGGTTACCAATATCTATCTCCAAAACACTCATAATCTGCAGGATATCGGTGAGACGATCATTGAAAACACACATAGCAATATCTATTGCTATATTCAGAACTGTTTTACCGCTGGAATACGATTTCGGAGCCAAATTCCAAACTGTAGCATTGAAACTTTCGTTGCTATTTTGCATTTAACATCCTAAGCAACGGTTTAATAGTTCTTCGCGGCTCAGTTCCTCATAAATCGGTTTAATTGTTTCAAAAATTTGCTGAGGAAGTGGCGGTTTATGATGGAAGGTATCTAATGAATCCGTCGCTTGTCCTTTTTTCCACTTGCACCAAGAATCTGAGCACTTCTCGTGCAGATGATTCTTATCGGTTGATAATTTATGAAATAAGGTCGCCTAGATTTCATTTTTCAATTTTTCGATATTATTCGGATTACAACGTATGGCTAAACCATAATAAAGTGTCAACTGATCAATTAATTTGCTAGTTAATTTGCTTTTGCTACCGAGACTTTTTTTGTTTTGAAATGCTTCTAATTGCACTTAAACAATACACTATCGATATCTATAGAGATATTGAAGAGGTTACGAATTCAAAAAGTGGGGATTTCACAGCGAGCATCAAGTTGGCGTAGGTAGGCCGTTACAGATCATCCGAGACGCTAGAGGAGGAGCTCGGAATTACATAGTAAAATCTTTTTTCAGGGATTAGACTTTTTGTCTCATATTTTAAAAGGTTCAAACTATTTTTTAAGACAATAAAAAGAAATTGATTTTTTGAAAATTCTTCAGTGGTGTTACCCCTTAACACTATTCCTACCATAACCGGTCAAATGACCGTTTTTAAAATTTCGATTACAATTTCATAGCTACAACGTAATTGAATCGCCTTTAAACTTTAGACTTTTCTTCAAATATACGGATAATACATTTTTCAATATTCACTTCTTTTTTCATTGTTTATTTTCTGAGAAAAATTTGTAGTCTGTCTTACGTGGGAATGTCGCGGCAGGAATAGGCATACGTGAAGTGTCGGTAGGGATAGTGTTAAGAAGTTTGACATCACGCTTTATCTTATAAACTTAGTTATAGGAAGGCTAGACTAACAGGTTCAATTCCAGAATTGATTGAAAAACCCTGCAAATAAAATGCTATCTCGACGGAATTAATAAAGTTAACCGCATATCGTGGCTGTATCCTTTCCTTATCTCTTTTTATGTCATGAAAATAACCTTCCTCGTACCTCCAACTAACAATAAGCACCACTTTCAACTGTAACATTCCCAAGGGTTGGTGCAAGGAATAATTAGCGCCGTTACGTTTTCATCAGTCCCGTCGCGTCGGTTAGAAGACTGGCCTTACTCATCTGGCCGCAGGGAATGTATTCTTCAGTCTTTTCTATGCAGATATGGATCACAGAATTCACTCAACGGAACAATCCCAACAATTACCATGGCAATGGTCTGCATTCTTTTTCTCCTAGTCACTTGGAAAGTTGCTTGTCGCGCGAAACCGTGCCTTTGAATTAGTGCGCCTCATTAGTCTACGTGAATGGCTAAGTAGCCTGTAGCAACTAGTCGTTAGTGCGTAAAGAGTCTAAGAATATATTAACTGACAACTAGTCAGTGGTATGTAAGATCTCATATACAGGGTGAGCGGAATAAAGTGTTTCTTCAGTAATTACTGCAACGTTTTGTGTAACTATTTAAAACATAGTGGGTTAAAATGTGTTCCACTTTTCTAATACCTTGATGCGCATGGTGGAATATTTGTTAACTTGCCTTGAAAAATTAAAATAATTGAATAACACTTTGTCATTGTAAAGAGAAAACTTTGACATTTAATCTAATTATTGTTCCAGTTTCATAAAAAGTATTACAAACCTCTCAGAGCAGTTGGAATTCGTACAGTCCTACTTTAACCCTTTCGCTTCGGCTGTCCAGTCCGTCGAAGTACCGTCACTGAACAGAAGCACGCGTCAGAAATATGCACAGTGCGCGTTTTTCTAAGTCTTAAGTAACAATTGTGCTGAATAAAACAATCGCTGCTCTAATGTGACAAGTATATTTACAGTTTTAACATGAAAAGGTTTACAAAATTATTAAAATACAGAATTATTAAAATATAAAATTATTAAAATACAAAATATATTTAGATGCCGCTTATAAGCGGCGCTCGTACCCACAGGTCATCTCGTGGACGCCGCCTATAAGCGGCGCTCGAAGCGAAAGGGTTAAAGAAAATATTTCTGGTAACCTACTGTAGAGAAACCACGCAGGAAATCGAACTTGAGGTTTAATCTTTAAAATAAACTTGAAATGATTATTGTGCCACTACTTCTCACAAAATTGAAATAATTCGAATATTGATAAAATTGTGACCAGCTATTCGAATTATACTGAGAGTCATTTTAAGGAAGACTAGGGTCAAAAATAACACTTTTATACTTAATAATCGTATTATACTTAAAATACGATAGATCTTAAGTTATTTAACGTGTTACTACCTATTTATAATAGTTGTTCGTAAGTTCTTAATACTTTTGAACAAAGGTGTATACGCGATAGGGATGATATTTGCTTTGTTCATTTTGTCCCGAATTTTTTGTCTTCTCTTCTGAGCCAGCTTTGCATATTGGTTTTCCCTTGTTCTTTGCTGCAGAATATTGCGGAACTCACCTTGCATATTTTTCACGTGTTATGAATAATCGAATAAACCATGTCAACGCTTGCATTATAATTTTCACGATTTTTTTTACTACTACTCGTCCGTCAAAATTTGTTTCGTAAATTTTAATTTCTGGTCATGTTTCCAAAAATCTCACAAAAGTATTATTGCACATAGTTCATGTATTACATACTATATTTCATTGCATATTCATGAAACATTATCTCTTCATGATATTTTTAGTTCCAACCTATACATGTCAGAAAATAAGTTGTTTCTTTATTTTTGTACATTCCTGCTACGTGTAGTGATGTTAACCATGGAACTGTCGACACTGAAGAAGCTATGGAAAAATTGGAAGAATTCAGGCACAGACAACCATGTTTTTTAAAAATTATAAAACCAATACACGATTTGTCGGTGAAAGGACTGCTACTAAGATAATTGGGAGCGGAAATGGAAGATAATAATGAACCATGAAAAACTTTGAACATGTTTTTCTTGAAACCTCATTTTTCTAACTGGCTCACGCGATATCTGAAAATCTAGTTGCCCGATGGACCCCAAATTTGTGGAGAATCTTCAGCAGGCATGCTTCTACAGCCGAAAATAGGATAATTAGAAAATATTGATTTTAATACTCCGAACACGAGAAAAAGGTAAAAGGTTTTAAGCATTGGTACCATATGTAGATGTTCATATGTTTGGCAAGTGTTTCTCAATGTGAACCTAGATGCATATATGACCTTTATATGGCAATGACCTTTTCTGCGAAGAATTCAGATACTTGTAAAACCCTTCATAGAGAATCGTGACGTAGTTGAATTTTTTCGTAAATAATTGTGATTTGTGTGAATTTTTTCGTAAATAACATGTGTTAGCTTTTTCGAAGAGAATTATAATATGCGTGAATGTTTTAATAGAAAATCGTGAAGTGTACGAAGCTTTTCGTAGAGAATCGTGACGTGCGTGAATTTCTTGTCGATATTAGTGTCGTATGTATTTCCTGCAGATTTATATGTAAACTTTTCCGGTGTTATTTTCAATGAATGTGGGAGCTTTCAACGGATATTTACAGTGTCTGCATGAATGGATTATGTGTTAGTGCGAGTTTGTGCCTTGGTGAAACATTAATCCTCTTTGCTCGAAAATCTCACAGGGATTGCTTTAATATGTCATTGTGGATTGTAGAGTAGCTAGGTTTAATGATACCATTCTACGATTGTGATTTAAAATGTGTCACGGGATCATGTGTGAATGTCGTGTGTGAACATGCATTTCTGTAGCTGTTCAGAGGTAAGTCGTATTCTGAACGCAGTTACAACGGAGCATCACTGTGGACTCAGCGACGTTACCTACCGAGTTGCCTCGGTTGCCCGCTCTCAGGCGTCGAACGGTCCGGACTAACCGATTTTTTTAACTAGTTATAACTCATAAACAAAGCCTCAAACACAAAATCGTTACTCTTGATTTTCGTCTTAGAATGTCTCAGGGAGTTACCCTTTCAATTTTGCCCCAAACTTGTCCGAACACCCTGTATAAAAAAATATATTCAATAGAATAGCAACAGTGAGCTTATTAACATATCAACCCCCGTACGACGAATACAGTGTATGAAATACAATACAGGACGGTAAAATCGTGATATAATAAATTTACTTGTGAGAATCATATGAAAGATACAATTAGGAACCTAAAAAAAGTAAAGTGTATTTTTAAAATGTGTTTTTACATATGACTCTTTCCCAAAGCTACTTTGCAATAAAAATTCTATCACGAATCAAAATAAAACTAAATATAGCCTGTCCTGACCTCTCAATACTAAAAATCATATACTCACAACAGATGAAGTTAAATTATAGTATTATAATACTAACATTCCACGTTTACCTTTATGTTAGACATTTGTTTTTTCCATTAAAAGTTATATACTTGAAATATTTCAAAAATATGCTTACCGTTAAAACTTGAATATACTATTTTCCAGAGCATGCGTTTTAAGCGTACAGAAAACATGCAAATGTGTAGGACAGCATTCATAAAGCAAGTTGAAAAAGAGAAAAGACGGACGCTTACTTGATTCATGTAAGATCTAACGAATTCCATGCTTTGATCGAGGGCATATGTGTCGCTGCTGCAGGAGTCGAGTATAAGTGCACCTAAGGTGGTGTTGGGTAATAAATCATTGTCTGAGTTTATCTCGTCGAGGACGTACAACATAGCCTCTAAACGTTGCATTCCTTTTTCTTCTTTCACTGCACCGCATGGTGATTGACCGATGGAACCTGCCACCTATGAACAAAAAATAATACTATCTATGAATAACATACATACATAATATGATAGAGCTTTGACGTGCTCGGTAACTGTGATTCTTTTCATTTTATGCGGTTTTCCTCGGTAAGTCAGCGAAAATTGCTTCAGAATTCTATGTACATATATTACATTACGTCGATAATTTACAGGTCATACAATTTAAAAAGATCCACAGCTTTATCAAATACACCAAATACATCTCTATTATAAATTATTCTTCTTCCACATTATATTTCTTTTACTTCAACGAAGAATGTACATCTGTTTATTAAAAAACAGGGTTTTAATTAGCCAACAATTTAGTTCAGATTAAAGTTACAGTATTCTTAGTGGAAAATTCGATATTCAAGTTATCGAAGCTAAAGATTTCAATAAAATTAGGCGAAGTTCCCCCAGAGGCGGTCACTAAAGGTTTTCTTTGAACAAGTAGAGAAATATAAGACATACATCTATCCAATAATGCAAGTAATCAAAATAGTAAAACAAAACTGTTTAACAAATTAAAACCTTTTTTCTGTTTCGTAACATCCACTTCATCACCCTAAACAATTTTTGTCACGGGTATAGTAGTATAGATGCAACTATACTAACGTTTTGTCCTCAAATTGAGATACACAAGCGACAATTTTGTTCAAATCGTAATTAAACTTTGGATTAGAGAGATCGTAAATAGCTTGCCGTAGCGCGGTTTTGTTATCAGTTAGAAGACACGTCCAAGTTTCAGTCGAACAGATATACAATAATTAGGATTCTATTAGCATCTGTATGAATACTACCATATTACGGTTTCGAATTAAACATTTATTCTCTTTTGTAATGAAAGTTTGTAGATTAAAGTTGAGGAATGCATAATAATTCAAATGGCGATTTTACCTCTAAATGAATCGATTATTAAGTTGTACTATATAATACGTAACCCCATTATAAAATGTGAATTTTTATATCTCAGATCATTTTGTGAGATAATAATTTATAATCTTATACCGATATTAATAGATCAAAGTTCTTTTGTATTCGTTTTGCAACTAACGCTAATTTAATGTTATTTTATTAGTTTCATTCAGCTTGTTCCTTTTTATGATCCTTTTCATACAGAATCCATATACAGGGTGATACCTTACGAACGAATAAAAGAACTGTAAAGAATTATTCATTGAGTTATTGTATTTTTGTGAAAAGGAGTCGCACAGTAATCGTTTTTAGCTCATTTTAAAGGTTGAATTTTTCTATTTTTCACAGTGTTCCCCCGTGATTTATGTACAATAAGTTATTAGTCTGAAAACGAGGAATGTGCTCTTTCCTCAAAAAGACTGCTCTAAAATATTTGAAACATTTTTCATAAATGTGAGACAACAATCAAATTAAACATCAAAATTTTCTCTTTACAATGACCTGTCTGAACACTGATGGACGATTTATCGTCACTGTTTTCTGTTACTTTGAATCAGTAGTTTCGTCGAATTTAATATATTTTTACACAAAATCAGATGAAACACTGCTTATTTTAAAGTATCGTAAAACAGTGACGAAAAATCGTACGTCAACGTTTAGTGGGTCAAAGTTAAAGCGAAAACTTCGGTCTTTGATTTGATTGTTATTTCAAGTGTATACAAAAATTGCCGAACCCTTCAGAGCGGTTTGAATTCGCGGAATCTGTTTGAAGAAAACATTCCTCGTTTTCACGCTCATAACTTACTTTACAGATTTCATTGGGGAAATAGAACTCAACAGCGTGAAAGTAGAAGATTCAACTTTTAAAATGAGCTGAAAACGATTACTGTGCGACTTCTTTACACAATAATTCAAATGTGACAACGTTGTGACTAGCAACGTCCGTATACTAATGGCAGTTACTGTAGATACAGTTGGGTCCATAAGTAACGCCATCTATAACTTTCAGTTCTACCTGACCTACAGTAGCTCATGAAAATATTCGAACGCTCGCTACTAACATACTTAACAATAAAAATACACTTGACAAACTTTATTGCTCAATGTATCGTTGTTAATATATTCAGAGGGAAGTATCAATATTAAGTATGCAAAATTTAAAGTGAATTGGGTAATATTTATAAAAGTTAGAGAACATTCAAATGTACAAAATTTATGAGAACGAACTCTTACCATATAGTAGAAAGATATTTAAATCTTTGCAGTCCGAATTATTTTTCAATTTTATTTTCAATAACTCCCTAGTATTTTTAGTGTTTTATTTGAAATTTACTTCAAAGGACAATTCCTTGACTGGTACTCGTGTAAAACGATTTTTTTTATTAATTATATTAAACTCAGCTCTCAAACTTTATTGTAACTTATATTTCTGAATTTTCTAAATTTTTTAATTAAAAAGTAAGACGATTTCTATAAATAAAGAAAAAACCAAATACATATAAAAACCCGTTTTATTTATATTTTTCTTGCATTTTGTAATTTTGAGGGGTATGATATCGTTTGAAACAATTTTCAGGATGCAAACCTGGTTTTCTTTCACAGGTTTAGCAAAAAAAAATTGGTTTATCTTTTTCCTCCAAGTATTTTTCGGTTTGACCAAACTGCACAATTCTTGCGTTTTCCTTCTGGATGTAAAAAAATGAAATGAGGCTTTCCATCTAAACGATCGTTTTCGTCACTTGTTCCAGACCTTCCCAATTTCATGTTTAGAACACAAAAATCACTAATAAGTGCTGACGAAATGCTTTCGCGAAATCTTCCTTCGTTTATAATTTCTTCTTTGTACAAAATATACGCGTTAACTAAAAAGTGTTCAACGTAAGGAACAATAAGATGTGTATTAGCTCACCACATCAACACCGCCCATATTTAAAGATGGCGAGTGTGACTCGACGTAGGAGTTACTGTGATAAAAGTTGATGTCGAGTCACACTCGACAAAGGAGTGCAAAGGGTTGAAGATTCTAACGATTGCTATCCACAAGAAGATAACGACTCCGAGTACAAATCGAAAATGTGCACAAATTGAAAGTGCAAAAGCAATATTCAATCCTTATCGTGGCCATTAATGTCACCAGATTTGAACCCTATTGAAAACGTTTGGGGGATAATGAAAATAAATATGGCCTCAAAACCAAAGTCATCTTTAAAAACCTTTAAGAGGCACATACGTTCAGCTTGGAATAATCTCCCAAAGAATCTTGCTGAAAAGCTGGTGGAATCAATGCAACGTCGTTCAAATTTACTATGCGAAAGAGAAGGAGATTATATTAATTATGTAGGATGCGAGTTTGGAAAAGTCTGAAGAGTACTTGAGTTGGGCGATTGTCGTACGAACGCAGAATGTTTGGGCTCGAATGTTTCTAAGGCGTGAAAGATGAGAACTTTGGAAAACAGTGTGACTGAGAAATTCTGGGTGGTTGTGACCGAATGCGTAGAGTGAGAAAGGTTGACAATTAGAATGAAAGGAAACGAGTGTTTGGAAGAATATATGATGGGGAAAATGCGAGCGCGTGGCAGAAAGTATTGGACAGTGAAGCAAAAAGTGTTTGAAAGAAAGGTTTTGATTGTGAACGTAGAAAGAGTGTTGAAGTTGCTAAGTTGTAAAGTCGTTTAAGTTGTTTTGTTAAATTGTTTTAAATATACTGTTATTAATATTTTAATCGCTTCACTTTTATTTTTCACATCTGAATTCCATCTTCCGTTCTACAAAAATCATTTTATAGAATTTTCTTATAATTACTAGAATCTACAATTAATCCAAGGAACTGATCGATAACATAAGTTTCTTACTTACATTAATTGTTTTATCTCTAAAAGGATGGCGTTACTTGTAGATCAAGCTATAATTTCGTATTGGTTGGTGATTGAAAATTTGTTGTCAGAGGTATAGCATAGCACCTCGTCACATTGGACAAACTGCAGACATTTTAACCATTCGAGTAAGCGGGGACATCCATCTGCAGGGCCGTACTCGAATCTCGACTGCTTGCCCTGCAAGCATCATCTCCACAACGGCGTTTCCGACTCGTGCACTGTCGCGTCGAGGTCGGTTGACCCGAGTGAGTGCTTTTAGCATAGCAGTAAGTGCACGGAATACGGAAGTGCATTGCGTAGGCTCGTCGATCGTCCCCAGCGCTCGCGAACTGGTTCGCTTCAGGCGCGCCGCCATTTTATTTTAAGGATAAAGTTCCAAGGAGCCCGAATCAACAAATATAGGTTTTGCACTACAAATTCACCCTTTTGCGAATCAAGTACTTCTATATGAATGTCTTATTTAAAAAACCATCAAATGTAAATTAACTATTGAAAAATTACAAGTTTTATTAGAAAGAGGTATATTAGGTACCTGTTTAAGAGTAATTGCCGATTCATTAAAATTAGTACATACAGTATAATTCATAATTACAGATTTTGCAGAGTTTGATGCTTCGTGGAATTATCGTAACACATTGCGGACGGATGACGAGATATCTCGTCTTTTCTGTTTCAGCGTTAGGGACCGCTGACGAGATATTTCGTCTTGCATGTTTCGTCGTTCGGGACCGATGATGAGATATCTCGTCTTTCATATTGCGTCGTAGGAGGTCGTTAAGGGGCCATTCTACTGTGACGGCCCGAAATCAAGACGATTTTTGGGAATTTTTTGTGGGTAAACTATACAACATATCATTTTGCGGCTTAGGGTATTTGTTTATTATAACTTTAAGTTTATTTAAAAATGTGTGTGTAAAATTACAGAACGTTTTTTATGACGTCGTAAAACAAACAGCCTTCTATGGCTGCCATGATTCCAGCTGTTGTAGTGATTTGAAAACAGAAAATAAACAAGATTCTTAATCTGTATGAACGTGGCTATCGTCGGTACCAGAATGGTTTGAAAATACTGAACAGAAAAAAAAATGGCACTGGTCTAAAGAAAAATTTTTGAATTTTGGTAAAAAAATTGGAATGTTTTACATTCCCAAAATTTGAAAGAAATTCCAATCGAAGCAATTCTGGTAGGGACGAGAATGACACATCTAATGAACACATCTGCCAAGCGGGAAGTGAATCGGTCAATCCGTTATGGAGCTATCGTGGCAGCTATTTCCAAAAATGTGGTTTTGAGAAAAACGCGTTTAAAGTTTCAAGTACTGTTTAGGTGTATATAGAAAGTTTTGATCATACTTATAAGCTAATTAGCTATTCCAGGGCCGTACAGTACACCTTCCTTCTCTTCCTAGAATTCCTATAGTGTTGATGCTGCAGTTCTACGAGCTGTCCGAGCCTCTTTCGACGCCTATTGGCTTTTTATCGCTACGTGCCGTTTGCGGATGTTATCGCGATTATCAGCGAAAGTTTTGGTTATTGGACCAATTACTATTCCCATACAGAGTTCTTCATATTTTCAACCGAATCAGTGTTTCCTAAAATGGCTAATCCGCAATATGTGATCAAATTGTTAATATCAGCTAGCTTCCTGGATCCTTTTCCTCCTATACCTTTATTCTTTTTCTTCACACTTCTCAATCAACTTCCAAACCTTTTTTTCACGTGTAGAACACATTTAAGCTTCTTCACTATCATATTATCGTAAGGATTCAAATCTATAATAGAATTCCGGGCTTGCCGGGATAAGCCGACCGCTTAGCTAGCTGCGCGCGGCAGAACGGCGCTTCGTGTGAAGGCACATAACATCGTTAATTTTTCGAATTCTGTTAAATACCTTTGGAAACAAGTTTTTAACATGTTAAAGTCTAAGAAAATGCAAAAAAGAAAATTCAATTTTTTCAATCCGTCACAGTAGAATGGCCCCTTAACGAGACATCGGACAATTGCTACGTGATAGCCAAGGGCAGTTTTCGGTAATTTGTATCGTGAATTAATTATTTGAAACCCTGAAAAACAAGAAAGAACAAATTTTCGAAAAACAAGAAATTTCACCACAAGATGTTGCAAAGTGTGCAAAATTAACGGAAAAAGAAGTGAAACTAGCTATGTTTGCAAGCTTTGTGATGTTTCACTTTACTTAGTTACATGTTTTACTGAATATCATACTTTGAAAAACATTAATTTGTACAAATTTTTACTTATTGAAAAATATTAAAGAATCATTCATTTTTAAAGTTGCTGTTGAAAATAAATATTTCACGTGGCAATGATTTTTAACTACTAACAAATCATCACTGATTTAAAAATATTTAACGCAAAAGAATACCCGGCCACTGGATACGGTTAGCAATAAAATGTCTGGTCTGCAATGTGTTAGTAAACAGAGTTACGTTTTCTTAATTGAACAAAATAGTTGTACAAATGATTACCGCAGAAAGAATTCCTATTGATTTTATATGTACATCTCACGTCATATTGTATGATTTACGTCATCGATCGCCACAAAATTCAGTGCATACTTCCAGTACATGTATTATTACTTTCACAAAGGTACACGCATACAAGACAGGGTATCGGCACCAGTATTCTTGTAGATATATTAGTCAGACATCGATATTTCCGTAAAGAGTATTAGGTATCGATACTTTTGCAGAAGTATCAGTCAGGTATCGATATTTATGAGTAGATATCGATTCTATTTAATACCTACGTCTTTCATATAATTTGGTATTGGATCGAAATTTGTCAACCCGTATCGATAGGTATCGATGTGGTATCAGTATCAATGCTAGTTATGCCGATAAACAAGTGGTAACCCTTAGGCTTTTTGGAACAACAACCCATTTTAATCATTATTTGATAACTTTTCTTAGATTTTCTATCGACACTTATTATTTCAGCGAATTTCAAACCACTTTTCTTGCTTTCACTTCAAACCAGGCAATCGTATGTCTGGAAACTGTCGGTAGGGTTGGCTGGCACTGTAGGTTATGCATGCAAGTCCGAAACTCGTTTTAGATTCTGGCAGAGTCTTTCCGATTTTTGGATAACGCAGATTGAATTTCGAGCGGGTCTCTGACGCGGCCACTTCCTCGGTGAAACCGGGAAATTGCTATCGTTTTCAAAGTATAATACAATCTTTGGAAAGCGATACCAAGTTAAGCCTGTCAAACGTGTCTTCGGATCTTTTAGGAATTCAATTATTTCAGTAGCAAGACCTAAACTAAGTTTAATCGAACAACATGGAATTTAATTTTTAGTTCTGATTCATTTTGTGAATCTACACAAATAGTGTAACCTCGAATAACTCTGTGACAATTTTATATTTCGTTTGCTACATCTTAATGCTTAACTACAATGGGGACAAGTAATGGATGTAATGTTAAGTCAGACATCTATGCAAATAAATAATAGCCAAAAAAAGGTTAAAAAAATGCGTTTCCAATAGTACTCGTATTGTTCCACGATAGATCTGCTTAAACTACTTTCTCACCCTTCTAAGTTATTACATCCCTTTTAACGTTTAGGTTTACTTTATTAATCACTGCCAGAATTATTTACACATCGATCACACGTCAAATTCATTTCGTTTTCTACATTTTGGCATAAATAGCGATACCAAACATGGCAAAAACAACACTCAATCCACTGTGTTCAATTCTTTCTTTCAATATCTTCATTATAACGTTTCTCTCATGACGCATAAAATCAATCGTCTTTACGTTTAGCTTTGCTGGATTTTTTTTGTGGAATTGTCGATAGGAATTAGATTTGATGTCCGATTTGCATCATTATTGGCGTTCGAAGACAAAGCAGATCAAGACGGTAGAGACAGAGTTATATTTTATTATTTATTTATACATAATCCGCACCTTTCGGTTTTGGATGGCTTCTGGTTACACTTACTTATTATTTAACTATATCTAGCCTTAACCTAACCTACCCGTTTACCCTATTCTTCTCTCCTTATTCTACCCTATTCTAGTTATTATTTTATCATATAGCGTCTTAGAACAAACATAAAACATAAAACATAAAGACATGGAATTCATAAAAAACGTAAAAAACATAAAATATATAAACAAAACGAGAACCCAGTAACCTAGCCTACTACTAGAATACATAAATCTCTTTTCCAACACTTAAATATCTACTTTTAACTATACTTAGTCCTATTGTTCTTAACTTGATCTACCGTTCTTTGGTCACTATCTTTGGTAACTATCTTTTGTTGTTTCTTTCCTAGGCTACATGCCTCCCTCAGTCCATTCTCCTCATCTGTTTCCTACTTCCCTTCTTCTTCTATTTCCACCCTCTCCCTTCTACTTTGTTCATGCTTCTCTCTCTCCTGTACTATTCTCCTTATGGTTTCTAGTCCGCTTCCGTCCTCTTTTAAACATTTCTCTATGCTTTTGAGAGACAGAGTTATATTAGGCCTGGGATCATTTTTACTTTGAATATGTTTTCTGTTTGAACGTGGTAGTTGTAGAATATTCATTGCAGAATTTTGATCATCAGATTGTTGTTGCGTTTGTAGTCGTTCCGTTATTCAACTCGACCGCTGTCGATGCACTATAAATGTGTTATCATCGAGAAATGATCGTCAACGAACGCGTGTTTCACAATAATGAACTAATTCAAACAAAAAGAAACGTTGCTGATGACACACATCGTTATTTTCCCAAGCCCTTACCGGGAAACATGAGCTGTTGCTCAGAAAAGAATAAAAGTTTACCTACCTGACATAAGTAAAAATACCACTGATCCCATTATAAATGATAATTTAATGTTTGCATTCTGATAAAGCATCATTTCAAGATCATGCATCTTCATTTTTAACAATTTATTTATCTTTGCACCACACATAAATATACAAATTATGCGATATCCTAAACTTAGCATGAAGAATGACGCAAGTAAATGCTCTGCTCGATCCACCATTCCACCACACTGATTCTAACCGACCGAGATTTTTCTCACACACACTAGAACCTGAACAATATTTGCTCCAATTTTGTTTAACACTATTTCTACCAAGAGGTGTCAAAAGACACCTTTTAAATTTTAACTTAACATTATTCTCTAAATTTAATCATTTCTCGACAACTAATTTTTCGACTTTTTGTACAACAGTTAAATTAATTCAGCGACATCATTTTCCTCCAGCTCATCCTGCATCTAAAAATGTGCATATAGTATACCCATTTCTACCAGTGAGGTGTCTTTTGACACCTTCAGGATTTCATAACAGTGTCTACTTTTAAACCGTTTTACATATCAATATCAACACCATTTTGCAGCATCATATCAATTGTAACCTGATTAGGGAATCCCTATTTCAGTTGTAACGGAAGATATTTTGATATTTGCTTGTTTTTCGCCATGTTGCATTTTGCCAACCACATCCTTTCCAAGTAGACAAAAAAAGTGCCAAATAAAGTATTGCTCAGGTAATAGAGCAACAGGAACTTGCTTGCGGTGCGAAAAGTATACGTGTGGGAAGTGCTTAGTAGAGCAACCATTGATTTGTAAAAACTGTGGTATTGAATAACGAAAAAATTTTATTACAATGCTGTTTTTATGATTATTGTTTTTTTTTGTTACAAAGATTGAATTTTTATATATGAAACTGAAAGTTCGTTAAGTTAATGATATTACAATGTTTGATTATCTTTCTAATAAAAATAAAAAAATGAAGAAGGTAATACTTTTTAACTATTGTTCCCGTTATATTGCTCAAATTATCTATATTTAACTGATAATTTGACATCCCGACAGTTTTTGCCATTATTTGCATTCAAACGCAAAGGTGTCAAAAGACACCTTTTGGTCAAAATAGGTATACAGAAAATCGTGGTAGAAATAGTGTTAATGAAATTTGTCAAACGGTATTCATTATAGAGACGACTGAAGAAATATCACGAAATAACCAGAGTTTACCCTATTTGGCCCCATCTTTATTCTACGAGTCTGACTTGAGATATTCATGTTTGGTCCAATATTGTTATCACAAGTCAGAATCGTCAAAGTACGTCAAAGGGTTAAACGTGTCATTCAGTTTAGTCAAATAGCATACTAAAATTTACACACACGACTATTTGTGCCCATAATTATGAAAGTGGTCTAAGTCATACATTTCTTGTTTCGAGATATTTAACGAATTGCATTCGAATAAATTAAAAAATATTTTTATATTATGCAATATTTTAATTTATAATTTTATTAATCTTGATTCATGGAAGTTTATTATGAATCTGAAATTTTGTGTAAATTTTATATGAAAATGTTTTTAAACTTTGAATCGACTTAGACCATTTTCAAAATTAACTGAATAGCTTATGAATGACTTAAAGCAATAAAAAGCTACGTGTTTTATTAGAAGTAATAATTTTAATGAAATAATTCATGACCGCTTATTAATTATTTCTTTAAAAAATAATCCATTTTGATCATTTTCGGCTTTTATCATTATGAGTTTTCAGATTCTTGAAATATTCCTGAAAAACTAGAGGGATGTACGATAGTAAACACATAATATCTTTATGTTTTTCTTCCGTTACCGGAAGAAATTATTTTTCCGCCAATAATTAGTTCGAAAGTGCCTAACTGAATTAATGCGCTTTCAAAATAGAACTAAATGAATTCCATATATTGTTAGGCAGACCGAAAAGTATTGTCGTTTCTGTTTTTGTTTGATTGTCATTTGTCGGTTTATTGTGTAGTTCAGAAACTCGTCAAAGAGGACAACGCGTCATTTTAAAGTTATGTTCATATAATTTCTTTAAATTTTTGACTTAGGCCACTTTCATAATTAACACTAAATGAATTCCATATAATGTTGAAATTACAACCACTATCTAATGGTTAATTTTTGACGATATCGTAAAAATTACATTGAATTAATTTAATTTAAAATAATGTAGTGTGAAATAACTGATAAACTCATTTTTTTTTAATTTTGACTTAGACCACTTTCATAATTATGGGCACATTTAACCTCTGTGTCTGACTAATAAACGGACCAACTGAAGTCTGTGAGGTCATCCTCCGACGAAGAAGATGATACGGAATGCTTAATATGCGATGAACTTTACAGTGAAAGCGTTCGTAGTGATAACTGGGTGCAGTGCACACGGTGCAGTCGATGGACTCATGAAACTTGGATCACTTCAAAAATATATTATGTGTGCATTAACTGCGACTCGGATGATGATTTATAAGTCTAATACGATCTCATTCTGCGTAATATTAACAAACAGTTACAATGGGCTACCACTGATATAAACATGGTAAAAATTACAATTAGACTCAATTAAAACGATCTTTTTAAATTACGTCAGTTTACTTAAGGGAATGTGTAAGCTTTTGTTATAAAGCAAGTTAAAAAAATACTATCGGTTTGCTTATAAAAATTAGAGATGTGAAAACTTAGTTAACCCCTTGACATACAATGACGAGTCCGACTCGTCATTCATTTTACGGGCCACTGTAGACTTTGACGAGTCAGACTCGTGAAGCGCTTTTTTCGGCGGACTCCGTGCAGTATACAATTAGATTACATAGTTGCTTCACTCGTGCGTCGATTCTTGTTTGTTTACAACGTTCGAGATGGTCCAGCCTATCACCTTCTCAACTTCAAGAACAAAAAAGCATCGAACACGTAAGAAGAAACACACTGAAAGTAACATTCAGTTTAGTAGAAGTCTCGCACGGTGAATGAAGACAATATTTGAGTTTAGTAAAGATTATAAATAATCCCTGTAAAATGTATCAGTCGGATGCATTATATGAAAGTGACGATGATGGTACAATTGGTTACTCTAGTGATGATAATGAGATTGACACCAGTCATCGAAGTGTTCATACCCTTGACTATTCAAGTGATAGTTCAAGTGAAGCTAGCCTTGTCCTACAAAATGTTCGTAAACGTGCAACACCCATATCAAGCAGTGATGATTCTGATGTAGCAGACGATGGATGGAATTGGACAGAAGAAGAAAATCTGAATGAAAAATCCAAATTTCAAAATAAAATATACTCTTTCTCAGCCTTCACGTAACCGTTCAGTTGAGCGAAATTAAATGGTATTTTTCGGTCGCATCAAGTTCCATTTCATTCGTATGTCAAGGGGTTAACTAGTCTCTCCTATCCGATTTAGAGACGATTGAAGAAGTAGCACGAAATAACTCGAGTTTAGCCTGCACAAAAATTTGAGTTTCGTTTAAATATATCTCTATATTCGTTAATTTGTAATTCGCCTGTAAAAAGATGAATCGAAAGTCTATTATCCCTGGAAAACAGTTTTCGATCGCATTAAGTAATACGAAACTGTGTAACGATAACACCATTTTGAGATGTAAAATAATCTGGTGTAAATGTAAAACATACATAGAAGTTAGATTGGGCTGTCAAGTTGACGCGAGAAAGAATAAGTTAAATTCTTAGAAGACAGCGAAATGATACAATGCCGGATGAAAAGAAGTATTTGTCTTAGAAGAAGGTCTTTCACGGCTGAGGTAATCATTAAAGGCTAACATCGGACTACGAAGAAACCACGAAGCATAAATAAAATTCGTGAATCCTTTTCACGACGAAATACTCTTTCGTAATTAGCATTTTATTCCTTCGTTTTTTCTCTTTTGTGATAAACGGAAATCTTTATTTTCCTTTGTATTTGCTTCATGTTGTATCAATTTAATTAATCGAAGTATTTTACATTCATACCGTTCCATTTCGTACTTCAAGAATATATGTATCTGGTACCCTTGGACAGTTTTGTATTTTCATCTGCGATCGAAAACTTTTTGCCAGGGGTAATAAAATAAAGCTACCAGCATAAGATCTTTGTATTCCGAAAGAACCTTGCACGATTTTCATTCTATTCCATTGACCAGAAAGCTAAAACGTTTATAATACTTCTCATGGATATTTCTTGATTCAAAGATTGTATAACATCCGCCATTTTGTTTAAGTGTTCAAAATATAAAATGGGAAAATGCAAAATTGAATTTCACTTAAGCGTATGTGTGCTGATCAGTTTTAGAAGTAATTTTTCCCGTTAATTTGTAAAAATTTTATTCTCAGCTCTCAATTTACTGTTATATTATCAGCTACATACACAAGAAACAATAAATCTTCAATTTGTATCTAACATTCGATTTCTATTATACGATAAATGAGCCGTTTATTTTGAAAGTGGCCTAACTCCATTTATCTTCAAATCGAGATATTTAAGGGTTTGCGTTTCAATGAATTTAAAAATATACGTATAGGATACTAATGAGTCATACTGCTTAAGTGTATCTAAGGATGTTAAATTTATAGTTCCTATTAAAATAGTGGCAATTATTAAGTGAATAATATGCATTTTCTTACCAAGAATGGAGTTAGGCCACTTTCAAAATAAACTTTTTGATCACTTCATTGACCAGCAAATTTTCGTGTTACAAAATCTTAATAATTTTAAACATATTAGTAACAATATTCTTCATAACGAAAATATCATGTAAAAGTGTAACTATTAAGGTAGCTAACTCGATTTTATTGAAAAATGGACTTAGGTCATTTTCAAAATAAACTTTTTGATCACTTCATTGACCAGCAAATTTTCGTGTTACAAAATCTTAATAATTTTAAACATATTAGTAACAATCTTCTTCATAATGAAAATATCATGTAAGAATGTAACTATTAAGGTAGCTAACTCGATTTTATTGAAAAATGGACTTAGGCTACTTTCAAAATAAACGGCTCAAATATCTACGCATCATTTCTCTAATGAACTTCTGAATTTCACAATGAACAATATAAACGGTTTTAGCAAAGAAATGGTTACTTATAAGTATCGTTGTTTCAGCAATAACGAAAGCAGATGAATGAGGTACGGTTATCGAATACAAATAAAATAAAAGATCACTAACGTTACAGCAATGTCGTATCGACGTCAAGTAGAAATCGTATAAAGTGGAACAACCGATAGCTCTTCGTTACTCAGTGCATTCACATAGCGATTAAGTTAAGAAAGGAAAATCTATTTTACGTTCAACTCCCTCGAGCTTTTCTGAGGCTAGAAACGGAAGGAGTAACAGAAAGAGCAATATTTCCGATAATATCAACCCTTAGCTGACGAATGCCGCCATACTCGGGACATTATAAATATTTTTTAAAAATCGAATGCCGCCGTACAAGCGGTATGACGTGATACTTGCCATACTTGTACTAAAAAACCTAGTATCCACATAGAGGACTGTTTGAAGAAATACCACACCCCAAAAAATATAAGTAATTTTGTATAAATACATTGTAAATCTATAAAAAATAAATTTATATGTAGGAATGCGATCGAGCGGATGCGAGTTTGGGAAAGTCTGAAGAGTAGTTGAGTTGGGCGATTGTCGTGCGAACGCAGAATGTTTGGGCTCGAATGTTTCTAAGGCGTGAAAGATGAGAACTTGAGAAAACAGTGCGACTGAGAAATTCTGGGTGGTCGTGACCGAATGCGTAGAGTAAGAAAGGTTGACAATTAGAATGAAAGGAAACGAGTGTTTGGAAGAATATATGACGGGGAAAATGCGAGCGCGAGGCAGAAAGCTTTTGACTAACGTAGAAGAAAGGTTTGGTTGTGAACGTAGAAAGAGTGTTAAAGTTGCTAAGTTGTAAAGTCGTTTAAGTTGTTTTGTTAAATTGTTTTAAATATACTTTTATTAATATTTTAATCGCTTCACTTTTATTTTTCACACTTGAATTCCATCTTCCGTTCTACACTTTATAGAACATTTCCTATATATATATTAGATATACCAAACACATCTATTCGTTTATTTCAACTCCCATTATTTTTCTGTACTTTTTACTTCAGTATCCTCTTGTATTGGTATATCTGTTTATATACTTATTATTACTGAAAATTTCCATAAACTCCTATTGGAAATAGGGATTTATATTGCTTAAATAAAATACACTCTTATTTGAGGTATTATAATACTTTATTATATAGCACGAGGAAGGGCAACTGAGACCGAACACTGCGAGCTTTGTCATGAGTCTAGCAAAACGCAGTGGTCGAAATTCCTACAACCCCGTCCGGGTCCCTCAGCCCCTTTGTTCTGTTCCTTAACGTTTTTGAACTTCTTAAAATGCCAGATGTAGCTTGGATTCTTAGAAGAAGCCTTTGAGAAAGTATATACGTTGAGAGAAAGCTGGTTTATGGTTAAGTTTTGCTGCGCAGTATTTCTGTATTCAATTTCTAACAACTCCAATAAAGCGATATTAATCAAGCTGAGGAAATAAAGCGATTAATTTCTTAAAAACTTGTCGATCTATTGATCATTGCTTTAGAAAAATGCGATCTTCCGTTAAAGGTTAAACAATGTCACGAAACAGAATGTTTGATGACTTGTCATCGTATTGAACATCATATGGATCATGCTTTAAATGCAGCTGAACCTCGATAACTCAAATCTCAAGGGAAGAATTGAAATGTTCGAGTTACAGTGGTCTCGATTAATTGCAAGAGAGGTTCGGTATACGAAACTTCGACTTACACAGGCTTTAGTTAATAGCTTTCCGATTGTAATGACTTAATGAAAGAAAAATTCAATTTTTAAAGGCATATTTTTGTATTATAGGGGAAGGTTTTATCGTTGTGTGGGAGGGAAAATGTTTTTGTGAAATTTAACAATAAAAACTGAAGTTATAATCTGAGCGAAGTAAAAAATTGTCGTCCAATACCGGCCACATTATTTTTTTAAGTTTAATCGATTGAGATATTTATAAAAAGGCATTCAAATAATAAAATACACATATATAAATATATAAATGGAAAAATATTCATCAATAAAATAATTATTTCAATGCTGTAATGCTAATGGAACGAAATAGCGAAACTTAAATAAAATTAGCGGAACATGCTAATAAGGTTAACAGAACTTTAATAAATCAGATAAAAAGTGTTTAATTTTTAGCGCTGCATCACCATGTCATACAACAATTCCCAGAAACAATTATATTCAGAGCACGAAAAAGTGTTGAAACTTCGGGGATTGACTTCACCTTCGTGAAAAAAATGTTCTACAATTCCAATTAATGTAACCAATCACACTCTGTATGCACACAAATTTTTCTTGAAATCAGAATTTCAGAATTTTCTTGTAATATACTGTACGAATACTTTTTGGAGCCACTGTATAATAGCGGTGAAAATGTTTGCGAGTGACTGCAAATGCATAACTGTTCACATTTTCAAACAGAATTATTTCGTGTGTTCTACAGTCTTTTTTCATAGGCGATGAGTTATCTTGGGATTTAAATCGAACGCAGCTTCATAGCCCCGAAGTCGAACTGTTACGAAGTTCCGGAAGTTTCGGGAACTCGGTTAATTCCTTTAATAACTCAGCTTAATTCCTTCCCGTTGAAGTTGGTAATGAAATTCAGCGACACAATGAAGCTGTGGATACAATAAAATTCTACTTCCATGCGTCAATTTCCTGACAATTTGCTACAACACACAATTGAAACGTACCTGCTCGTGCATGGGAAATATCCCGCCAAGAATTACGTCACCGTTGATCCGAATCAGCTTCGAGCCATCCTCGTCGTGACCTTTCAGGTTGTGACACTCGCTCACGATTGAACAGTACAATATCCATGTGAAAATTGTTTCCATGCCCATCATCTTGTTCAACGAACCTCGAATTCTTTCCTAACACCTGAAACCAAATTACAATGTTATTTGCTTCTGCTGCATAGGTACAAAGTTCTCCATCCTGATACTTTCTATAAGGGCTATTAGGATCATTGTACAGAATGTGCAGAACTTCGGTTTTTCCTGGTTCATTATTACAATTACGTAGTCATGTTATTATATTTTTGATCATCCAGCGATAAAAGCTGGGCTCAAACTGAGAAAACAGATTTAGATTCCTGTTCCTTGTTAGCACTTGATTTTGTTACTGTTATCAACATTCTTAAAGTAATAAAATTGTTAAACAAAAACCATCCTTCGTTATTGTTTGTGTTGTGTTCAAACAATTCAAGAAAATATATTTTCAAGGACAATAATACAAGCAATTTGTATATTTGCACGTAATTGTAAATCTAAATGTAGAATCATTCAGTTTACGTTATTGAATACCGTTTAAATCTGTATATCTGTACAGTGACACACTTATATCTGCGTTTAAAGGTGTAGTTAACCGTTTGAATCCTAGGGGTGGTTGAAAAAGTCTTGTCGAAAAGAGCCACGCGGCGCGATAGCGTTTGTCTTGTTGATTTGTATCGAGAATTAGTTCACTATTTCTACCAAGAGGTGTCAAAGGACACCTTTCAAATTTCAAATTAACATTATTCTCTAAATTTAATCATTTCTCGACAACTAATTTTTCGACTTTTCGTACAACAGTTGTTAAATTAATTTAGCAATATCATTTTCCTCCAGCTCATCCTGCATCTAAAAATGTGCATATAGTATACCTATTTCTACCAGTGAGGTGTCTTTTGACACCTTAAGGATTTCATAACAGTGTCTACTTTTAAACCGTTTTACATATAAATATCAACACCATTTTGCAGCATCATATCAATTGTAATCTGATTAGGGAATCCCGATTTCAATTGTAACGGAAGATATTTTGATATTTGCTTGTTTTTCGCCATGTTGCATTTTGCCAACCACATCCTTTCCAAGTAGACAAAAAAAGTGCCAAATAAAGTATTGCTCAGGTAATAGAGCAACAGGAACTTGCTTGCGGTGCGAAAAGTATACGTGTGGGAAGTGCTTAGTAGAGCAACCATTGATTTGTAAAAACTGTGGTACTGAATAACGAAAAAATTTTATTACAATGCTGTTTTTATGATTATTGTTTTTTTTTTCTTTTGTTACAAAGATTGAATTTTTATATATGAGACTGAAAGTTCGTTAAGTTAATGATATTACAATGTTTGACTATCTTTCTAATAAAAATAAAAAAATGAAGAAGGTAATATCTTTTAACTATTCTTCCCGTTATATTGCTCAAATTATCTATATTTAACTGATAATTTGAAATCCTGACAGTTTTTGCCATTATTTGCATTCAAACTCAAAGGTATCAAAAGACACCTTTTGGTCAAAATAGGTATGCAGGAAATCGTGGTAGAAATAGTGTTAATTTTTGAAGCGGCAATTAACCCCTTGACTTATAACCACGAGTGAGACTCGTGGTTTTCGTTTATGGCAAAAATTCCTTACCACGAGTCTCACTCGTGGTGAGGAAGTGATGCATAAAATGCCACGTATTATTATTTGAACCAGCAGTTGGGGTTATTTTTTGAACTTCTTGTTTACTATGGCTCGCGTGATCGACAGATAGCGTGTATGCCAAGGGGTTAAAAATAAAATATATCAGTTGTATGGTTTATGTGACAAAATGAAAGTAAAAATGCGACTGACATGCATTGATAAAGTTGAGTGTTGTGACTTCCAGAGAATATTTATAGCGGTCAAAAGTATAGTGGATCTTTTCGCCATGAAATTGAAACAGAGCGATTGCGCTGCGTGGGACTCAAACGGTGAAACGTACGTCTGAACAATTATTCGAATATCCGGAGTTGTTTTTAAAGGATCCGGATTAGTGTTCTTTCTCAAGAAATTTAGCTGTAAAAGAATTGTTACAAGTTTTAGTTATTTTTAGAAACAACTTTTTAATTAGCACAAACCGTTTGTTATTATTAGTCAACGATGTGTGTTTAAATACATTTATTGTACGTTGTACAGTTAATATGTTACGATTCACGTTATAGGAAATCGTGATGTACTAGAATTTCACTCGTATAACACGAATAATCTAAAGTAACGTATTTGAAATGATTATTCTCGTACAGACTGTTATTTTCTCTTGCCACTTCAAGAAACAAATAACCCACGAACATCTATCCAAAACAGATCCACCTTACTGTAACTACTGCAACCAACAAATCACCATTCAACACCTACTATATGATTGCAAACAATACCTAAGCCAAAGAAGAAGATACGAATTAAACCTAAACACCGCTTTGACCTCTCAGAAACACCAAAAAAACGTAATCAGCTACTTAGAAGAAATAGAAAGAGGAAAGTCCAGTAAGTCGTTAAAGACCTCGAAGTCGATGTGACTCGAAACTTTATAATAAAAAGAAAAATAATCATGAAACAAAATTATTTCGTTGAAATTAAACGAGGGGAATTCCTGTATTTTATTATTTAGCGCGTTTTAGGAATGATAATATGTTCGACACGTTATACGGAGGCCTATTGTACATAGTTTAATTTCGAAAACGAAAATACAGTTTTGATGTATAAAATTCATAATGAAAAACACTGTAGCACTGAGAATACTGATAATTGAATTTTAATGAATCAAATGTAAGCGCCACAAGCATTTTAAAACATTTCATCCAATTTTGCTGATGTTTTACTATACAAATGATTTTATGGTAACTCTCGCTGGACGAAAAGGTGTTCAAACGTTGATGTTCGAATAGACTACGTTTTAATTGACACGTTCGATGCGCAAGATTCGATCTGGTTGCCATTCTAGTTTTCATTTGCTTCGTTTATAGACAGAACTATCGATTCTAACTAGGAGTAGACAAGCACAAAAGCTTGTCGATGAAACGACGACAATTCGCGTATGCGAAATGACAATGTTACCGTAACAAAACAGAAAAACGGAGAAAATATGGACGGTATCGCGCAGACAGCCAATTGATGAGTCAAACGTTACTTTAACAGTTGCAACTGACACAGTCAATAGAGTATGGAAAAGTATGTGCTATGCAACAAACTGTATTTCCATTATTTTATCATTCTGACCTATGGCTATTACGATTACGATCCCTGTTAGGTTAAGATTGTCTTATTGTAGTTATTATGGTTAAGTATTGTTATTATTATCATATTATTATTATTATTGTTATTATTATCATGATTATTATTAATGTTATTAGTATGATCGTTAGTATTATTATTGGGTAGCGGGAGGAGTATGTTAGCGACACCGCATTTTGGGTGGTCGCTGAAAAAGGGCCTAGACCGTAATTTAGGCGAGTGACCGACTTATGACTGGGTATCTGGTGTGCCTGGCGAGAGACCTTGTTGGAAAGTATGAATGCAACCCGACGTCTCGAAGACGTGCAGCCATCAGGCGCCAAGGGTGGTATTGTTTATATTAGTCGCGGGAAAGCCTTAACATTGCGAGCAACCCGACGTTGCGTCGCAAAAAGGAAAAGACCTTTGTCCTGTAGGATCTGGCCACGGAGTGGGGAAGGCTATGCAGCCTTCCGGAAAGAGGACTGTGATGAACCACACGGACTTACACCAGAACCGTCATCAGGCATAGTCCAACCTTTTTTTATTCCTTTCAAACTTTTAAATCTAACAAGTATAAGTGTATTACGAGAGGGAAACGGATAGAGAAAGAGTAATTGTAAGTAGGTTAGAAGAGCGAGTGGAAAAGGCGGTGAACAGTATGAATGGGATAAATGTAAGCTAGATATAAGCCAAAGAGATGATTGTAATACGGAGAAGTTGTATTCCTAGATGGAAAACAATAAAGAAATAATGTAATGTAATGTAATGTAATTATTTTATCATTCTTATTGTCCTCCACTTATTCATCAAAATGTATTAGAAAACGGCATATTATTATGTCCTCCAACTTAATGAATATGTTGATTTTATTATCAAGAAAGTTACCTTAGATTTCATCTTTAGGAATAGTCACGAATTTAAACGTCACAATACAACGCTCCTCTTATACATGGTGGGTCACCACATACTGCCATCTAGATTTACGTCATTATTATGAGGTTGAATGGTTTTGAGAGGGGCACATTCTTGCAAAAGAGAGATACACGACAGAGAGGTTTAAAAACGCCTGAAAAATGAAGGTGTCAACATAAATACCGACGCGAGTGTATATTTGTTTCATTTTGCTGGCTCTTTGGTCTTAAACTGTAGTCCGCCACAGTATTTAAAATGGCACTTTAAAAATGTCGAGTGTGACTCGACATAGGAGTTACTGTGATAAAAACACGCCGAGTCACACTTGACAAAAGAGTGCAACGGGTTAATACTAGAACTACCGACAATTAAATTGTACTTATTTGTATGGAAGAGATGAAATTGAAAATCATATGAAAAAACAAATCCTTATTCATACCTTTTGCAAAAAATCATAGTAATGTAGAGGTGCCGAATTTGCCATGACGTGGGAGAATGGATAAGAGTGAGGGTGAGTGTGTGTATGTGGCGTTCGTCGCGAATGTTCGGTCCTGGCGGGTAGCGCAGGTGCGTGGAAAGGAGCCTTCTCGAATGTTCGATGACGGTTTACTCTAATGGGTAAAAAGAACGCCTTCTCGAACATTCGATGATGGCAAACCCCCACCACCTGTGCTAATGCGTATAAAAAGAGATGCATGTCCGCCGGGCGACATTCGTTAGAAGTTCTGGACGTTCCAGTAAACTGGTCTAACGCTGTAAAATGTCTTGGAGTTATCCTTGACAAAAGGTTGACGTGGTTACCAGCACTCCAGGATAGGTGTAATAAAACAGTCAAAGTAGCTGCTGCCCTTAGACCGCATTTAGTTCAAGGCTCAAATCTAAGGAGAGAAATCAGACTGGCGATTTACAAAATATGTATTAGGCCCGTGCTGGAATACGGCACCATAGTTTGGTGGGATTGCATTTCTAAGTCCCAAAAGACAACCGTCCAAAGGGTCCAAAATAAGATTCTGAAAACCATCACTAACTCACCTAGGTTGACAAGAACAATTGAACTGCACACAAAGGCTAATATCCCCTTGGTTGAAGACCATGTACAGCACTTGGTGACAGGCTTCAGCGTCGTGAAAAATACAAACTATCTTATCAGAGATATTGCAAAGTTCAATAGGCATACAATACCCTACAAAATTAAGGTTAAATTCCCTCTTTTTGAGAAGTTCAGTAATCGCTGTGATGATCCTGACTTGCTAAATTAAAATACTTTGGCGTACTTTGTTTGCGCCCTTCATCTTCCCCTTTTCCTACTGTAGGAGTTAAACTCACTCTTACTAATTTTATCAATTTTATTAATATTATTAATACTCTTAGCTCTTACTGTTATTAACTACTGATATTATACTGTTTACTTCAATGTATTATATTAATCTCTTCTTTAATTAGTATTAAGTTTCTTTGGGAACTCTAAATAAGTTACGGTACTTTCGGGGTTAAGGTGTAACTCATGAAAAACTCATAATCGCAATCATTCTCGAAAGCATGTCTTTCCAACCCGGTTATCGCCCGACTGGATGATTCTATCATTTTCTTTGTGTGTCAAATTATATCTTAAGTGGTTTTTTGAAAATTTTCCATTCGTCTCCTACATCAACGCTTTCTACTGAAACCTAACACTACATGAAGCCAGCTACAAATATATCTTGAAGACTGTTGATAAGCTGGCTTTTCGCTGGCAGGTGCAACACCCGGGGAGGCATCATCCAGTAATCATTGGGCCACGAACATCCTCGTGGGACTGGTGTACACCCCAAACATCTCATTGGCAACTTCAAAAAAAAAAGCCGGGCGACATTCGTTAGAGATTCATTAGGCGACATTCGACGATGCGATTAAGTGTAATTTATCAGATTAATATAAGCTTGCGTGTACCTGTCCTACAGTAAATTTTGGAAGCTTTACCACAGTGAATTTATAAGGTTGTTATGAACAATCTCCAATTGGTCATATTGACTAGTCTAGTAAATCTAGAGTTAAAAATAGAAATTAAACAGCTCGTGGTACTCTGTATCTTGCGTAGTTTGGTTAAACGAAGCGAGAAACGGTTCGGTTCAGTTTTTTCCGTTTTTCTTCCTTTTTTTGGTATCATTCAGTTTACCGAGGAACGAGGAAACCCTCGCGTGGCCCTATTCTTAATGGACACTCAAGAACCGTTGCGCGCAATACACACACTGAGAGGGAAGATAGGAGTACTATTCCGTTTCATTAAATGCGATTTCTGTTGGATTTCCTTTCTTCGCGTTGCTTGCCACAGTACAGTCTCCCTATATGTGAAAAAGATCTCGACTCTTTCAAGTAAAATTTTTATCCCCACTACTGGGGGGATGCCCCCCATACAGCTTGGCCTTCGAGCAAATCTGTGTAGTGTAATCTGATCCCCTATCGAATAACTTTGCGAGAAGATAAAACATAATGCTACTGCAATAACAAAAATTTCTTAATTCTTATCTTTTTTCTAATGCAACTCTCTTTAATATATTCTTCATATTTTCCTGATTAAAACGAAACCAAACACAACATGTTTCGGATGACATTTAGTTATACAATGAATAATAACAAAATCTATTATTGAAACTGATCAATTGCAGAAATGAATTGTTACTTACGATTGTATAACAATAATGCTGTATCTGCAGATTGTTTTACCCGCACTTTCATAATTTTCACTCATATATTAAAATGAGAATTCCTATTTAGGAGAATTTTCTCCTAGAAAAGATAAATTACATTTCATATAATAATTAGAGTTAAATATTGCCGTTTTTATTATTTTCCAAAAAAGTAGCTCCACATTTCATCCCACGCTTTTAGCATATACATATACAAGAAAGTTTTTTAGCACGTGAAACGGTTAAAATAAATCCACGGTGACGTGCCCCAAGGAAGTGTCCGTGGCGACCTTCCTGCCCTCGCCACTAGGAGGGATCAACCGATTACCTTTCTCGCAAGTGCTCAAGTCCGTCACGGTTTCTATATCTTTGTACTTTATTATTAGGTGCGTAAATTAATTCTGTGACTTTCACCTTCCTAATTTTTGAATCTTTTCTAACCGATGTAAACGTTGTGATATGCGTTGGTGAATAACAGTTGCAGTATAAGCTCCAGTTGTTCTTTCAAACGTTTCTCATAAAGCTTTTTCAAACTTTTTTGCCTATCCTCGACGTGGCTTGTCTAATAGATTAAAATCTCCAGTTCGAAATATTTGAAACCACTTTTTACACGTTTTATACGTCACAGCATCATTACCCGAAGCGGAAGAAACCATCTTTTAGCTTCAGAAGTATTTTTCTTCAGTTGAAAAGCAAAAAGAATGCAGTGCCTCAAATGCTTTTTGTCGAATGCCATATTGTTTATTGCTATTAGGTGAAATTTTTCCGAGTTCTCATTAATAGTTTTAACAAATTGTTGACCGGTCACGAGTTAATTCGTGTCTTCCTGTTCAAACGTTGCTGACCGGGCACGAGTACACTCGTGATCGATGCGCTTTTCTTTGATAATTGTTGTTCAGCCCCACGTTCATATCACAGGCTGTGTTTTTCGCTAATAAAACCCGTCAAGTCGTGTCTCTTTTGAAGTAAAAAAAATTGTTTGACAAACATCGCTTCATCGATGAAGATGTTACGACGATTTTAGTAACGAGCAAATTTGCTCAAAAACGTGCGGTCCGCAATGTGTTAATATTCCTTAGAGTATAATGTTGCTACTTTAAAATCGCTATAGGGCGGGAAAAGGATTTTAATTTGAATGGAAGTTAGAAAGCGCTAAATGTAAAGGCACCAAATTCATTTGCACACCTAATATATTATATTAAACCTAATTAAGTTTATTTAATACAACAGTTCTACCTACGGATGAAAATGGGTTAAACATTAATGTGTTCTAATGGTTGGAACGGGTGCGGTAATATTCTATGGGGAGTACTTAAAAATTTTATTTCCAACCTGCAACGAGCATCGAAAATAATAAATAGAGAAGTATTATTATTAGTGCGTGTGCTTGCCGCAGTAACTACGGAAGCGCCTGAAAAAGTTTCTCGTCCGCTCTCATTATTCGATTACGCGATTGCGTTGAACGCAGCTAGCAACATTACGAGCATCCCTCCGACTAAAACTCGTTTTAATAACCCGAGTAACTATAGTGGACGAACTTTCTATAGGATCACTATCTTCAATAAGAATTTAAACAATTCTGCTGATAACGTAACGGAAAAAATGCTAGGAAATAATTAAGGTGTAACGAAAATTAGAAAATTAATACACAGATCTGAAAAGAATGTTTTTTTCTTTTGTAATTCGTGTTTAATGTCGCATCAACCTTCTGGACATTAGAGACGACTTGGTATTCTTGACGGAAACAAGATATTACAGCTTAACGCACAGATATACAGGGTGTTCGGACAGCCCTGGGCTTAAATTGAAAGAGTAACTCCCTGAGACATTCTAAGACGAAAATCAAGCGTAACGATTTTGCGTTTGAGGCTTTGTTTACGAGTTATAACTAGTTAAAGATATCGTTTAATCCGGACCGTTCGACACTTGAGAGCGGGTGCATCAGTGCAGGATGTAAAAAGATATTCGATTTTGATCGAAATCTGCTAGCGATTCCAAACTTTTTAGTCGGTCGTGTATGTACAGTGGTTTCAAAAAGCACTCGTATGCTATAGTATAAATAAACTTATTTGACTCTGAAGCTCTGATTTCGATAAAAGTTCTTAATAAAAGTTCATGAGTATGTACAGTGTAATGGCACACGTATAGGTTAATTGTTATTTTATCGAAGTATTACTTTAAGCAGGTGAAATCAGCGTTAAAACCTTGAGTGCTTCTTGTCGTCTTTTAAACATAACTTAGTAATGGTGCGTAATTAAGTAAAATTGTTCAGATAAAAAATGTTTCATTTTTAATGCTGTATCATCCTGTCATTAAAAAAGAAAATCTCAAAGGAACTTGTATTCAAAGCATGATGAATTGCTGAAACTTCGAGGGTTGTTTTCACCCCCTCTGAAAGGTTTCCCGTCGATAAAAAAATTGATCTATACGACTGATTATACTCTATGTACGCACAAACTTCCATTGAAATCAAAATTTCAGGATTAGATGAATTTCCTTAGGATATAGTATACGAATACTTTCTGCAGCCACTGTATATCCATTTTGTATGTGAACTAATTTCATTTCGATCGTTTAATCTCGGTCTAGCTGAAAGAAACTTGTACTACTCAAACTTGATACATGGCAAGAAGCCAACAGTCCAATTTTTATGATAGTACGCATTATCACATCGGTTCGTCGAATTGATTTCAAAGCAGCAACGCTACTTAACATGTTTATGAGTATTGGAAATAATTAAATCAGTCTAAATATATGATTTTATGCAAAAGTTGTTTGTAATTTTAAATGAAAATAAGTAATTATAATTATTTGTACAGTGTAATATTGATACAACTTCAACTTTACTCCTTTTCTTATTCATATTGTGAAAATAAGAACGCTACAATTAATTTATTTACCTATATCTGTTGTATGGTGCTCATAATATAAAAATAATATGAAAAATATTCTGAAAAAATTCGATAAGACACTTTTAAGCATGCAAATCAAAGCTATAAATATTTGGATGTTTAAAAAGATGTTGAAAAAGTTTTGTATCTGCAATTATTTCATAGTATAGCGGCAAAAACGTAGTCTGGAGTGGTGGTGGTGCTATTGCAGCGCGAATAAGAAACGATGACATTGCACGAAAGTATTAAATTTGAAACTGTAAGCCCCTGTAATCACTTCTTTCTATAATGCAACAGTCGTTAAGGACTTTTTACAAGGAAGAAGATTACAGTTCCTGAGCGCTCGCCATTTTCACGTTCAATACTAACCGTACAGGCACTTTATACGTAACTGTCCGAAACAAACGTTATATTTTTCCAAAGGGAATACGAGTAATTGGATTTTTTTATATTCCACCCATAACGGGGGTTAAATAGGGGTTAAAAGGTTGTTTGAAAATCCGCCTATTTTGAAGCAAACGCTATAAAAATTAGTAAGTAGTTAACTTTCTGGTTAAAATTAAAGTTAAGGGCTTGCGAAATTGGACATTTCTTTAAAATAGCTAGTGACAAATAAGTAAGAAAGGAAGTATGCAACTGCTTTATAAGACAAACAATCGATTGTAATTATGTACCTGCTAAATTTTATTAATTTTCCGTTAAAGTAATGAACTTTACGTTTATTTTTAACGTTGCGAAAGAAATTTGAAGTTTGTAAACTGGAGTTAAACTTGGAAGAGATTGATATGAAACTCTAAAATTTTAACCAACTAAATGTATTTAATGGATTGGAAAGGCAGAAAATGAACAGGTTGGCAGGAGAGAAGAGGGTAGGTAGGTAATGTATGCATTAAATCTTTGTAGGTGGTTGAGAGAAAAAAGCCCTGTCAGCTACATACATTGTTCCGGTATTTGTCGTAAACCGGTTGAAGAGAAGAAAAGTTCATTATACACGTAAAGTGGATGCAGTTGTTTCTACTGTATTTCACGTTTATTTGATTCTATAAGCATTTGACATTTTGAAATTATTTATTCGTAAAATAGGTACGGTTTACTGTTTAATAAAGTTAATTGAGAATCAGTCAAATTTAACAAACTGTTTGACGTGTGTTTGATTTACAAATATAATTGATTAATAAATTTAATTTCTTGTGAAAACAAAATTGGTATTCATTTCATCTTTAGTATTACTGTTAGAGATTGTACAAATTATGAATCCTGTTCGAAATTATAATAATACAGATTACTGGTTACTATAATAAATGCAGAAACATATTAAAAAAACTTTAATTTATAGATTTGACTTCGTCATTTTTAACAACAAAGCTTTTTTTCACAGACGTTTTACTTTTTATTAGTAATAATTAACTTTTAATATGTATATACAGGGTGGGTCACCACATATTGCCATCTAGATCTACGTCATTATTATTACGCATAGTGGGAAATGTTTCAGATGAGGTTGAATGGTTTTAAGAGGGGCACAGTCTGATGGTACTTGATGGAAATCGTAACTTTCTGATCAATGTTATGAATTCAATGTGATAACTATTTACCTTATACAATAAATCGAATCTTCCCAAACCGTTGGATACGACGAGGTGGCTCGTTTTCGAGCTGATTCGTTTTCCGGCGAGATCAAATCTAACGCCCGTCGACTTTCTTTTGTGAGGGCTACTTGGAAAATAAAATGTACGCTGAGCCTCCGACTACAATGGCCAATATGGGGGATCGTATTATCATTGAGTATAACAAAATAACATCAGATACACTACACAATGTTAGTGAATCGTTAATTTATCGATCCAGAAAGTGTTGTGATGCAAATGAACGCCATATTGAACCATTTCTGTAAATAGACATTAAAATTAAAACATCTCCTAAACAAATGATTTCTCAACATAAATAGGTTAATACTTTTTTTATAAAGAATAGGAAGGAGCATCAACTGAGGCAATAAAAAAATATATGGTTCTATTTAGAAAAATATTAATGACTTTCATATATTCTTTTTCGCATCCACATTGACGAAAACTAGTACCATTAGAATGTGACCCTCTCAAAACCACTCAACTTTATCTGAAACATTTTTCGCTATACGTAATAATAATGACGTAAATCTAGATGGAAATATGTGGTGACCCACCCAGTATACAATAAATGTAGAGGTATACGGAAGTATGCGTAATTTTTCGATTAGAAAAAATAAATATACAGTTGCAGTTTAATCGATGAAATATTTTACTTCTCTTCAATGAGCTTTTCAATACTGGAGGATATATTTAAAACCATGACATTAATCCACTGTTTTAATAGTTCATGATGGCAAGTATTTATTTCATACTTCATATTGACAACACGTGCTTTTATTTAAAAATTTCAATCAATGATGCAAAGTCTTTTTTTCGACTTAAAACACACGAGTTTCACCTCCGCGATTAATAAGCTCGTCGAGTGTTCTGTTTCAGAAATATCGATACTGTCCAGAACTGGGTGCCGCCTGTGGCTAAGGGAACTTCCCTTAAATTCATTTAGCAAAATGTTGATATTTTGGATTAATGGAAGTATAATATCTTATTAGAAAGGACACATTCTCAGGATCGTGGAATAATTAATTTGACTTTTTATAAATGATACCGAAATATCGTTATTATACACCATCAGAATAAATATTGGGTTGGCAACTAAGTGATTGCGGATTTGAAATAAAAATGAAAATTCAAAATTTTTATTTGAAAATATGACTTTATTAAATTAGGTATTGTCGGTTTTTGTGCCATCTTTCAGACAGTGTCATAATTCCATGTTCATAAAACTTCTAATTTTTACCAGCAAAAAACTGAATGAAATGAGATTTTCCATGATCAGTGTCATTAAAAATTGTATCATTTAAATAGTTCTGCATGAAACGAAATAAATAAATAAAGCCTTTCTTTCAAGGCTCATAACTTCTTGTATGCTTGCGATGCGTTCCTGCCTTTCCAGAAATAATACAATAAAATTTCTCTGAAATGCGTGTTTTATTCTTCCATTTTTAAATTGAGATAAAAACCAAACTAAATAAGTAATCGATACAATTTTCTTACTAGCTAAAGGTGGAAATCCAAACAACAAGAAAACAATATAGGTTAGGTGCTTTGAACACGTTGGCAAAACGAAAGAATGTACTAAAATCATCTATCGACAAAATCCGCAATCATTTAGTTGCCAACCCAATAATTTCTTAATATTTGCATTGCTGAAAATGAGATATAAAATTAACACAACATTTGCATATGGTCGTTTTTACGGTTTCCTTTTATATTATTTGATTATATCGCAGTAATGCGGTAAATCAATAAGTTTAAAGCATAAGGTCTCAGAATTATAGATAGGAATGCTATCACTATTTTATAAATACTTATTCGCGAAGCAGGAAATGTATTACATCCATTTTATGTGTGATGTAATAAACTCAGTGGGTAGTAATAAATGTAATAAAGGGAAGATTGGAATGTTAGCAACGGAGCAGGGGAAAGATATTCTAACAAAAGTAGGTCACCTAATTGTATGTAATTGTAATGATAAAAAATACTTTGTACACAATATGTTACTTAAATGCTGTTAAAGCACGAATTAAATCTTTTGGCCGAGTGTTACTTTCAGTCTTATCTTATCGTAGAAAGCTTCTGAGCCATTCAGTCTTTTTTTAACGAAAAAGTGTAATTGAGCGATCTACGTAATTACCTCTTTTAAAGGTCCATTTTCATAATTTGTGCTACACAGAATCTTTTTGTTTTAAGAGATAGAGCTTAACGACAGAACTATATACGTTTTTATGAAAATAATGTAAGTTATTATATCATGTATATTATGCGTATCGATTACTATTTAAATCACATTCCATTAAATCATCTTCTCGTTTTAAGTACAGTCAGTCACGAAAATACTATTCGGACACCGGTATATTTTAACTAAATCTACAAAGCACTTAAAAAATGCGTTATATTATGATAAAGTATAGCTTTTAGATAGCAAAAATGCGAAAACATTTTATTTTTTACGCACGATTATTTAAATATTGGAAAAGAAACGAAGAAATCGTTAACTTTCAGGTCGCAAAAATATTCACTTAATAAGCTTAATGTAAATTAAGTAAAATAGCAAATTTTTATAAAACTGAAGTACTGGTTTAGTTAGCTTAAGTTTTATGTTGTTTAACATAAGGTTTAATAAAAATTACTTTTTGTTAACAGCACTCTGTATGCGTTCATCCTACTTTAGATGAGTTGATCATTTTTCTGTAGTATGTAAATTTTTTGTATTCTTTAGGTGTCCCAATTCTTTGTACAAAAATAACCACACATTCACAAAGAACTTCAAGAAATATTCGGACTCCGTTATAGATTTGATCATTATGTTTGATCACGCATTCGCAAAGAATTCCACATTTTAGTTTAATAACTTAAATTTGCAAAGTGTTCGAATATTTTCACAAATCAATAATACATTGTTCTTCAATTTGCTTTACAATACTCGGATAAGGAATCAGCAGATTTTATACAATAAACTAGCAATTTTTTTATTTTTATCGAAGATGTATTTCAACTGCAGTATGTATGCAAATCATCTTTACAATATTCTGTGTAGGTACACCAAAAGTGAAAGATCTGCAAATTAGTTATCTGCGTATTGCGATATAACTCGGAGGAAAATGTATCTTTGAATTGTGAAAATATTTGCATATATTGCAAATTTATATATTAAATAAACTAAAATATCTTCTATCAAGAATTGGGACACCCAAAGAGTAAAAGAGTAAAAAATAAAACTAAAATAGGAATAAAACATACAGAGTATTACTAACGAAAAATAATTTTTATCAAGTTAAACAACATAAAACACGTTTTAGTACGATGGAAATATCGAGCTCTAGTATTTAGGTTTCATAAAAATTCGCTATTGTACTTAATTTACCTTAAAGTTTATTAGTCGATTTCTTCGTTTCCTTTCCAATATTTAAATAATCGTGCGTACAAAATAAAATGTTTTTGCATTTTTGTTATCTAAAACTTATACTTTGTCATAATATAACGTACTATTTAAGTGCTTTGTAGATTTAGTTAAAATACAAAACATAATGGTCAAGTCTATACCGATTTCCGAATATTATTTTCGTGACCGACTGTGGACTGCACGAATATTAGCAGAAGCTTTTATTCCAAATCCTTTTTTAATTAATTTAGTTTCCTGACTACGCGGCTACAGGCGAAATTATAAATTATGCAACAGCTGTTCAAAGACTTTGAGATTCTACCCAGTCGTTAAATGGAGTACTAATGAGATGAAGGAACGCGCACACCTAGTCGAACGTTAAAGAGAAACAAGTGTAAAGCGCATTCGTTCAGAAGCGCCTTTTTAAAATATCATTTTACCGATTACTGTAGGTATTCAATCTTCTTCTGTATTAAATGTAAAAGTCGTAACAGTAACTAGATGTGAACGTAATGAAATTCATTTAGCAAGTATGTACTTTACGTATCTCTCATACTGACTCATACAGGGTGTTTGTTTTATCCGAACTTTCTGAAATATCTCAGAAGGAACTGAAAGCGTTAAAAAGATGTTCTTACAAGAATTGTTTGGTATAAAGGAGGGCACAATGCGGTACAAATACTTTTTTGGCGCGCAAGACCACATAGGAGATTTCAATGTCAGGTTAATTGCGTGAGAGTGATTGCTTTTGCTGACGAATGTATGTTTGTGTATATGCGTGTAGAAGGGCCTGGAAGAATCTAGAAAAAACGGTTAGCTGAATGAGAGGGAGAGACTGCGTGAAAAAGAAAAGGATGAAAGTATGAGAGAATGGGAGAGTCGAAATTTTGTTGCCGATCAGAAAGTATGGATGAATGTACGAGTGACTATTTTCAATAAACATTTCATAGATCCAGAGTAAACGCCTTATTACATTAGTTAATTCCACCCTGCCAAATACAACAAATACTAATCGTACCAGGTTTATTAATATACCTATTATTAAAATTACGATTTATTAATAAATTATTTTATAATTAACAAATCCTTATTGTTAGATTAATAAATAATGCTATATATATAAATAATTTATATATATATAATTAATTAAAAATTTATAATCAATTATCAAATTACGATTTACTAATAAGATATTTTATAGACACAAATCATTATATATACATATTATTAAATGTATATATATCATCCTATATAAGTATTTATTAATAATTAAATATCTATATAAATTAATATAAATAACTTATATATTAATAATAAAAACAAATTGTTTTAAACGGAATACTATATGTTACGTTCTAAATTAAGTTTTTAGATTTAGTCGTATTCTTTTGAAAACCAATATTATATCAGATATATGTATATCTGCGATTCAACTAGCTAAGAGTATACCTGCTTCAGCCGCGTGTACTTGATAGAAGGGAAGCGCTGACCAGCTCCCCTTCCTACAATATTTTAAACTATTGCGATTGATTAAGGTCTAGCTACATCCTTTTGTATAAATACCGTGCAATTTCTGGAAAATACAGCATAAGCATTAACCAGTAACCTACCAACTCTGTCGTTCAATCAATTTGACACTTGGAACAACTCGCAATATCATCCTCTTTATTAACCCTAGAACTCCTGAGCCTCGATCTGTTACGCGAACTCCTAAGGGCGGGGTTCCTCGAACCCATACTTCTTTTTATACATTTATCCTGGAAAAAGTTGTTTGTTGGAAAATTTTTTGCAACGTTAGGATATGCTATAGTTTGTAAACAAGACAACATATGTTTTTGCGTTCAGTTTGGATTGATTTATGTATATTTATAAAATTAAATACTATTATAAAATAATATAGTAACGTGCAAGCTAGTTCGAACTTGATTCTTCTGATAAACATGAATGGCAAAGTATAGTATTAAATGAATGTTTTCTGCAAACATAGTTTTTGCAATTGTAACAAATTTGCATTAATTTTAATAAACTATTATACTTTATGCGTCTACTTTTGGCTTCCAGTATACACTGATAACATCTTCCCTTTTTTGTCAGTTTTGTATCTTTTCGTATTTTAGTTCGTAGTGTCTTTCCAGTTAAAGTTCCCAATTAGTTACATAGTTTCATCATCGTTCTGTAATTTTTATACTTTGGAGAAAAGGAGAGCGTGAGGGTCCACTTCGCATGATCGCCACCGTCATCACGGCGCGTAGTCAGTTATATTTCTCTTATACTTACTAATTTTTTACACATAGCAACGGCAACTTTTTAATATCAAACTTAAATGTGTATACAACAATAAATAATTTTAAGGGAATCTTTTATAAAAGGGAAATGATTCTAATTTAATATTTTCCAATTTGTGGGTTCGAGGAACCCCTCCTTAGGAGTTCTAGGGTTAAGAGTAAACTTTCGCTGCGTAAGACCGCGATTTCGAGAGCGATACACTGATCTCATATCTATGCCGACCACAAACACTATGTACTTTTTTATTCATAGTTTGATAGTACTCGTTGAGAGAAATCCAACGAGCTGCTGTTGTAGGCGTTTCGTGTTGTAGCAAGTTAAAACCCACAATACTTTTCAAAAGGTAATTCAAGGATGCATCGATTGGTTCAACAAAATATACATTTTACACGATGAAAAATGGAGTGACTCAGGTTTTTTTTATCGAATGCAACATATTTTACTATTTCCTACTATTGCAATTTGTTGTTACTTGATTACAGTTTAACTTTTATTTAAAAGGTTTTTTCATTTGTTTTCCGAAAACATCTGAAACATTAAAGTGACGAAATTGGAGTAATTTAATTTTTTACAACGAAACATAATTTAATATAAACGTTTATTTTGTATATATAAGATTTCTAAGTATTTCCTTATTTACAGGCCTATAGCCTTTTTACAAAAGAAAAGCATAAAAAGAAAAAGTAATTACGAAGAAAATTCATCGGAAGGTAAATGGGAGATTAGAAAAATTAACAAATGCATATACACCAATACCCCACTTTGCGTCGGGGTTACGTTCCAAAAAAACACGACGCAAAGTGAATTAAGATTTTCTATAACAAACCATGTAAAGATCGAAGATTGAAACTGAACTCTAAAATTAGCAAAACAAAGTGAAAATAAAACTGTATTAAAATTACGTTGATTTTCGGTTAGAAGAGGAATTACCGAGTTTTTTTGGCATGGCGCAATTAGAAACAAAAGTAGAGCCATCTGTTAGAAAAGAAGAAAAAAATTCAAGACTCGAATCCAAAACAACGCAACCTCGAAAACCTAACGACGCGCAATGAAAATTAGTACTAATTGAGCAGCGACGCAACATCGAAAAAACGCAAAACGAAACTTAGCAAAGCGAGGTATTGGTGTACGCGTCCATAATCCACGCAAGTAACTTTTATAAATACATTTTCTTCGCTTCTTTCTTAAATCTATATTTACTGTTTTTATTAACTGGTTGATAACAACATTCGATGAACAAGAATAATGGTAAAATTAAATTTATTGTACCATGATTCATTGTATGAACTATAATACCATGCAAAAGGAATTGTAAATGGCCACTTTGCCTATTTTTGTACCGTTCCAGCCTTTTGAAGCTAACTGTGTTTCTAAACTTTCTGTTAGCAGAGTATGTTACCGAACATTTAAAGGGTACACTCTGAAATCGTTCTGTCAACTGCACAGCTGGGTTGCAGTTTTACAGGCGCATTACTTGAAACAACGCCACAGACGTTTACACGTTTATGGAAAACTAGCTGTTACCCGCGTTTTTTTTTTTTATAGTGCTTGCTTCACAACCGACGGATTTTCAAACAAACTTTCATCCCTTATTTTACTCCCTTCAGAGTTGATCTTACAAAAACGCTGATACACGTATTTCTTTACTTCTAACTAAAAAGCTAACTACCAGTTTTCATAATGCTTGCTTCATATAATATTGCTTGCGTATTTTCAAACAACATTTCAACCCCTATTTAACCCCCTTAGGAGTGGAATATAAAAAAATCGTTCCTTAGTAGGTGCCCAAATTTCATGTTCCTAGCTTCAACAGTTTAAGTTCTGCGATGATGAATCAATCAGTCAATCAGGACATATCCTTTTATAAATATAGATTTGAATGTGCAACAAAATACAGAATGCAAAATACACAAGTATGCAAAAATACACGAGACATCTCTGAATAAAGTATATGCACATTGTTCTACTTGAGAAATGAAACGATTCTCTATTTACATTTCATTTCTTTTAAATTGTTTATTAAAAGAATAATTTGGATTGTACGCAATATAAGTTACATTCTATATTTATGTACACGAACCTCTTCCATTATTTTGATGTCTCAGACGTTTATTAATATTATATTTATGTTACCCAATATTAAATTATTAATTTTATTATTAATAATAATATTATTTATAAATGTTTCTCTGTCAACGTTATTTACAATTGACGAACAGAGATTAAACTTGCGTTGACTATTTTATCTTTCGAAACTGCATGAACGAACTAATGAAAGACTAAGTGAATTATTTGGGTACGTATTAATTGGTGAGATTGAAAGAAAGTCTGCTTTTATTAATTATCGTATCACATTTAAAAATTATATCGTCCTAATAAAATGTGTTTGAGAGAAGTTTAAGTAAGGTCTTTTAAAAAAAGGGTTTATACATCTTGAAATTGGGACACGATAACGTCTGATGGAGAAATCGATTTGTTTTAGGACCGAAATTGGCTGTGAAGGGAGAAATTAATTGAACAGAAAGTTGTTTTAATGGAAAACATAGTTAAAGTTGAGAAAGTATTTCCTCGTTACCCGAGTCCGTGGTAAACCCAGAGATCAAAGTTGAATCGATAAAACCAAACAATAGAATCAGCTACTGAATCCGTAAGAAGCGTAGATTCAGTTTCTTTTTACTTCATTTTATGTAGTTTTTACTGATAAGTATAGTTACAATTTATAATCTATATTTCTTCTGCTTATCAGTTTCTCAGTTATCTTTCTTATCTAGATTTTTCTTTGGATTATTTTTAATTATTTTTATAATCGTTGCTATTACTATCTGCCTCACTCTATCTCTAAATTACTTTTATATCATTTTTATTTTGTTATTGCCACTTTCCTGTATTAATTTCTTTATTTTGTGTGATCAATATCAAACACTTTATAACAAAGTGTTTACCTCGTTACCATAATAAACATTATTATTATTATTATTATTATTATTACTATAAAGTTCACATATAATTTTTAATTTTTCTATTCAAGATTATTAATTAGAAGGTTGATTGTCCACATCTTCGAAACTCCCCTTAAGATATGCTTCACCTCGATTTGTAGAAAATATTTTATTAGATACGAGAAAGAAGATATGGTTCCAGCCTGATGGTGTTGTTTACTAGTAATGCTTATAGGATATTAGAAATGAGATTTGAAAATAAATGGATATATTGAGCCTGGTAATCCTATTTTGTGGTCTCTTGGGTCACCGCTTCTAAGTCGTTACATTTCTTTTGATGGTTGCTACATAAAACATAAAGCGATGGTTACAAAGGAAGCTTCTCTTCGAAAAGAAGAATAAGCACTGTCCGTGCATCGTTTATTAAATCTTGTTATTAAATCTGCCAAGTAATATTTGTGGAGGAACTTGATAGCCATTTAAAAGTCTGAACACATCTTTTCAACGCTTAATGAAACGATTTTTAACTCGAGTCACGTTCATCTGCATTTGTAATGTCTTTCTGCGATTTCTCTTGAGAAAATGAATCTTCTTCGTAACTCTTTAATTATGCAAAATCAAAAAGTTCGATAGGAGCCATCAAATTAAAAAAGTTTGGACGTGGCTCCGTTTAAAAAAAGAATGGCTAGGAATTTTGCTTTGTCCCTCTTGCCGTTGCTCCAGAAAAATTTATCGCCCGCATACATACATACATACATGAGGATAGTCGTGACGCATGTATATTTTTTAATGCAAATTCGCAGATGAGATAATCACTGTGCACGTGTATCGTTCGATGAACATTCGTGAACGGAACGATCGTGATTTAGATGCGTGTGGGTGCTTTATCTTTGTGTATTATCTGCTTTAAGAGATCATTGACCCTCTTTACTCGAACATCTCACTGGGCAAGTTTTGACATACTCTTGTGGATTCTGCGAGTAAGTAAGTTTAATGTCGTTCAACGTTCATTTAATACTTTTAGGAAAGTGACGAAAGTGTTGACTTTGCGTCGGCCGTCGCTCGAGTGACGAACGATTTTTTCTAGCTCTCACAAGATAAGCGTTATAACTCTTATCGCCACGGTCCTAACTTCGTCTGTGCGTATTCACGCATGCACATGCGACAGTGTACGGCGGGTTGCCTGATTTCAGTCAATTTTAGATAGATAGATCATCAGTCGTTAATAACTAATTAACGAAGCATTTAACTTAACTTTGTGTTATCTTAACGCGTACAATCATCCCTTTCATTTACGTCCATCTGTAGATTTACATCCTATATATATTAAGAGGTTAACAATTAATAGAAGAGAAAAAACTGTTGGATTAATTTTTTGGCATTTCTAAATTTCTCGTAAATGTATAAACATATCAGTAGTTGCTGTGTATGAGCCCTAATATTTAAGGTTTAATTTTAATCTTTTACTTTTGGCCTCTTATGCTTATTTATACCTCTATCTTTCATCTTTGTCTTTAGTCAGGCTAATCAACTCTGGTAAGGCTTCCCTCTTCGAACAATGATATATAATATGCATGTATATTTTTTAGGTAAATTTATATAACTCATTTAGTCTTATTATTATTTTAACTTATTTCTGTATTATTGATATTTTCTTATTTCTTAATTTTCCTTTTGTAACAAAGAGCCCGTTTCGTAATAATCAATAAATTAATATTATTATTATTATTATTATTATTACTAACACACATGACATACTGTGTATGATCGAACAGAAATTGATTGCGAAATATTGTGATGAAAGTTTAAACCCAATTACAATTATGCATTATTCAGCGAAACCGAATGTTGTTCGCACTCAATATTATTCAGCGTGAACAGGGGGATTTTGCATTGGTCTTCTGAATCGACAATATCATATGATTGGCTGTTACTTCACTTCTGCCACTATTTCCATTAAGCCACGTGTTTAACCACATTGAACGATTCGGTTCGACTTAATATTCACATCGTTGTCCGGCCGTATTGTCAAGTAATACAAATCGCATCGCGAATTCACCATACACTGGTATTCGACGATACGATAGCATGGTGTGAAATTACACAGCGCGCAAGATAATATGCAAATGTTTGTAGAATTCGCATTGGTCAGACCTATATCGGTGATTTTAATACCGTAGAACAGCGGGGTAGCATGCGGTCCGCGTATCACTTACAAAACAGTTTCATGTAAAATGGATAAAAGGTAACAATGGACATTGTTGAGGGGTTATGTGAAAGAGAAATTAAATAACGAAAAATGAACTATATATTTATTAATGAAGTATATCGGTGGTCTATATGACTGGCGCACAATACAAATAGCAATGGACTAACTAAAAGCGGCGACAGCGCAAACACTTTATACCTGCTACCCCCTAAACCATTTCAGTATGTAGAGTTTTCAGGTAGAAATAAGTTTTCTATACCTCAACAGACATTTCCAGTCACGATTACGAACCAATCTTCAAAACACTAAATCTGAAATCTCTCGATGCTCGTATAACGGTTTCCGATCTATTGTTATTATTTAAACTAAATTAATGGTGTCGTTAACTGTTCGCTACTACTTTTCTCTACCAACTTTGATTCGCCTATACTAGGTCACCGAGGTGACTGCGGACATTCCTACCCTGCAAATGTACAATTGCTCCAAAGGGTACACTATATTACAAGAAAATTCACGTCTAAAATTCTGATTTCAATTTTTGTTATATGTGGAACGAACTTTTTGTCAGGGCAAGTCTTTTCATGGGGGTGAAATCAACCCTCGAAGTTTCAACATCTTTTCGTGCTTCGAGTATAATTGTTTCTGAGAATTTCTGTTTGATAGAATGATACAGCGCTACAAATTACACATTTTTCATCTGAAAGTTTTGTTTTACCACGCATCATTACAAAGTTATAATGAAAAGACACTGACACTTTGAACGTTCACTTCATACCCTGGAAGTGGTAATTCGATGATTAAAAAATTGATTCGTACATATACTAGTGTGAAATGTAAAATTATCACGGAGTTACCTGAGTTTACCCTGCTGTATATTAAAATTTCATGAAAATCGGTGATCATTATTTTTGGATGTTTCAGAAATAGCTTGTCAGAACGGATTTGTTTGATTATTAACTCAAATAATCGAGTTTAGACATTGTATATTATAAATATGAATTTGCATGAATGATCGCAGCCTTCATTTTAAATCGTTAAGGGGATTATTAATGAGAAATTCAACATCTGCAGAAACTGGAAAATGGTGCAACTAAGATTCTAACACGTGTACCTGGCTTGCTTTTCACATTTCGATTTTATTTGACAGTAAAAATGTCGAACGTTTATCCTTCTTTCTTACCCCGTCGTATTTCCTGTTTCACTCTCACTCGCCCCGCTTCATTTCAGTCTTATCCAACTTTCTCGATTACCCTAACTGAATTCGAGCAGATCGATAAACAATCTTCTCGAAAAAAAAATTAAACCGATTTGCGACACCTATTTCTCATTTTAAGACATGAAACGCTTATTTCACGCGAAAATCTATTAAAAACGCTTATAAATTATAGTATAATCTACTGGCAACGAAATTTATTAGCAATGATTAAGTCGTAAAAGTGAAAAAATAATTATTAAACAACATAAATAAATTATTTCTGTTATTTCCTTCTGCAATTTTTCCATACGAAGATTTGCATAATTATTTTTTTAAATCTTTCTAACTATAACTCTGTTCTGCTAATGTAAATTTAAATAGAAAATTACAATACTTCTCTTAAATATTGTGTATAAATAAATGTGTTCAATTAATTTAGCGTTTATGACCAAAGAGGTCAAATACAGAAACTTGTTTCCTTCTTGTTGGGATACAATGATGATGCCAAATGCGTCAGGTATCGATGGTCCGTATGTTTTTCTTTCCGACGTCTTAAGTCGTGCCCTGTGAATGGGTTTTCCGCGATGAGGACAAGGGTTTTTGTTTTTCTCCTTCACAGTTCGAGTCAACAGCCGAGAGTGCAAAGTGTTGGTGGATTAAATCACTAATAACGATTTTTAGTATAATAAATATAATTGTAATAATAATAATGATAATAATAATGTGATAATACTATTTTTAATTACACTCTTTACACACTCTCTCTAAATCACTCACTCTCTATTACTCGCTTTTTACTCTATGATCGTCCGTTACGGATTGATTCGTTCGCACTCTGTCTCTCCACTCCCGCCTTCTTCAGTCATAGAGTATACACAACAATTAGATGATCATACCGCGCACCACTCATTACACATACAAACGATAACACTCACCTTTTGTCATTCTCTCCAACCTGTCATACTCACTCATCCACACAAACATTTTTCACACCTTTATCATCATACTTCATATTCTATGGTGACCAAATAAGGTATATGTATCACACAAAGATCGTATTTAACACTATTCCTACCGCGACCGGTCAAATGACCGTTTTTAAAATTTCGATTAGAATTTCATATACACAACATAATTGAATCGCCTTTAAACTTTAAACTTTTTCTGAAATATACGTATAATACATTTTTCAATATTCACTTCTTTTTTCATTGTTTAGTTGCTGAGCAAAATTTGTAGCCTGTCTTACGTGGGAATGTCGCGATAGGAATAGGTATACGTGAAGTGTCGGTAGGAATAGTGTTAATATAGTCGTTGCTGTATAGCATTACGAATAAAGTACAAGTTTGTAATTATATTGCATAATAAACTGTTTTTTAGAACACTTCTCCAAATGTAATACCACTTCTAGCAACAAGTTTTCAATCAAACGAAATAATACCGAATTATCTATAAATACCACAGTTTCGAGATTTAAAATAATACAGTGTGAGTACAAAACAGATAGAAAAATTAAATTTGTCTAATATGACGTAAATATAAGAAAAGTAATAAAAATTTTCGTCTACTATAGAAAAGAAGACTTTGTGAAAAAATACAATGGCAGTTGGAGAAAATTATTTGGTTGTCAAAAATCTTGGAAAAAAGTTTTTGCTCATGACTGACAATGAGATAATCACTGATGAGAGTCATCAGCTATATCAGTTAAACGTTTTGTCAATAGCAGATTGGGAAAAGCGCAAAGCAGAAATAAAATTAGTGAATCTTCTTTGCACTCAAATTATTGAATTTTTTCTTTTTAATTAACACTTTATTTCTTTGTTGTTTCCTTCGTCATAAACGAAAATTTAAATTAATTTCCTCCATTTGCTCGATTTAACTATTTTAAGCATTTCATATTTATACTATGTTATTTTGTGCCCCAATAGCTGTAATTAGTATTCTTAGATAGTTTTCCATTTTTTCACATGATCGAAAACTTTTTGCAAGGACGTTTTAGTAACGTGTAACTTCGCTTTAGGTATTTTGTATACTTTTCTTTGTTCTATCTGCACATTTCGAATTTTTCATAAGTATTTAACAATACCTGCTGTAACGAGTAGTAATCGTTATTTGTGGCATGTTCATGACAATAGTTAGGCTGTATGAATCGAAGCAATGAATCGGAAGCTACCGTCGACAAATAAGAAAATCTGTAATCTCTGAAACGTGCCAAAGCATCTATTGAAACGAACAGAGAACTCGTTCAATATTTGCTCTCAACCAAGCTAACATTTTACTTCGCTGTCAAAAACGTCTTGTAACTCGAAGCAAGTAAGACAGGTTGAAGTAATGTTTGTATCACTTATATTTGCTGAATTTTGATGAACTTGATAAGTTCACCATATGTAACAGCGCAATGTGAAAATAAATTAGATAGATCGCTCTTTAAACTGAAGAAATCAGTAAAACAAGTATTAGCCTTAGCAAAAATTTGAAAAACATTATCTTCTAAAGTGCACCTCAAGTTGCTGTGTATATTTAATTAAGTAGCTACACTCATATAAACACCAAACATTTATAAAGTATCTGTGGCTGATTCTAAATAAAAGACTCGGATGAAACAAGTAAAATCACTGTATTCCTTGCAGACAGATCAATTCTTCCAAGGAACTCGTTAAGATAGCATTGGAGAATCTTTAGGTCACTGAACATCTTTTGTTGTTGTTAGATTAAGAATTAGTCATTGTTACAGCTGTATCATTGTGTTTACCATTTAGTTAATTAACAGAGCAGCGTTAGTGATATGAATTCAGGACCTGGATGTATTTTATAATCATATTCACAAAGTTTTATATAATTTATTAATGCATATGCTGTTATTTACTTTTCCATTAATATCATGCATCGTTTATCGCCAATTTAATATCTTAATATCTTTGAGTATAATTATTAAAAGGATATATAAAGGATATTTGTGATTTGAATTATTGAACGTTAGGTATGCATAAACGGTGATATTAATCAAGTCGTGATATATAGTAAATAAACAAGAAAATTTGCATCGTACGTTGATAATTGTATAGTAAAATAATTCAATCATTTTTCTTTAATTCTTTTGCTTAGCTTTTCCTCAGCACTCTTTAACCCGTTTGAACGAATCTAACAAACGTATTAAAAATAATAATTCTATTTCGTAAGTAATAAGAGTAGTATGTAATAAGAGTAGTTTGAAACTGTATACCAATTGAACTGATTAATGCGCTCCGTCTTCTTGCTTAAATAATAAGGGAAGTATCTGCATTCGATTGTACGCCAGAATACATTTAAAACTGGCTGTTGATAAGGAAAATTGAATTTAGCAAGTTTAATATGCAAATGTTTCAGCAGAATATTGTAGTATCGCAGTATTAACTGCGTACCAAGCGGAGCGAAATGAACCCTCTCAAAATTTACTTCGTAAATCATACATTCATTGTTATTTCTTTCGCTTATTTGACTTTTTGTTCTTATTTTTATCTGATTATTCAATTTCTCGCTTTCCGTTTTTCTCTTAGCTTGCTTTTTAGCGAGAAAAATTCTTTGCTCATCTTACGTACCACAAGGAGTCATTTCACTCCTTACGAAATTCACGTATTTCTCTGCAGTTCTCCAACTGGAACCTTAGTTCTGGACTCGGATACACTTGTCAAGTTATAGTTTCATTTATCTGAATCTGATATATGTGTTTGGTTTTGGCGTGAGTACTTGAACGACCCGATCGAGTCCATGCGACGTAACGCACAAACGGACTGAAAAGGACTCTTATCGGAGATTCACAAGCAACGCTGCTTCAAATGAGTTCTCCGTAGCTAAACGAAATAGAAATGCACTCCTATAAAGATCAGAGCCTACAGAAATGTTGCGAATTATTTCCTCTAATGAGTTAAGAATTTCTTTCTAAACATCAATATTTATTTCATAAGGGGCTTATTAGTTTATTAATTTAGTTAATTATGTGCTCCACTGTTTTCTCTTTTTCTTTTTAATGAACATTTAGGGGAAGCTCTAAGTTTTACTGTTGTGTCTCGGGTTAGAATGAACAAGATTAAGATTTTAGAAACGTAATTTGGAGTCTAAATAGTACTTAATGAAAGAGAGGAATATATTTTTGTGAAATTTAACAATAAGAATTGAAAATCAGTAAAAATGACAAAATTGTAATCTAAGCGAAGTGAAAAATTGTCTTTCGTTTTGTGAAAAATTTTAGGTTTAACCGATTAAGATATTCATAAGAAAACATTCAAGTTTTATTTTTGCATATGTCATGAATAAAATGAAAAATATTTGCTTGATTTATACACTCAATATGTGCCCAATCTCCACTGCTCTCAATCTTCCTCAAACGTTTCCTTGCAAATAATATACTTTCGATTTGACTGTTTATGAAATTATTCTCCTCTTGATTCGTATCTTCCTTTAGCTTCGTTCTCCTTCTGCTTTTCTCAAATTTACCTATTTGCTTATCAGCTTTCGTTTTCTTTATTTTTCTTGTTCTTTTTCTTGCTTTTCTTTGTTCCTCCTTCAACTTTTTTTTTATTTGTATTTGTTATTTTGGGTACCAACAGATTGTACTTTCAAATAAAGAAATATTGATCGAACCTAGTTTGATCGATATTGAACATTTTAGATCATATCGAATTAATGGATACAAAAAAATACCAGATCATGGTTCTAAGTTATTCTTAATAGGCTAGAGATAGTTATAAGAAAAGAATAAAATCATTTACTTACATGAGAAGTAATGTATCACCGAATAAAATGCAGAAACAGTGGAAAAACGCTATCTTCTCGAAGTATATTAAACATTTATGGAATAGCTATTTATTTTTTGTCTGAGAAGTGCTTTCGTATAGCGAGGGAAATGAATATCAACACGACTTTCCCCTAATTAATCAATAATTAACACTAGAACTACCACAGCAGTCAAAATGACCAATTGACTTATAACAACCTTATAAATTGACTGTGGTAAAGCTTCCAAAATTTACTATGATTTTCTGCAGAAGGTACAAATAAAGATTCGTTTTCTACGTATTCGGTAAGTTTTCATGTAATTTCCAATTTCATCTTCTCTGTGCAAATAAGTACACTTTAATTGTCGGTAGTTAACACGTTCCCTTCAAATGAATTTTTCTCATTAAGAAATAAAGAGATAAAAATAGTTGCTGCTACTGTTATTAACCCTTTCAAGCACGTGTCAAAAATATGCACAGTGCGTATTTTTCTAAGTCTTAAATAACAATTGTGCTGAATAAAACAATCACTGCTCTAATGTAACAAGTATATTTACATTTTTAATATGAAAAGGCTTACAAAATTATCGAAATACAGAACTATTAAAATATAAAATTATTAAAATACAAAATATATTTAGATGCCGCGTATAAGCGGCACTCGTACCCACAGGTCATCTCGTGGACGCCGCCTATAATCGGCGCTCGAAGCGAAAGGGTTAAATACTGTTTAATTCTGTTTAATGATATTCTGTATTAGTTTAATAGTTTTTGATATCAAAAAAATATTTTCTCTGTTAACAAACAGACAGAATGACACTCAGCAAATTAAACACAGCTTAGTAGGGAACGTGTTAACTAACCGTAAAACGAAGTGGAACTTCAATTCGAGTAGAGCGGCAAAAATCTGAAACTGAACATGTATCGTACTCGAGTATCGAGTGTACACCTAGTAAATCGATCACTCATTATTCAGACAGACAACTTCCCCTCAACGAGTTCGCCTCCCTTGTCGGCTTTGAATATTACAAGTGGTAGGTACTTAATGACACGAGTTGCCATCAAGATCTTAACCTCGATAACTCTTCAACTTTCGATGTCGGCACCTATTTAATTCGGTTTCGTTTTACTCGATATCTCGTCGATAAACCACGATAATCGAGCATTTTGTCTCCAAGAATGCTGATTTGAAGCGAATAAAAGCCTCGTACGTGAAACAGAATTTGTTGTCTCGAAAAGAAAATCATGTTCAATTGGAAGTCGAATAAATATTATCGATCAGTTCCACTCGCGTCTTCGAGTATCGGCTTTAAAGGTAATTTTAGCGTAGTTTACAGCATTTAGAGCAAAACTGAGTCTACGTTTGACTAAAATAGTGTCCATGTTCAAACTGCTGTAATTTTGTAAAAAGAGGTCGCACGACAGTCTTTTTCGGGTCATTCAAAAGAGCAGATTCTTTTCTTTGACGATCCTATATTGAATTCTGTTAAAAATCCATTTTTATGAAGGAATTATTGTAAAAGTGAAGATAATCTTCTTCAATAATTTTAAAAATTTCAAACGGTTCTCATTGCATAGGAAAATTTTTCTTGTAACCGAAATCACGGTGAATGTGAAGATCGAAGCTTCTCCTTTACAGTAACGTTCTCAAAAAATGAAATATAATTTTTTTTCGCCATCGCATTTTACTTTGTACGAGATGCGTTTTTGCCAAAATTACTATCTAGTCTCTAACAGAACTCAATACATCCCTCGTACAAAGCGAAATACAACGGCGAAAAAGAAATTATAGTTCATTTTTTGAGAAAGTCATTGCAGATAGAAAATTACGATCTTCAAATATAAAAATATTCCTATTAAAGTAGAACCGTTTGAAATTCTTCAAGTTATTGCAGAAAATTATCTTCACTTTTACAATCGTTCATTGAAAAAGATGGATTTTCAACAGAATTCAACATAGGATCGTTAAAGAGAAAGATCTGCTCTTTAGAATGATCTTTAAAAGATTGTTACATACTAAGGTATGTTAGTTCGAAAATGGACACTACTTCAGTTGAACGTGGACTCAGTTTTGCTCATAACAAACGGTGCATTGCACACCATATCGGTTAGATCGAAAGGTAAATGTTTTCCAGCGGAAAAAGGTTTTTGTGCAGATCGAGCAACACGAAATTATGCAGAAATACTATGGTTTAAGATGTTAAACGATATGGTATAAATATGAAACACCTAGGAATGTTAAATTGGTGTTATACGAAATGAATGTGAGAAAAAATTAATATAAATTTTTGTTTATTATCGAGACGAAGATAACCAAGAGACACAGTGACAATTGGACAAAATTGTGTGGTCGGTAGTATCTCCTCTTGGTAAAAAGCTTTTGCTCGTCACTGAGATAATAATTAAAGAGTGCATCAGCTTTTTTAGTTAAACACTTTAACAATAACAAACTGGGTAAACTACAGATAATAAATAAAATTCCAGTGCCTTCTTCACGACTAAGTATTCTTTCCTAATTAATATTTTACTTCTTCGTTGTTTTTCTCTTTATAATAAGTTAAAGTTCATGGTTGCTTAAAACAAACAGCTATTTTTAAATGATGCTCTATTCGGATAATAGAACACCTAAGTAGAAAATTCAAATCACGAGTATTCACGATAAATGTAGTAAACGAAATAGTCTTACTTCTGAAGTAAAACCAATTTTTTGCAACATTTTCAAGCTGATTTAATTTTGTTTATTTACATATAAAACAGTACTAAAACACAGAAGAACATTATTTATTAGAATCATGCCAAAGCTTGATCAATCATGCATATATATGTGCACATAAATATTTATACACAATTATGCTTTACATAAAGCTGAACAAATTTAATTTGTTTAAAAACATTTATTACAACTTAAATGTCATAAAGAAATACTTGTTTTTATTTGCTGAAGCTTTGTAAAACTGCAACATAAGATAATAATAAACATCAATTAATATTTGCCAAAATTATAAAATAAAGTACAAATAATCAACTGAAACCTAGCTTGCTTTATTAAAATTGTACGATATTTTCACAGAAAACCCTAAAGAATGAACAGTATCAGATCAAAGACGAAATATGGATTTGAGTGAATACTGTAAACAATTATTAATATAATTTTTTGTAATATTTCTTTCGAGACGAACCACTTCTTTATTCTTTAATCTAATATCTTTATTTGTCATTCCTTTATCCCGTGCAATTTTAATACTCGTCATAAAATTGTGTTTCCATGATAAGGGATTAAAGGAAAGAAAATTAAATTAAAACAGCTTAGAAACCACCGCTTCTTATTCTTTGCATTGTAGTCGCGCAGTCTTTGTTTACTTCACTTTTTAAGTAAAATGTAAGCTGAAGATACAAGTTCTAAGGCTACTTCAACCTCATCAATCTGATTTTCACAAATTTTGTCAATTATTATACAAAAATATATACAAATTGAAGGTTAAACTAAATATTGCTATAATAACAGTTGCATAGCGTTATAATATAACAAATTTTTAAAAATGATATAAAATTCATTTTCTAAAGCCTTTTACAAATTTTCCAAGAATTTGTTAACTGTTTAAAATTAAAAGTAAAGCATTAAAATATGATAATTGAATATACAGGATGTCTCCTAACGTGGTAATTTGTTGTTTGAACAAATGTTTCAGACAAAAGTTTCATGGTACCTAAACGAACATAAAGTACTCCAATCTGTTTTTTACTGTCTTACTTTTTTAGTGGAATATTAGGGTCACACTTCAGTTCTTTAAACGGGATGTCTAATATATTTTCTCAAATCCGAATAAATCATCAAATTCTGCGTAAAAAGATATTGTAGAAAGTGGGACTTAAAATGAATAATTACCGAGATATTTTTAAAACAAATTTTATTTCAAGCGGTGTTCAAAGTGCTGCCCATTATAGTCGATGCACTCGCGTAATCGAATAATCAATGAGCGAAGAACATTTTACAGTGTTCCTGTAGTTATTGCAACACATGCACTACTAATACGTTCTCGCATATCTTCGGCTATTCTTGGTAGCTCGCGATAATCTTCATTTTTTTGCTGTTCTCCAAACGAAATAATCGAGCGACGTAAAATCTGGTGAGCGAGCAGACCAACCAATGGTTACTGCCACGAACGATCCAATGATTAAGAAACATTCTACTTAATACTTGCCGTGATTAGCGAGCATAATTGCCGAGCAATGCATGTTGATCATTTCTAACATTTAACAGGCGGAACACATCTACAAACATGAACTGCCATCGTAAACAAAGTTGTGTTAAGAATCATGTTGATTGAGCGTATTTCCTAATAGAAGATTATTAATAATTATTAACAATAATAATTAATATTAATTTATTAATAATTACTAACCATAATAATTAATATTAATTTATTAATAATTATTACCAATAATAATTAATATTAATTTTTTGATAATCACTAACCATAATAATTAATATTAATTTATTGATAATTATTAACAATACTAATTAATATTAATTTATTGATAATTATTAACAATACTAATTAATATTAATTTATTAATAATTATTAACAATAATAATTAATATTAATTTATTAATAATTATTAACAATAATAATTAATATTAATTTATTGGCAATTACTAACCATAATAATTAATATTAATTTATTAATAATTATTAATATTAATTTTAATACCATTTTTCGTAAAATTTGATAATTTATCCGAGTTTGAGAAAAAATATTGCACATTCTATTTAAAAAACTGAAGGTGATCATTATATCTCGTTAAAAAAGTAAGGTAACGAGAAACTGATTAGAGCACTGTATGTCCTTTTAGATACCATGCAACTTTTGTTTCAAATACTCTTCCTTACAACGAATTACTTACGAGTTATTTTAAGTCGCTATGTTAGGAGACTCATTCTGTACATAGAATTGTGAGATAATAGTATTGATTATGTCGGTATACATTTGGTTTTTGTACATGTACTTAAGTAAGCGCATGAAGCACATATTTTTGGTAACAGTATGTATGCTGAACAAACATTGACTGAATATTACACCAATATTAGACGTATCCTCGATAAATTGATCAATTGCGGTATTGGTCACCTGAAACAGTAATCTATCATCCTGGAATACTAATCTGTCAGTTAACTATCGTGAATACTGTTCCGACATCAATTCATCGTTCGTAAGAAACTGTAAGTGTTACAAGAACCCTGCATTTTATAACACTTCATCAGCTATTCCATTTTAACCCTTTACCGCATATGGGCCCATATATGGTATTGCAGTTTCGATTCAATTTCATTTCAAAATTAAGTATTATAAAATAATTCAAACTATTTTAATCCATCAAATATACATTTAACAATAATAAAACGCGAAAAAATTGTCTATGACTTTATGATACTTAATTTGGAAATAAAATTGAATCAAAACTGCAATACCATATATGGGCCCAAATGCGGTAAAGGGTTAAACGTCACGTTCGTTTAAAAATATTTCAGCGTTTCCCCAAACTGTATTTGCCTGACGCGACATTTGCAGATATTTGACGGATACATGGTCGATACTCAAACCTTCATCGAATGTAAGTATAACCATAAACATCAAATATTATGTGCACATAAATTCTTTTCGTCTGACTGTGCACACAGAGCAGTGTATGCTTTGAAACAACAGTTTTACGCAAACTGAAACATTGAATTATCCCTCGCGTAAGGGAAGAGAATAAATTTAGAGAACAAAGCTTGAATACTTCTTCACATAGGTGCGAGTAACTATACCGAAGTTAGCAACAATTATTTCATAGGATAATTGCGAGAAGTGGGTGAACACCGATTGTACGAGACATAAGCCTCATGGTGAAAAACGAAAGCCAGTGAGTAACCGACTGAGAATCATCGCACACCGTTTATTACAATATCGCATCAATCACAACTTATTTTAAAACAAAGAAGTCTTTTTTAATTCAACAACAGAAAATTTTACATTTTTCTAAACAAATTCCTTTCCTTTTCATACTATAAGCATTATATCGTTTGAACCCTCCTTCCCTGTTGAACAAATTTTGTTTGATCGTCCCATCTATCAGATTAAGATCATGTGATTTCCTCAGTGTATCATACTTGCATCAACCGAATGACTATTAATATCAACAATGTCATCTCGTTCATAGATCTATTTAATTCAACCCCTCTTTCGCTTAAACGATCACTGCCTAATTTGCCAATGTGATTTTAATTCAACTCAATTTACTTTAATTACCTTGATTTTTAATTATATTTGTTTTATGCAAAATTTCTACCTCACTGTGCCACTATATTTTGTTCATGTTATTATGCTAACGATTCATTTTCCGTATAAATAAATAAATAAATAAATAAATCGGATAACATCGTGTACCAAAAAATTAACTTAAAAGATATACAATAAAAATTCAGCCGTGGATTGAAAATGACCCAGTGTCGGCTCTCCGAGTTGCTCATTTAGATCGGCTGTTCGAGGGTTAATGAAATGGTAAACGAAGTGGTCAGAGAAATGTAACTACCTACAGTTACTTTCATTCGTATTCGTACTCAGTAATATTTCTTATTAATTATTTGCATTTATTTCTCGGAAATATCCAATATCCAACACTAGATTGCTTATTTTTCTTTTGTTAAACAGAATAGGATAGAATATAATTATCTCTCACGTATATTCGTGCATACAAAATTAAACATGTTTGCGTTATAAAATGCATTGAATTAATATTTTGTTCGACAACTTTTGTGTCTAATTACTTCCATCAATCGATTCGGCATGGATTTAACTAATTTTTCTATTTTACCACGAACAATATTATTCCATTATATTTGTATACATTTGATCATTGAAAACTAAAACCGCTTCGTAGGTAACAGTAGTTTACTATACCAGTGAATATTTGATAAAAAGAAATAAATGGTGTTAATAAGAAATATGATTAGTTACATTTATATCAAACGACCATATACACTGGTGGACAGAATTATAACATACCCCGTTTATATTTTAAAAACATATGTATAAATTTGTATATGTACGTATCCAGAAAAACGAAGGGACGGAAGAGTAGTATTTGTCGAACTCTACCACGATGCAAATAAACACAAAGCGGCGAAACACTTCCAACAAATGTAACGTTTTAATTTTTTGACAGGACAAAATTATAAGACACTAATATGAATCTGCTACAGACAGTCGTTGCATCGAAATGCATTCGTGTGTTTCGTACTGTAAATTCTGTTGCAGTGGTTTCGTTGGTATAAAATAGAAAAACGTTTAAACTATAAACATACCGCGTGGCAAATCTTTAACCGAACAGGAGAAAATAGAAATCCTACAGAGAAGAGCGAAAGGAGAGAATTTAAAACAAATATCACTAAAAATGAGATGAAATAGATGTGCAATCCGTAATTTTTTAAATAACAAAAAAAACTACGGAAAAAGGAAGAGATCCGGAAGATGAACATCCTTTACTTTAAAAGATAAAAAAGCAGTTTTAAGACGTGCATCAAATTCAGGAAAATTTTAACAGAATCTGGCATTAAACGTATCTGTAAAAACTATAAAAAGGGTTACACAAAAAGCACGACACCTGAAACGGAAGAAATTTGCTGTTAAACTCCCATTATCGGTGGTACACAGACTACATCGACTGGATTTTGCTCTTAATCATTTACGATGGAAAAAAGTGGCTATTATTATTATTATTTTCGAATAAATTAGGAATTTGTTATTAGTTTTTTAAAAATTTACGATTTTATAAGAAGATGAACAATTTTGATTTGACGAAATGTATTTTAATATAATTATAAGATTAGGTACTTAGATCAATAATTTTCAGAGTGTCATAATTTTGACTGAGATCAGGCTACGCCCCAGCTGGATTATTCCCATTCCTTGACTGTTACATTAACGACAACAATAATATTGGCCTAAGGTATCGTATAGAATGAAAACATAATCCTAAATCCCTGGAGTATAACACACAAAATAACACCCCATGAATTAACGATAACCGATTAAAATATTGCACACATATATCAAATCGAGACAAGAAAGAAAATTCGAAAAAGAATAAGAAACGATGATTTGTTTCAATGTCACAGTAAATATTCCAACTTCGGAACAACATACAAAGAACCAGAAAAAAAGGAACAAATTTGTATATAATGTATTACACATATAAAAAGTTGTAGACAGCCATAGCCTAAGTTATCGTTATTTTTTTTAACATAACTGTAATATTAAGATACTTAAACCAATAATTTTCAGTGTCTTATAATTTTGTCCACCGACGTAGCGTATATACGAATACGAATGGAAATTACCGTGTATTAACTCTGTTCGACAGTATTCAAATTTACTCGTTTCAGTAATGATATCACACCGGCAGCTAATTGTATTAAAATTCGATCGTTTCACTAAAGCATACCTTCGGAATACGACCGATATTAATATGATTACGCAGAAAGAAGGGCAATAAAGTAGCATGTGCGAGAAAAAAAATTGCTATGAGCAGTAAAAGGTTAGAAAGTACGGTTTGCAGCGCTCAAGGATGATTATTTTAGAGAAAGTGCTTATTTGAACGTGTCCTTATGCTTTTAGTAGCATCTTAAGATACTGTCAGAAAACTTTACCGTCTTGCGATATTAACATTTGACATATTGGGTCGGCCTTTACCGATAAAGGTTGGAAATAAATCTGCTGGAATCGATAGTTCGGAACTACTGATCGTTCATTTACGCCCAAGTTCACCAAGCTTATAACAGAATTTCAATTGTGAACAGTTAAGAAATTTACAGTTAATCGGAAGCGGATGCGAGCTGGTGCTCTATTGCTATTTCAAAGTAGTTAAAATGTAACGTATCAAACTGCATCTCAAAATAGTTGTAGAACTCGTATTAGGGAACATTTGAGAAATTGCTAACCCTGGCAAAACGTTTTCGATCAGATCAAGCAATACGAGATTATGTAGAAATGCTATAGTTTAACGTGTAAAATGATATAGTATAACTATAAAACACAAAACAAAATTAACACAATTTTTGGTAGGTAGAAAAAATTGTTTGGTTGCAGTAATCTTGGAAAAAAGTATTTGCTCGTGATTGAGATAATTATTAACACTAGAACTACCGACAATTAAAGTGTACTTATTTGCATGGAAGAAATCAAATTGAAAATCACACGAGAAACTACCAAATATATAGAAAACAAATCTTCATTTATACCTTCTGCAGAAAATCATAATAAATATTAGCAGCTTTACCATATTGAATATATAAAGTTGCTATGAGTAATCACCAACTGGTCATTTTGACTGGTTTGGTAGTTCTAGTGTTAAAAAGTGTATTAGCTTTTTTAGTTAAACACTTTGACAATAACAAACTGAAGAAACTACAGAGTATAAATAAGAATCTTCTTCTCAACTAAATACTCTTTCCTAATTAATATTTTACTTCTTCGTTGTTTTTTTTCTTTATAATAAGCGGAAATTTAAATTACTTTTTGTATTCATTTCGTATTACACCGATTTAACTATCTTTATATTTATACTACCGCATTTTGCATCTTAGAAAAAACATCCAGTGTTTTCGAATAGTTTCGTATTTTTGCATATCGTCGGACACTTTTTGCCAGGAGTAGTAGATTTACTAACCAATAGAAATGATTGGTTCTAATACACAGGTAGGTCTCTATTAATGTGATTAATGCGAATTGTAAAATGATACCAGGTCTTGTTTAATGTGAACAAAAATTCAGTTAACTCGAGGCGAACGAAAACAAAATCGTTTACATTCAAAAATTTTAAATGTATACTTCGAACTATAGAATAATAAAATAAAGTAATTCGCGTTTAATATTTCAAAAAGGAGAAGAGTGTATAGTTTGTATGGCTAAAAATATTTGAAAAAATAATAAATATGCTTTTATTGTAATTCAATGGATATATGAAATTTCACATTTCCATCAAATTGGAATCAATCTCTGTATTTAAAATGTTCATATACTGTGAATTCGAATAACGGGATCAATTTCTGGGATTTTATGTGCAGTAATCGAAAACCTGCCTGTGTTTAAACAGAAGGAAGGATAAACGGAAGAAGATGAAAGATTTTAAGTGAAATTGATCCATGATATACAAATATCTAATTAAATTTAAAGTAAAAATTTTTATAGAAGCTATATATTAACAAATCGCTATTTTTTACCGATTAATAACTTTAAGGTTAAACTGCGCAGAAGTAGTTACATTTTGTAAATGTCTAATTGTTACATTTAACTGTAATTAATATTTTACTTTTTCGTTGTTTTTTTCTTTATAATAAGAGTAAAATTTTTATTATTTTTTGTATCGATTTAACTATCCTAAATATTTTATATTTATACCATGTTATTTTGCATCTCAGAAGATATATCTAGTTTTTCTATTTTTCGATCATTATTAGGTATTGCTCAATAAGTGCTACGTAAAAGATAAATAATATATTTTGACATATATTGTACGATTATCGATATTGGATAATAAAACAAGGATTTTCGAAAATCTAAAATTACCTCGCGAACACTATTGATTGAGGTCCCTTGAGTGAAATTAATTTGACGGGAACGTATTAATAATTATGCGTTAACGTAGTCTTTGTCAGAAAGATAGCAATTAACAGAAACTTCACTAATTACCACCTAAATGACCACCTATAATTACTACGATATTATCATGAAGTTAAAAAGAGTAACAAATAGCCGAGTGTAATTTACTCTCTTTCTCGTTATGTGCAGTATCAATTAATACTCTTTCATTCGATGTACATGTAATGTTGAAAATTCGAAAACGTAAAGATCAAACATAAACTCGAGTAATATTTATTTCTCCTTATATTTACTACGTAAATTCATTGGCAAGTAAGCGAATACATATAAAGTGTTATTAATTCAAACATTTTATTGTTTTATTTAAAACATAGCGGAAACGATCTTATTTTGTGTTGCTGAAACGCAAATAATTGCATATCATAAACGAGAAAACATAAAAAAGCATTCGCATTATCGATCAGATGGTATCATCGTATTTTATTTCTTTGATAAATTTTCAATTTCCCCTGTTCATATTTAACGCAGCGTTGAGATATCACCACTATTTAAAGTCCGCAATGAATTTCCATTCAACTCGTACCTCTGTTTGCAATTAATTTGTGTTCATTATGGTTTCCAAATAAATTCTTCGAACTAGCGATATACGAATGGAAGAAGATTATTTATGTGTGCCACACTCTCGTGGCAATAATCTGATGAATTTTTCGGATTTTTATTCACGAAGTTACAATGATATTTAAAGTATTAATAATAAATTAGTAATGAAGGTAATGGTAAGTAATAACGATAACTATCGAATCAAAATTGTTTAAAAGTAAGCTGAGCAGAAACTCGAGTACGAAACTATGGAAAACACTGTTAAAAATGAGTACCTTCAAAGTGCCTATTATCATTTTATAATAGTGCATGAAAAACCTTAGACTACACTTTTTAAAGGTATTTTTAGGAAGTATCCATATATTATAGCGATTATTCATCGTTAAATCTGGTTTACACATTTCCTGACAATTTTCAAACAAACGAGGCTTTAACCTACCAAAAAAATGTTACAAAATTGTGCGTGGTCATTTACAGGAAACTAGAAAAGAAAAGAAATGCCTTTAATAGTTATTTAAAAAGAAGTTAATCGGTGTCTTTTGGCGTAATTAATAATTTTTTGATGAAGTGCTGCTCAAAGTCTAATGAAGAAGAAAATAAAAGCAATAGCTATTATTCTTAAATTCATTTATAAAATTTTACAATAAATTGCATACAGTATTGAGCCTGAATTATTTAGAAATATAGAAAGGTGGTATTAAAGCTCTTAACGAGTGTTGCATTTAAACAAAATAAGCATTTTAATCGAATTTTACTAAAATTGTTATACCTATCTCTTCAGAAATTAAAACAAGCATTTATTGATTTAATCGATACTGGAATGTCTACTTTCTGTTATTGTTTCTGACGTGACATTGTAGTATTCGGTTGAGAGGATGGAAAAATTGAGGTAGCATCTCAAATTAATTTGTTTTCAATTTTCTATGCTTTGTGGACTTTTCAAACAGCCACAGGGTGTTCCAGCAGAGAAAGGTATTAAATTATCATTGGGTATGCTTGTCAACAAATAACAGTGTTTGTGGTGGAGCTGATTCCCTATAGTAAACGGCATCGACGAACTTTTAATTTCAAAGTTAGAAGTTGGTGGCACGCTTATGAAAGCGTTGCGAATTGAAATTTCAAAAATGGGGAGCGACGTTCAAAGGCATACTTTCGGGACTAATTAACCGTCGCGTTGAAGAAGCTTTCAATGAAAGATCCTTGAAGCGAAAATTTCCGTCGCCAGTTTAAACATTTTCATCGTGTTCGATAACAGCTCGATCGAGGATTCGATGTATATTATAAGAAACGCTAATTTTTTCGAGCTCGTAGGATATTCTGAAAGAAAGAGAAAGAAAACGCAAAGAATTGCCTTGCACATGTAGACTAACACATATACGAAGCATTAATCATGTTTTTAACCCTTTGCACTCGAGAGGTGCATGGTGTTAGTTGCCTAATAGTATTAACTTCAAAGATTTTCAACTGCAAAATATTTATTAAGGTTTGCTTATATTAAACGTTATTCAGTTTAGTTAAGTCGTATGGTAAAATTTATACATATAACGGAACTAACTAATATGTGAAAATTGTCAAAAGTATCGTTGGGCGACTAACAGTCGGCTCTCGATCGCAAAGAGTTGATTAGTAATGTACACGAAAAGGGAAGCAATCCTGTGTTCCTTTCTGAGTGAACTTACGAGAAACGGTAAAAGCGAGGAGTAGTACACGTACAACTGCGTTTACTATTTTCCATCGCTCTAAATTTCCGAAGAACACTATTTGTGGCGAAGCGCAGGGAAGACGATGGTCACAATCACTAAAGGGGCGGAAAGGAGGGAAGTACAGGCAATTACTACGAAATACGGACGTTTCTCTCGACGTGAACGTACGCTGTTCGTCCAGGATACGCGAACGTTCGCTGCTGACGTTGACGACGCTGCCCTGTCCTCGCAATCGGTTCAGAAAGCTGCTCTTTTTCTTAGCCGCGTGTGCGAGTTTTCCCCCCTCTCTCTCTTTTTCCCCGATTTCTTGCACTTTGCTCTTTTCCTTCCTGTCTTTATCTCGATACCGCGCGCGCGAAGGAACTACGAACTTTCCTTTCTCTCTCTCTCTCTCTCTTTCTCACCCTCTCCCAACCCCCTCCGCCTTCTCCGTCACTCTCCCTGTCGCTCGTTCTTTGTCACTGATACGCGAGTAGCAACATAGCGACAACGTCGTCCACGAAAGGGTTGCGAGTAGGAAAAAGCAACGGAACGAGGAACGCGACTACGGTACCCACGGGGTGGACTGAAGTCCCTACGAGCGCCGATCAGATTCTTATAGGTGACGTCGGGGCGCAGGCGCTCGCCGAGCCTCGCCGCCTAGGGATGGGTCGGTAGGTTTCGAAAAGAGGTGTTGATCGTCTCTCCTCTCGACCGATCGACTTTCCATCGTGGGACGAGCCACGAAAACAGCCCTCGAAAACCTTTCCCCCGTGCACTCGATACGTGGTTCTCATATTTTCCTCGATCGAGCGGACGCGTCCGCCAACTCGTTACGCATCACCCCTCGCATCGCGTCGATTGTTACTGTGGAAATTGCAACAGTCCAACCCCGTCGTCCGACACGCGTACGCAGCCGAGCCAATTCGTGAGCGTAAACCGGAAACATACGCGTGGAAACATCGGCAACGACTCGCAAAAATATTCAAACAGCGGTATACATTTCATCTGGATGGAGTGTAGCTTTTAGATAATAAAAATGAAAAAACATTTTATTTCTTACATATCACTGTTTAAATAATACAACAACAAAAAAACTGAAGAAGTCGCTAATTTTTCAGATCGTAAAAATATTCGAACATTTAACAGATTGAAGGTAAAATAAGTAGAACAGCAAATTTTTTATAAAACTCAAGTACTGGATTCGATATTTCCATCGTACTAAGGCATGTTTTATGTTGCTGTACGTTTCATTCCTAAACCAGATGAATTGATCACTTTTCTCTAGTCTGTAAGTTGTTTGTTACTCTTTGGGTGTCCCAATTCTTGATGCGGCTGCGAATTCTAGCTGAATGTGGTTTGAGCATATCTGTAAAAGCCGCGTCTGAAACTGAAAAAATTTGCTGTTAAATCACCTTTGTCGATGGTACACAGACAGCGTCGACTGGATTTTTCTGTTAATTATCTACGGTGAAGGAAAAGGTGGTCACTATTATTATCATTTTATATAAATTAGGAATTTATTATTATCTTTCGCAAAATTTATGATCTTATTATAAAATAAACAATTTTACCTTGTTTACCTGTAACGTACCTAAACCAATAATTTTTATAATGTCTTATAATTTTGTCCATCGGTTTGCGTTTTAGCAAAATACTGTTCTCTGGAATTCTTTTCTTATTTGCCTTCTTTCCTTTCCTTCCGTTTTTCTGCAAATAATTGATCGCCTCCTTAAATAAGTTTCCGTCCTCCTCCGGCCATCCCTTTGTCTATATTTCGTGACCGGGCCTGCACAAACCCTTCTGTACAAACTTTCACTTTCTCTTCCACTTTCTCTACCACGACGTTTCTTTAGTGCCTCTTTTCAATCTATCTCTTGCCTGTTTCTTTTCTACCCTTCTTAAGGGCTTGCTCTCTGGCGTCCAAAAAAAGCTCCGAAAAGATTTCCTGAGTGACACGCCGTTACGCTGCGCGCGACACAACACATCGATGAATCAAATATGCTGAATCGATAGTTGTTGCTTCGTTCTAGGGGTGCGCTGTATATAAGAAGACAGCCGAAACATAGAAAGATTTATAAATTAATAATAAATAAATACGTAAGTTGTGCTTATCTCAGGGGATGTCGGCGTGATAAATATGTGTTTAATGATTAATGAATATGTTAATTATATTTTAATATCTAAAATATTTGTTATCTAGTAGGATAAATAACAAGAAATTTTATTGATTTAGAATACAATTAAAAGTGTATAAGACGACAGACGAAATAAATAAAGACTTATAAATAAATTATAAACAAATTAATAATGATATTTATTTATAAATGTGGAAATTTATAATATATATATACATGCGAATAACTTCGACTGAAATTGAATGTTTCAAAATAAAAGAACTGAAAGAAATTTTTTCAATAAATACATATATGCGTAGGTTGTACTTATTTCGGGGGATGTAAGCAAGATTTTATAGTTGTGGAATATTAATCGATGAGTGCAGGTACTTTTTTCGAGTACCCGAAATCGTAAAAATGACGAGGAGATTGCTTATAGGCCCATAAACTTTGTAAAAACGTAAATATTTATTTATTTCATTAAATAGGGTAAAATCTCCATTAATATACAGAAGAAATATGGAAATGCAATGTAAGATATATAAAAACATAAGTAATATAATTTATAAACCTAAACTATCAATAAGCCGAGAAAAAAAGAAAGGGAAAGTTAGTAATAAAACTACGATTAAAACAGTAGTTGGTGAGATACATGTTTGTAAGCAAATCTAGCGTAGTACGAAAAGAATTGCCAATGGAATAAAGGCGATGAACCGAATCGTACCTTCTCATTGCATCAGGCAGATAGTGTGCAATCAGGAAAATGTCATGAAATATATAAATAAGTCTCCCTGATCCGATTTTAGAATCTTAGATACCCTGAAAATAAAGATACTAGAAAGTTTCAAGTACCAACCCCAGTTAACCCAAGCCGAAGCTCAGGTATTCATCATTTCGAGGCAAATAATAGCTTTGATTCTAGAAATGTTGTTATAAATAATTTTTAAGCTGTTCAAGGTGATTTTACTTTACAGATCAAGGGAGCGTGCTAAAAATCGTGTTATGCGAAATAATTATACTGCAATTTATACGGTTAAATACAGTTTTACGATACGCAGAACCAACAAAACTCTATAAATATATATACTATCTTTTCAAGAGCATCTATTACATACAAAAAATGAAGCGCATAAGTCTGTTGGCTTTCTTATGCATCATTCATCTAATTTTAAAAACCAAATCACCTTCAAGATTTTATATACCTCATTAGTTCTTCCCCATCTTGAATATGGCACACAAATTTGGAACCCAGTTCAACAGGGTCTTATGTCCATGATTGAGAGTGTCCAGAATAAATTTTTAAGATATTTGTCTTACAAACTTAGAATACCTATATCTTTCACCTCTCATAACTACATAAATATGCATAATCAACCTATTTAATATGCAGACACTTAAACAAAGGAGAATCACTGCGGATCTATTATTTATCTACAAAGTTCTGAATCACTTAATTGGCTGTCCACCTATTCTTGAAAAGATCCATTTCAAACTGCCGATCAAAAGAACGCATAATATGGATTTATTCAGTATTAGCACTACAGAATAAATTTAGGTGCACAAAATTGTCTGATAATACCAACTTTTTATCTATATCATTGTAAGTTTTCTCGAACATCCTATACAATTCTCAACTAATGTAAAAGGGCTCTTAGCCTGTTAAATAAAATTATTATTATTATATATTACGCACGCGTTGCTTAGACGCTTCTTATTATTACATTTAATATAATTCGAGTACCCACACACCCTCAGTCCCTTCTGACGTCACACGAGGCTTCCAATAAAATGGGTTTCTCCGGAAAATCTCGAACGCGGATGCTGCTTCGAAGAACCAGTTATGCATAGATTCATAGAAATTTTAGAACACACTAATACAATTTAGGACAATTTTGGTATAATATACTGAAAGCATTTTTTAATATCTTTTTTGGTATTCACGTTTTGCAACCCCAACTGGTTCATTCTCCTAATTGAAACGAAAAAGTGAAGGTATATAATTGGTACATTCTATATTCGACGTAAGAGGAAACAACTTGAGCAAATTGATTGATTCTTTTTGGACTTTCAATGTATTTAAGTGTTTCGGAATTCAATTATATTTCATAAAACTGCTCCCTTTCTCAGACCTATGCAATAATTTCTATTGGTTTTTAATCAACAATACTAAAACGCACTGCGTATTCGGTTTCTTATTTCAATTTCCGAATTAGAAGATTGTTACTATTAATTCCGACTTTGAACGATGAACTAAGCAGAGAAAAGCAATGTTTACTAGGTAGAAAAATCGAAGAGTTCTTTTACTGCACAACAATGCTTGTTTACGTGTGACGAAATTAACACAATAGATTATTTGATGAATACGATAAAGTGTGCATCTTCCACAATAGAAACAATGGGGTCTTTTGCATTGTCTTAATGTATTCATCGAAGAGGGTTCATCATTGTGTCATCGCTGTGCTAACTACGCTATTTTTAATTAAAATAAACAAAGAATTGCTTGTGTTTTGCAGCATGAGCCGTTCAATAAATTCTTGACGAATTTTTATATTCGACCGCATTCAAAATTAAGTGTGATGAAAAATTGTTATGCTGACGATATTTTAATGTTACGCGGGTAAATAATTTGTCGTTAATAATTAAGCGATCGATTTAATGAAGTTTGTTAATGGTGTTACGTTTATGCATAAACATTTGCATGCATTTATAAACGCAATAGTATGAAATAATTAATTTCTCAAATGATTAAACGTGCTTAATACGTTTATTAATGGTCGGATTAAATTAAGATAATTTTTAACCGAGTTCCAAAACTCTAGCCGCATAAATAATTAGAATTCAATAAACTAATTATATATTTGTATAGGATGTCAATGAGTTATAATTTATAAATTAATAAATTTAAAGTCAACATCAATTAATTCATATACAAGTTCATGTCCAAAATAAACGGTATAAATCCCACATTTTCTAATCAAATTTTTAGGTTATGTTATAATCTATACATATAAAAAGACTTGTCCTGACTAACTGACTGATTCATCGTCGCAGGGCCTAAACTATTGAAGCTAGAAACATGAAATTTGGACAATGGGTTCCTTTTATGACGTAGGTACTCACTAAGGAAGGATTTTTTAATATTCCACCCCTAAGGGGTTAAATAGGGATTGAAATGCTGATTTTGAAACAAGCACTATGAAAACTGGTATTTAACTTTTTGGTCAGAAATAAAGAAACACATGTTCCAATGTTTTTGGAAAATCGACCCCCAAAGGGGCAAAATAAGGGATAAAAGTTTGTTTGAAAATCCGCCGATTTTGAAGCGAGCACTATAAAAAAGAACCCGGGCAACAGCTAGTCGTGTATAAAATGGAATTCATATTCTTACAGTTCAATCCTACTTTGAACAGAATGGTATCCACTTTTAACATAAATGCAAGATAAACGAAAGAAACAATTCTTTCTATTTACTCGAGTACAGTCATAGTACGAAATATTAAATAATATTCTTGAACAAAGTGCAAAATGATGTAAGCTTTTATGCTGTAGAAGAGGAATGCTGCAAGTGTCGAAGATTCCTGTAAAGATTGATGATCAACTGTACACATCCGTTACAAAGAAATACGTATTTCTTGTAAAATAAAAACTATGACATATAAATATAAGGATTCGATTGTTAAGTTGAATAGGTATAGTAAACATAAAGCTAACAAATTTTTATTTATAATACTTAATATCGTTAAAATAATATACAAACATAATTAAAGGTACTTGCCAATATGCTCTATAGTATTATTTAATCGGTTGCAATGTTTTTATTAACGTTAATGATAGTGTTAATTGAATTGGTTTACATTTAATTATTACATTTTTGTAAAGACTCAAATTGTATTCATTATTGTACTCAAATCGAGATAAGGGAGCGATAAAGAAAAATAACAGAATTATCACATACACTTTAATTTTTTAATCCAATTTCCGTTGCTTCAATAAAAAAAGAGTGTAAGTATTACTTTATTTCTTTACTAGCAGTTGCCTGCGTTTTTTTTTATAGCGCTTGCTTCAAAATCGGCGGATTTTCAAACAACCTTTCAACCCCTATTTAACCCCTTTATGGGTAGAATATCAAAAAATCCTTCCTTAGTAGGTGCCTACGTCATAAAAGGAACCCATTGTACAAAGTTCATGTTTCTAGCTTCAATAGTCTAGGCTCTGCGATGATGAATCAGTCAGGACATGTCTTTTTAAATGTCTTGTATAAATATAGAGAAATACCTACAGGGTGAGGCATTTAAAATGTGACAAGCTTTTCTCTTCGATATTATTGCCATTATTCTCTAAATTAATCATTTTTGGTACAAAAGACGTCTTCATCCTTTTCAAATGGAACAGCATATTAATTTTTTGGTATTTCAATAGCTTTTATTATATCTAATATTATTTATTTGAAACATTTTGCTGCATTTTGCCTAGTTAAAGAACTATATGTTTGGTGGTCATGGAATACAAGGTCGTTGAATTCGTCTTGACACCAGTTGCAATAGTATTAAGTAACAAATGTACGATGCCACTTAAAAAAATGAAGTTGACTTGACTTTTTTTAGATGAAAAAATTTTTTGGTACTTTCTATATTGCAATTTGAGCTGACCACAAACTGAGTAATTTTTGTTTGATACATTTTCCTGTCAGACTATCGGAAGTGCTTAAAATTGATAATACAATCAATGATATTGAATACAATTATTCAAAATAATATCTAAAATTATATATCAATTGAATAAACGAGAATATAATTTATTGTTAACGTACTATCTGAGTTTAGCGTCATACTGCACGTCCTACATATAGATATCTGGAGGAAGATGAAAGCATTTCTTGATTCTGTTTTAAATTTTCATATTGCCTCAAATTGCAGACTTTATCCAAGACCTTTGATAGAGGGATAGTGGATCTCGAGAAAGGTAAAGCGAATAGGATGGATATAACTAAAGCTGTTGAGATTTTTTTCTTCGCGTTACATTTATCTCGTAAAATAACGGGAGCTGAAAGAACGCAACAATAGTTCGTCTCGGTGGATTAACGACGTTTGTTTCAATGAAAACTTATTCGGGGACCGCCAAAGTTGTACCGAACAAATGTTTATGCTAATTATTTGGTCAGGATTCTGCAGCTCATATAATGCTACACCTGGCGTCATTAAGGACACTTCTCTATCTGCATAATTAAATCGAGACTTATAGTGACTCGCAAAAGTATTCGGACGCTGGTATAACTTTCACCTCTCAAAAGTTTCGAATCACTTTTAGAATTGTAGTCGTACCGAATCTGCTGTGACAATTTATTGTTCGTTTCAAATTAATACTGCTAATTTTAACAGCAGTTTCCTTTATGGTAGTTCACCTTTTATGGAACTGCTTTCCGAGATCATTCACCATTCTAAACTGCTTTTCTTCTAAATTCAAATGATTCTTAAAACCTCCGAGCGATTCCAAAGTTTAGCCGGTAATGTATGCATATAGAGCGACAAAAATATTTTTTAATGTGTTGAAATACACAATTTATACACCGGTGGATTAGTATCTTCCTCGCCGATTTTGGAGTTTTTTTAAGTATGTTATAAAGAAAAATATTTTGAGCAACTGTCTCCTTTTATAATAGGTGGTTGGCCAAAAATAGATACTCGCCAAAAACGGTTGCTACCAATGTTGAATTTTGACTACATGTACAGATATGAGCAAAACTGAGTACACTTTCAACTGAAGTAACGTCCATCATTGAACCGCCGTAACTTTGCAAAAAGAAGTAGTACGACAATCTTTCAATGATCATTTTAAAGAGCAGATCCTTCTCTTTAACAATCCTATGTTGAATTCTGTTGAAAATCCTTTTTCATCGAAGAACGGTTGTAAAGGTGAAGATAATTTTCTGCAATAACTTTAAACAAATTAAACGGTTCTCATTTGATGGGAAAATCTTTTTTACGGTGAGTTTGGAGATCGAAGCTTCCTCTTTACAATAACGTTCTCAAAAATTGAAATACAATTTTTTTCGCTGTTGTATTTTACTTCGTACGAGGTGCGTTTTTGCCAAAATTACTAACTAGCCTCTAACAGAACCCAACACATTCCTCGTGCAAAGTAAAATACAATGGCGAAAAAAAATTGTATTTCAATTTTTAAGCAAATCATTGCAAATAGAATTGCTTTGATTTTCAAATTCATCGTGATTTGGGTCGTAAGAAAAATTTTCCTATTAAGGTAGAACCGTTTGAATTTTTTCAATTTTTTGAGAAAACAATCTTTAGTTTTTCAAGCGTTTTCTGATATAACAGGATTTTCAAGAGAATTCAATCAAGAAATGTAAAAAGGGGGATTCGCCCTTTATAATGACCCTAGAAAGATCGCCAGACGACTTCTTTTTATAAAGTTACAGCAGTTCAAAGATGGACACTATTTCAGTCAAACGTGGACTCGATATAATATTATATGTATAATCATAATTTAATGCATTATAATGGGATATAATGCGATATAACACGATGTAACGCATCATAACGCCATAAAAGTATAACTCCATATAATACAATATACCGTGGTATTATATAATATATCATGATATAATAAAATATAACGTGATATAACGCAATATAACATGATATAATACAATATAACATTTCAATGAAACTTTATGAGTATATAGAGTATAAATGGGTCCTACGTAAAGTTGTTTCCTTTCTCGACAGAAAGTCTGTTTGAGTGGGTGAAAACAACCCTCAAAGTTTCAGAAGTTCTTCATGCTTTGAATACAAGTTCTCCAAAATCTTTTTCTACGACAGGATTAAACATTTTTTATCCGAAAGGTTTTACTTTATCATGCCCTAGTACGAAGTTATGTTTAAAACACAAGAAATAGTATTAAAACTCTTAACGTTGATTTCACCTCTTTAAAGTGCTATTTTGATGAAAAAAAAATTAATTCGATTGTTGCGCTCTACATACTTACGAAGCTTTCAAAGAAAATTAAGGTTAAATAAATTTATTTGTGATACCAATTTTGGAGCCTTTTTATATGACAAAATTTTGCAAGGCATAGTTTTTGTATGAAGGACACCTTACAAAGCAACAGCCTTGACTATTTATATTGCTATCTACGTGACTCAACAGCACGTTGTCATCTTCATCCCTCAGGCAACTAATAGCCTCGATTCTTGAAACGTCGTTACAAGTAACTTTTAACCTAACCAAGCTGGTTTTATCTTACAGATCAAGGGAGCGTGCTAAAAATCGTGTTACGCGAAATAATTATACTATAGTTTATACGATTAACACTATTCCTACTGACAATTCAGGTATACCTATTCCTACCGCGACATTCCCACGTAAGACAGACTATAAATTTTTCTCAAAAAGTAAACAATGAAAAACGAAGTGAATATTGAAAAATGTATTATACGTATACTTGAGGAAAAGTCTAAAATTTAAAGGCGATATACAGGGTGTTCGGACAGCCCTGGGCTTAAATTGAAAGAGTAACTCCCTGAGACATTCTAAGACGAAAATCAAGAGTAACGATTTTGCGTTTGAGGCTTTGTTTACGAGTTATAACTAGTTAAAGATATCGTTTAATCCGGACCGTTCGACGCTTGAGAGCGGGTAACCGAGGCAACTCGGTCGGTAACGTCGCTGAGTCCACAGTGATGCTCAAGCGTCGAACGGTCCGGATTAACCGATTTTTTTAACTAGTTATAACTCGTAAACAAAGCCTCAAACGCAAAATCGTTACTCTTGATTTTCGTCTTAAAATGTCTCAGGGAGTTACTCTTTCAATTTAAGCCCAGGGCTGTCCGAACACCCTGTATATGAAATTCTAATCGAAATTTTAAAAACGGTCATTTGACCGGTCATGGTAGGGATAGTGTTAAAAACAGTTTTACGATACGCAGAACTAACAAAATACCATACATTACGCATGCATTGCTTAGATGCTTCTCATTATTACTTTTCAATTATTGTTTAGTAAACACCAGTTTAAATATGTATCCTTTATATTTTATGGATATCTAAGTGATACAATTTTACCTATTCTCAAGGTACCGTTTTCACTTCAGTCCTCCCTATATTTTGTTTGAAGAAAATTTTTCTGTTTTTTTTTTGTAAAGTTAAGATAATTTCAAAGAATGCAAAATAATACACATTCCATCATCTATTATGTCCATCTTCATCTACTTTTGAATATTTACAGATTTTTGTAGCTTGTCGAGTATTCGAATATTTCTACAGCTGTACATGCAAGTGGACCCCGCCCCCCAAAATCTTGTTCATAAAAATTATTTTTGACAGTTTCTCCCTTTGTATTATCGGGAGCTGAAAAGAAGTCACTCGGAATGGCACAGGGGCAAGCGGAGTATTTTACTCGACCGCTTAATTTTTTCGTCACACATACGGTCTAATTCGTCAGTGTTATCGTTTCGACCTACAATAAAAAAACGCGTACCCTATTTTTATAATTTTGTGATACCTTTGCACTTTAACATCATGTGAGATTCGTGACACGCCTACGTCACAGATAGAGATGGATTCGTGATACATTTTGCGGTTCGAATATAAAAGACACGGGTCCAACTCGTGAGATACACTACCGGCCAAAAGATTAGAATCAGCTACAGGTATCTATCAAAATCGAATATATTTTACATTGAATCAAATCTTATAGATTCTGCATTGATATTAACAAGAATGTACAAATCTTAAGATATTTTAATATTTTTTTATATTGAAAATACTCTTGTATAGATTATAATCCGAATTTAAAGTAACGCTAAATGTGAACCTCCCTGCCATATAAAATGATAATATTTTCGCGTTATATAGGGCTACCTGATTCTTTTGTTTATCCAATGAGAGTTTAGCACTACAATATTAGACGCCGAAGAAAGATATAAAAGCTACATTTGCTGAACATTGTTATCATTCTCAACTGACAAGGGAAGTTTGCGAACCCGGAAATTCAAAAAAATATGAAACTTGGTGTACAGGTAGAGTAAATCATCCATAATACATACCTATTTTTTGTTCGTGCCCAATTTCATTTTCAAGGGGTGATTTCACCCCTTAAAGAAAATGTAAAATTATCTTTGTCCTCAAATATCTCGAGAACGGTGTGAGATATTGAAAAAGAGTTTAAACAAAAGTTCAATGCTATATTTACGTTTACAAGAATGTATAAAAAGATTTTTTGAAAAATCGATATTTTTTGAGTTACCCCCTCCACCAGACCTGTGGTGTGTTCCTCAGTGACCCTCATATATCACATACAAATAGATTATAGGTATAGAGAACAGACACAATAAATAAAGACATATTTTAAGAGAAACGTGTTTTAAATATCTCCTATAGAAGTGAATTCAACAAATATCACCCGAAGTGTATTGAAATATTCTACAGAAAAAATACAAGAAATAAAATTATTATAATAGTGTGAAACAAAATGAAATGGCAAAACGTTGAGTTCGCCCTTATTACCCCTAACACCTCATATATTATATGTTGTTTCCAATAATCACACAAACTGTAATGTATCGAGTGTTAACAAAAAATAACATGCCTCTATGTGCTACTATTACGAATCGTATACATGATCAATTAATTTACTGAATTTCATATTACAGTCTGAAATTTATGTCATTGATAATGTAAGTTGTCTGTTATGAAACCACACTAATAATAAAAATGCTACGGCAGACTTTAAATTCGACAATAGATGTTTTATTTATTTATAAAAAAAATAGATAAAGAAAAACTATTTACAAGGATGGATAGGGGGTACCGAAGAACACTTTAACCTGAAATTAAAAAAATCAAAAAATGAAATTTAAGGTCTGGTGGAGGGGGTAACTCAAAAAATATCGATTTTTCAAAAAATCTTTTTATACATTTTTGTAAACATAAAAATAGCATTCAACTTTTGTTTAAACTTTTTTTCAATATCTCCCACCGTTATCGAGATATTCGAGGACAAAGATAATTTTACATTTTCTTTAAGGGGTGAAATCACCCCTTGAAAATGAAATTGGGCACGAACAAAAAATAGGTATGTATTATGGATGATTTACTCTACCTGTACACCAAGTTTCATATTTTTTTGAATTTCCGGGTTCGCAAACTTCCCTTGTGAGATCAGCAGTTAAAATTGGACTCCAGGATAAATCTTTATAAATCGGTTTTATTATTTCTAAGATTTTATCTCGTAAAGCTGGATTTTTGTGGCGAAATTCATTTAGTTTCCCAGGGGTTTCAGTGAGGTTTTTCCAGTTATAGTATATGTACTTACTTCTGGTACAACCGCTTGGTACTATTTCCTCTAAATGAATGTAGCTTACAGCTATTTTTACGAATTCCGTCAATCGGCTTTGCAGGCATATTTTAATAGGGTCTAAATTTTGAAAATGCAAAAGATCGATTTTTTAGATACGGATTACTAGAAGGCCCACATAAGACTAATTGGAATTTACTGAAGATTTTAAGTTTTAAATAATACTACATGTTTACTAAAAAAAACAAAATCGAATTTTTCTAAAACTGAGAGTGATAGAGCAATTTTCCTTATAGATTCGTGTTCATGGTGACAAACTCTATAAGGATCACCCAATCTATGTTAAATAGGGATATTACCAAATCTTCCGTTATATTTTTATTATATATTAAATTAAAAGAAACATTTAATTACTTGTTTCTCTATGAATTTCAGTCTTCATATTTTTCAAGGTTTTCATATTTTATATAGATAAAGGTTGATTGATCTACTAAGTATCTAAGTACGTGTGCGACTTTTATTGGTAGCCATTGCATGTACGAATAAATTGAACCTGATACTATAAATCTGTAAAGTATTAACTAAGACTTTATTTATTATCAGATTATTAGTAAAATGAACATTGTTTAGTAAATGAAATATTAATCAATGGGAAATTATAAAAAAGTTCTAATTAATCAATGATATATAAGTTGTATAACTATTAGATTACGAAAAAAAATTCAAACGTATATTTATTTTATGTGAATGATGTAAATAAAAGCTGCAATTTATTTTTAATCTACAATTCAGATTGTGAAGTTGCGCCACTTGGCACGCATGCAGACTATGAGCTCTATCTACAGTTAATGACTGAACCTCATGTTGACTATAATGTTCCATAAAAAACAAGCTGCTGACCGCGAAATGTGAAATGCATTTACTTTCAAGTATTCAAGAGTGTTGTAAAAATCTTATTTTACATGTGTCAGAATATCTAAGATAACAATGAGCTGGGAAATTAGCTGTGCTGACATGTGTCGAGCGTGCATGAAAGTTGACGGTGTTCTTCTTCCAATGTACGATGACGACACAATTAGTCAAAAAAATTTACCTGTTAAACTTGCCGAACTTGCATCAATACAGGTCAGTAATAAAATAACTTTTACCTGGTATACTTCTTTCATATAATTTTTGAGTTAATACTTTTTATTACAGTTAATCACGTGTAAATACGTAATTTTATAACATAACCTCAAAATAATGTTATTGCGGTTCCATTTCGTAATTATAACTGTTTTATGTTTTATAATGATATATATATATGTAAAAATCTTCATACAGAAAAGAATTAAATTTATATTCAAATGTAATTATGTTATGTTTATGTATATTTTAATTGAAATGTTGAAAAAATTAGTTTTGCAATTATTCATTATCCATAGCAGTAACGCTTAATATTTCTTTATATAAATTTATTTTTAATTCTACTTAATATTTAACACAATATTTTTTGTATGAATTTATATTTAATTCTTGTTAATAATTCATAAAGTTTAATTTATATCTTATAGTGCACAGCAATGAATTATTACATCTCAAACTAAAGGATCAAAAAAATGTCTACAAGGTAACTTATACAACTGAAATAAGCTGTATCTTTAAAAATATTAGAGAAAAGAAGGATATGATAAGACAAAATTAAATAATATTGGATAAAGCATATTCTGAAGTTTATGAATTAGATATTTGATATGCGCAATTGCATCTCTTTAGATGAAATGTTATATTTCTGATTATATTAGACAATGTAATCTTTTATACTTTATAGAAAAGGATTAAATTATTTAGCTTTTAAAACTATTAGCTTAAAAGTTATTTCAGTTATAAATTTTCTTAATTACAATTTTATTCATCGGTATACTTCTATCAATATATTGTATATTGAAGTATGATGTTTATAACCATGAGTTTCCTGCTGATATTAATCAGTATAAAGTAATGAAAATAACTAATAATTTAAAATATATAAATAGAGTAAATAAATTCACTTTCCATATGAGCATTATAATACTATGATTGTTACTTTTATAGGCAGCCTAACTTATTGCAGAAATGTTTAACTCTTGAATATATGTCTTCATTATTAATGGAAGCGATAACACCTATGGTACATGAAATCAGATGAAAAATATCAATTGTTAGAGGGTGTCATTATGTTAGCTATGATATACTGTGAACATAATATATTAAGGAAAATGGAAATATAAAAAAAACAGATGCAATTGTACTTTTCAGATGTACTGTTGTATTAGAGATGTATGAAGATACATCTCTAATTATTCTAAAGCTAGTTTCAGTTGTGTAAGTCATAATATATGTATAAATTTTTCATTTAGATATATTGTATAAGTATACTTACAAATTACATTTATTTTTAAATTAAATTTGTATAATATTAATTATGTGTAACATTATATAATTTATGTTATTTGTACAGTTCCATTCACTTATATTGTTCTATTTTTCTTAAAGATTGACAGATTTGATGGATTACCAAATATGCTCTGTGCTAAGTGTGCGTATCGTACAGATGCATTTTATGACTTCAAATTGCAAGTGCAAGCTACAGAAAAGAAACTTCGTAAAATGTTTGAAACACAAATTCGGTACACCATAAAGGTAAGGCATTTTAATTAATGAAGACATCTTCTTACAACACCTTTCATTTTCTTTCATTACTTTTAATTAGGAAAATGAATGTGGGAATATAAGCTGCCTTTTAGTTTTTCTTATATTTGTTTCATCAACTGTTGAAATATAAAATTGTTAATAAGTTAAAATTTCTGTGCTCAGTTTAATAATGCTAATATTGCAGAATATGTTTTAATTTATTAGATGATTTATAAATAATTGAAAACTTTAAAGCAATTTTTGAAATTATAAATTCTTCTAGAGATTGTAGTTTCTTTTTTTTATTTTTCTCATTATAAAGAAAATAATTTCTTATAGAGGTCTTTTATTTTTAGAAAAAATATTTCTTACTATACTTTTAAAAAGCTTTATTTTATTAATAAAATTGTGTTTATATTTATAATTCTTTCTCATATGGTACAAAATCTGATGAATTTTGTCCTGTTTTAATGACAACATTATTAATAGTTTCTGTTTCATTCTAACAGTGTTTCTGTTATATTGTAAAAGTATTATAGTACAATAATCCATTTGTAATAAAACTGGTGTTTTTCTAGAATCAAATGTCTATATGTTTTGGTAATGTTAGTAATTTAAAATCTTATATAGCTAATATTTTTCTGTTAAGCTTAAAGATTCTAATCAAAACAAAATATAATTAATATTAACTTCATTTAAGTGTAATTACAATATATAAAGTGATATTTAATGAATGATGATAATCCTAATGAATGATTCTTATTTAAAATTAGAATGTTTAAAGATTTCAAACGATTAGAGATAGGAGAGTTGAAGAAAAATATATTATTATTAACCATTGTATACACATACAATGAGATAAATCATTGTTTGAAATTCTCTCATAAAAATTAATGTTATATTAAAAAGATATAGAATCAGTATACAAATTAATATATTCAAAGGCTATACAATTCATTATTAAAAGTATTGACTATTAGGAACTTATTCTCTTGCTTTGTGCATTTTAATTGTTTCTTCTTATTACAGTTAAAATATGTTGATATTGTTAAACAAAATTTATTTGTTGTTAGTTATTTATTATAATTAATGTTTAATAATACATTCATTATTTTCCTTTAATTACAATCTAGTGAGTGTAAAAAGTGTAATTACATACAAAGATATTGGCAATGATAATCTAAAATCATTTAATTATTAGTGTATTTATAATGCAATAGATTGAAATGGAAAATAATTGTTTTAGTTGTTATTATTTCTTGTAATTATTCTTTTTCGATGCATTGAAAAATTTATTTTGAAAATGTATTAATTAGCCTCTGTGAAGCAAATATTAAGTGTCTCATATTGACCTACTTAACATCGTATTACTAAAGACATGACAATGTCATTATTAAATTATGTGAAGAGGAGGCGTGAAATTATATATCAAAGTGCAAATATGGGGTAAAAGATTTTATTGAAATAATAATAAGTTTATTTGAAGCTTTTGTTCAAAAATTGAAAAATAATTTTTATTTTGTGTGATTGTCCTCATTATATTATTCTTTCATAAAGGTTACCTTACTCATATTGATTCAATCCTAACTTTGTGCTTGCATTTTCTTAATATTATTATTAATAATGTTCAAGCATAATTATATATAATTTGGAAACTTTAACACTGTTTCGAATTGGTTGGTATTCTCTTTCAGGAAGAAGAAATGGGTAATGATTTTGAACAGGATTGTTCTGAACATTCGAATGGATTGTTAGAAGTGAAATTATTAAATGATAAACAATCTATTAGGTCTGTGAATAATATAAATAGCCCAGAGGACATTGTATCTGAAGAAATTAATGTAAAGGAGTGTAAAGAAGAGCAATCATTAGAACTGGATGTGTCTGAGTTAGTAGAAGAAAATAGCGGATTTAATAAAGCCGACATATCTGAATTAAGAGGTATTATTATTTCAAAGTTAACACAAGCTGAGGTTGATCAAGAGAAGCGATTAAAAAGTGAAATACCGGATGAAATTTCAAAAATTCTGGAATCTCAACAATTGGATTATACGATAATGTATATACCAGAAGATGTATCTTTAGAACACGTAGAACATGTGAATACTGATAATACACTTTCTTGTGATTCCCCAATTAAATTGGAGAATGAAAAAAAGATTATCGAATCTGACTGTAATAGTGAACTTTTACATGAATCAGTAGACAATGAAGAATTTGGAAATGAAGAGTGCTGCAACAAAAAAGTTGTAGAAACAATGAAAGTTAGTAAGACGAATGGCGACGACGTAGCCTGGAAATCTGTGATTCCAGAAAAGAAATCGAAGGAGAAACTGAACAGGAAGAATACACAAAAAAATTCACTAGAGTTAAAGCAGCAGATGGAAGAAAGTGATGACTCTGACTCCGATTATTTCGTCGATCCAAAAGACAATATATTAGGTAGTTTAAATGATACAATAACAAGAATAAAAGAGATCAAACTCGAAGACGATGTGATACAGTATCAGTGTACTCTGTGCTTGCAAAATTATGACAAGCTGACTGGTGTTTTGTTGCATACCACAGATAATCACGTACCTAGCAGCGGACCATTCTTTTGTGTAGTATGTGAGAAAGATTGTGAGAGTCACAGAGAACTGCGTACTCATGTGAAAACGCATACAGGTCAATTTCCCTATTCTTGTTTTATATGCAGTAAAGCTTATACGATGAAGAGGTATTTAAAGAGGCATATGATGTGCCACACTGACTTTCCACGGCATCGGTGTCCCAAATGTGGACTTCGGTTTAAGATTAAATCAGAATTGGAGTCTCACATCACAACACATATATGTGGTGCACCATATGCCTGTAGTCAATGTCCCCGACTATTTAATCATAAGGGTAATTATAAGCGACATTTGATCACTCACCTGGATCCACAAGGTCTTCATTTACCCAAGTATCCTTGTAAAGTCTGTGGAAAAAGGTTCCTAAATAATCGCACTCTAGAGACACACATGCGCGTTCATACTGGTGAAAAACCATTCAAGTGCGAGGTATGTGGACGATCTTTCTCGCAACAGGGGAATCTATTAAATCATGTAAGAATTCACTCGAATCCACGAAGTTATACATGTGAAGTATGTGGAAAACGATTTAATCAAAGAGCAACTTTGAGAGATCACAGTCTCTTGCATACAGGCGAAAAACCATATGTTTGTAATGTTTGTGGGTTAGCGTTTACGTTTAGCGCTGCATTAAGGCGTCACATGTGGACTCATACTGGTGGAAAACCGTTCGGATGTGAAATTTGTAGTGCTCGTTTCGTTGGAAAATATGATTTACGACGACACATGAGGATACACACGGATAGACCTAGAACGAAACGAAGAAAAAATGTGATCAAGACAAACAACGAACAGGAAGAAAGTAAGGAAGAGAGTGTTATAACCTCTGAGCATCCTGATACAGAAACTGTTTTAATAGAACAGGTACTTTTAACACAGGATGTTTCACAAGTTGTACAACAACAAGAGTCTGAAAAAGAAAATGTTGATGCACTTTTTAATCTTATACAATATGGTTAGTAGACATTTTTCTTTTTATCCTTACCGTATAACCACTAGCTTTGATTTCTTTTGGTCTATTTTAAAATATGTTAAATAATTTCTTTTAAATTAAATTATTGTAATTATTAATTAACAAAATTATTAGGGAGTATTTCCAAAATTCTTCAGACTTTAAAAATTATGATAGAAAGTCACCATAGTGAAGTTTATATTTGATGAAAGTATTATATTGATTTATTTTCAACAATATCATTTATTTTTATGCAGCAAGTGTATAATACGGTTTGTGAAACAATGTTAACGATTCTGATAGAATTTTACAAATTTATTGAACAATGAAAAGTAAAAGATGCACGTTTCCTTTTTTAGTATATTTATAAATATGTACCTAATGAAAAATGTATGATTTTTCTTAGTTGTTAATATTTCTCTTATAAAGCCTATTTTTTAAACCATCTTTATTTTCCTAAAATATTTTCTCAGCATTACAAACATGCTTTCCATAATTGTAAAATACTTGAATACAGTAAACCGATATGTAAACGTGTACTATTGAGAGCTGGAATAATGTCCTGTGGGACAGCACAGGGGCAAGAGGATTCCTTCGCTCGTTCCGTCTGTCTCCAACTAGTAACGCCTTTAAAAACGTCACTCTTAGATTATACATATTTACACAATCCTATAGTAGTAGGACACCCGTATTAGTGAAGGATACGTTATATTATCTGCCGTCATTCAAATCCGTAAATGCAGAAGTCCTGGCAAAGTTTGATTATTTACATTTACATTTCGTAAAATTAAATGTACTCTTAACACATATATAAAATATAATGACTCTTATTAACCCTTTATGATCGAGAGACTTTTAAACAGTACTTTTCGCTGGGGGTAATTTGGAATTTACACTTTCTTCATCGTCGCTAATACCGAATTTGAATTTACCTTCAGTACTGCTAATGTATTTATTTTCAGTTAGGTAATCACGATAAAATTTCAACTTATAGAGGTGTTTGGCGATTCTAAATTCGAGTTATAGAGGTAGAATAATGCATTTAACGTAAGTACATGGTATATATAATTTGAGTCAAAGTAAGTTTTGTTTCGACTTATAGAAATTTTCGCAGCGGAGTGGAAAGAAATGAGCAAGATTTTCGTCGTATGGAGGTTTTCGAGTTATCGAAATTCAACTGTATCTCTTCTGCTGTCAATTGATTTCTCGGTGTTGTTGGGTTTTCTTAGTATCTGAATAGTGCACCATTAATCCTTGTTCTCTAGGTAGGATTTTATTGTAAGTTTCCATGTGGTGTAATTATCATGGGCATTCAATCTTTCAATGATAGTCAAAATACTGTACGCCATGATTACCTGTTATAGCGTTTTCCAAATTTTAACTCACGTGATCACGTGGCCCTTTTTAGATTAGATTCGATTTTCAAAAATGCACAAGATATACGTATAGATTAACTTGGGAGATCAATTAATTATTAATGGCGATTGAGATATATATAAAAAAAAACAAGTTTTTTGTGGACTAGGAAAGCGAGATACTGATTCGTGATACGTGCAATCTGAAATGCACATATGTGTGTGTGTGTCTCATAAGGGAGGTATAGCGTGACTGCATGTAGTGTCGCTGATGCATAGTGGGAGTCTACAAGTAGTTGAATTGGCATGATTACATTTTCTTTTTCTAACAGATTGGTTTATCCATTCTTTCACTTATATACACCTGGGCCTACAATTTGATAAAATAAACGGTGCAATCGTTGGTTTTATAACAATTTATTAATAACGCGTTCGAGTAGGGGACGATCCCCCAGTACCGATTAGAATTAGCTGTCGTTTCCACAAGATTTCAATATTAAAACAACATAAATAAATAAATGTTATAGTTTTGCATAACATACTCCGATGCAATGTTGTTTCCTTTATTATTCGCGATCCTAGAACGTGTTGAACGTATAGCTCCTTTATTTTTATAGTAAAAAATTAACTTTCAAAGCTGCCTTCTCTTAACTCTTTTAGTACCGAGCGAAAGTATCGTACCTATACGAAAAATACCAGACCAATTTGACGAATTTGCTAAGGTTTGGGAAAAAATTGACAAAAACTGAAGTAAGAATGATATTTAGAAAATTCAAAGAGAAGCACATTGCGAAGTGAATAGAGAATAAAGTAATGCCAATTGTATTTAAATATTTGTTGAAAATCATACGAATAACATAAATATAAAACTGTATGGAATAAAAGAAAAATCAATTCTTTTTTTAGAAATAGTATTTGCACATAAGAAACTACTAAAAAAACAAGTAATTGGTGTCGATAGTATAACGTTTCTGAGAAAACATTTTATTATTATTATAAATATTTATATTGTTTCTATCTTATCGCTGTAGCGTATACAGAGCCATTCCACTAACCAGCATAAAATATAACAATAACTTGAAATCATAAAAAACATTTTCAATTTTCCTTTTCTTATTTTGAGATAGAGTGCTCTCGCGATGCGAATAGTTAGGCGCCATCGCATACGCAATGATATATCGTCGTTCGGCACTAAAAGGGTTCAGATAGTAATGTTCACAACGGAAGCGTCGTTGGTCGTGTCGGTTCATCCTGTCTAACTGATTTTAACTCGTGGATTTCTTCCTGCATTTGTTGTTCTAAGGTAACGATTTCGTTAAAATCTATCGCGCCCTGATTGGTTTCCTGTCTTGCTCTATTTAACCTCTTCTGTTCTTCTCTAAGCGCGTGTTATGCCGCGTTCACACTGCTGTTCGCTCGGAAAGCGGTACACCAAAGGAATTGTTCGCGAGTTCGAAGCGTATCTGGACGCGTTCGTAACATAATTTTATGGAACTCGACTAGCTCCCAATTGTCGTCAGTTTCTACCAAGCATTTTTCACAGTATTCGTATGACATTCTGCTAAAGTTTGTAAATCCATTTTCGTTTTGTAATAATTTGTTCACTAAACTGATTCCACCAGAGGTTTTTCTTATTGTAAACAATTGTCTTTGCCAAAATTGACGCTCTCCTTTTTTTCTAACGTTATTTGTTTTTATTATATAATATGCAGATGCTGCGAGTAATAGATCTTGTTCAGACATTTTTAAAGTCTGTACATTGACATCTGTATGTGGCAAAAGTTAATATCGAACTACTCATGAATTCAAAGGGAACAAGCTTATAACTGTTCGTGAGCAGTTCGCGAGCTCCAGTCTGGACATGTTGTGGTTGCCGTTGGCGAACAGCTCGCGAACTATTCTTTTCAATGTGGACGCGGCATTAGGGGAACTTCCTCTACAGAGATTGTAGGGTAAGTGCCGTGGGGTCAATCACAATCTTCTTACCAGAAGGTGACTTCACCTTCCCCACAGCGTGGCCAGATCTTCTCAGGAACAAAGCTCCTGATATTTAAGGGGTAACACCACTGTAACGACCTGAAATAAAGCGTTTATTTGCCAATTTTTTTGGGGCGGAAGAAAAGGTAACAGAGAAATAATACTTGGGGTAACTGTTGAGCATATATTTGAGTATATTACAAAAAATTTTCATAGGAAAATATTACAAAATGGCGACACTGTAGCAATTCTCCCAAGGCATGTTGAAGCTGAGGAGCTCTGCGGCACGCAGCATAACTGGTGCCAATTTGAACTTGGAAAGAAGAAAAAAAATCCACTTAATCTACATGAGTGTAGCTAGTGAATCACGTAGGGGATTTTGGAAATATTGATTTTTGTGCAATTGGCGAGCATTTTACTGAAATTGTTCAATTTTTACGCCAAAAAAGGACAGTTATTTGTTAATAACTATTGTTTAAATTAATTTATCAAAAATCCCCTACGTGATGCACTGCGAAATGTTATTTTAAAGTTGTGATTAAATTTTTAAATCGAAAGATTGAAAACTGTTTGAGTTCTGCTGCGTGCCGTTTTGAAGAATCATGTTTCGAGAAAAACGCCTTTGAAGTTTTGAAACATGTTATAGACATGAACGAATGAAAAATACTACTCTTAGAAAATTTTCACCATTAATCTACCATCCCAGGACCATAAAGTTGTCCTTTCAAGTTCAAATTCTCCTTCTGATTTTGTTTCCTGGCCGATTTTAAATTGGAACGTGCCTCTTTTATTGCATCTGATAGGGACTGCTCAGCGTGTTTCAGGCGGTTAGCATCGGATTCCATGCAAAAATTATATGATTGATTACCAATATCTATCTCCGAAACACTCATAATCTGTAGGATATCGGTGAGACCATCATTGAAAACACACATAGCAATATCTATTGCTATATTCAGAACTGTTTTACCGCTGGAATACGATTTCGGAGCCAAATTCCAAACTGTAGCATTGAAACTTTCGTTGCTATTTTGCATTTAACATCCTAAGCAACGGTTTAATAGTTCTTCGCGGCTCAGTTCCTTATAAATCGGATTAATTGTTTCAAAAATTTGCTGAGGAAGTGGTGGTTTATGATGGAAGGTATCTAATGAATCCGTCGCTTGCCCTTTTTTCCAATTGCACCAAGAATCTGAGCACTTCTCGTGCAGATGATTCTTATCGGTTGATAATTTATGAAATAAGGTCGCCTAGATTTCATTTTTCAATTTTTCGATATTATTCGGATTACAACGTATGGCTACACCGGAATAAATTGTCAACTGATCACTTGCCAGTTAATTTACCTTTGCCACCGAGATTTTTTTTGTTTTGAAATGCTTCTAATTGCACTTAAACAATACACTATCGATATCTATGGAAATATTGAAGAGGTTACGAATTCGAAAAGTGGGGATTTCACAGCGGGCATCAAGTTGGCGTAAGTAGGCTGTTGCGGATCATCCGAGGTGGTAGAGGAGGAGCTCGGAATTACATACCAAAAATTTTTTTTTAGGGGTTAGACTTTTTTGCCTCATATTTTAGAAGGTTCAATGTATTTTTTAAGACAATAAAAAAAAATTTATTTTTTGAAAATTCTACAATGGTGTTACCTTAAGGTAGCAAAGCCCAGCAGCGCAAAGCCCCTGTTATCCCGTTTATTGGAGCCCCACGCTGGCGATTTCGCATTGAAATCCCCCGCTATAATTATATAAAACGCTTCGTGCTTTGAGTCTTTGAGAACGTTCTCTATGTCCTGTAAAGTTGACATAAAGTCCTGATCCTCCCAGGAGGGGGGCATGTAGCAGCTGCATAAAAGCACCCTGCCTATTAACACAGCTACAAAGCCTTTTCCTTTGGTGACTTTCTTCAACGTGCCGAGCATGGTTTTACCATGACGCGAAATCATCATTGATGCTAAATTATTCTGGTCATTTGACCACTGGTCCAGCTGTCGATGCGGTTCGCTGATTAGGATTACATCAATTTCTTCCTCCAGTACCACCTGCTCGGCCAGCGTCTGCGCAAGTCGTGCCCTGTTTAGGTTTATTTGTCCTATTCTAAGCATTTTTTATGTTGCTATTCCTTCTCGCACGAGCCACAGCTTCTTTATACAGAGGTCATCTGACAGAGCCCGCGACATGTACTGCGTCCGCTTGTGACAACCCTTTCGTGATGCACAGCCTGCAGGAGGGGTTTGCGGCCTCGCACGAGGCCATTTCGTGCCCCTTTTCGCCGCATCTTCTGCAAACCGTCCCACCATCCCTTTTAATTTTGCAGTTAACGGCCAGATGCCCAAAGCCGTGACATGCGAAACATCTAACTAACATTGGCACCTGTCTAACCCTACAGTATACCCATCCTAGTTTTACTCTATCGCCATCTTTCAGTTTCTGAATCACCTGGGCAGGCCCCTCTACCACGGCAAGTTTAGTGCCATGAAAGGAGTTTCGAAAAACCTTGCAAACCAGCCCGGTGACAGGAGACTCCGCAGCCTTAGCTACTGCCTCTATTACCTCTTCTTCGCAAACCGTTGGGTCGATATCCCGCAGCTCAATGGCCGCCTTCGGGACCAATCTTCTAACTGGTGCATCTTTTCCTAATGCTGACACTACCTTGCTGTACAGCATACTGCTGTCAGTGTTAGGGCTTAGTTCTAACAGCATGTCGCCACCCCGGGTTTGACGCAGCTTTTTGATTTCCACATCCACTTTGCCGATTTTCTGCTTGATTGATCTAGCAGTTTCTAAAAATTTATCAGTAGAGTCCACTTTGATTACTATGGCCTCGCCCCTCGGCGCATTCGCGTTAGGCTTCTTATAAGGAGTCCTGACGATTTCCACCTTCCCACTATCGCTCTTCTCGTTTTGGTCTTTTTTCCTCCTTAATTAGCCCAAGCAGCGTCGGGCTGCATGCTATTTCTTTTAAGCCATCTCACTCTTCTTTTCTAGACCGTATCGATGCGTATCCGATAACGCATTCCACTTGCATTCTAAGAATGATTGTCCTCGATTCCTCGAACGCACGCGGATGCAGATATCCACGCGCAGAATAATCTAGGTCGTAAGGGTGTCGCGTACGCGAAATAGCAAACTAAGGCTAATGTTAACACGCTGTTGCCTGTCGTTTCAGCTGGTTTCCTTTCTCTAACATTTTATCCTGCATGATTACGAGTCCTTCTTCGGTTAAATTTTTCGAACGCGTTCACAGACCTAGTTTCATTTTATACCGAAATACGCGGTTCTATCCCAACGCTGTCATCAAATTTGTTACATCTGAGTGGGTGTTTAGAATAAATAGGAGACAATAGAAAATATGACCTGTTTAATGCTGACGTAACTTTTAAGCGAATTCGCCAGAATGTTCTAGGTATAGTGCCGCGATTTAGCGGGAGCGCGCGTATCTAGCTTGATAATCCTATATTAAAGGGATTTAAATATAATTTGGTTTCCCGTTCTGGGTCCTCCATGGGTTTCCAGGATCTGGCTCCACGAAATTGGTTACGGGATCGTAATATCCTCTGCTGTCGGCGGGGAATGATTCCGGACTCTAACACCTGATCCACCAAGTTTCGTCCCAGATGGATCAACTCTCTATTCTGCGCGATCTTCTCCCGCTTTCGCCGGTCCCTTAACCCTTTGACTGCTACGGGCACATATATGCGCCCAGCACAAGCCGTCGATATAGACTATGGGCGCACATGTGCGCTCGGCGACGGCTTTGATCATTTACTGACTGCTGTCTACTGATTTCTCAAGAAATTATTTTATCATATCCGTGTAACACTCAGAAACAACATACCTTGTTGCTTATCAACAAGAAAAATCTCGTTTATTTCACGTCTTTTCCCTATATCTTAAATTCGTTTCATCTGTTCATCTGCCATTTGACAAAAGTTATGTATGGTTTGGAGTTCGTTTTGTAGATTTCATTTTATATATTTTATAATACATTATAATTATCAAATTATGGCGTTTTTAAAACTTTACCCTTGACGAATAAATAATATATATTGAAGATAAAAAATATTTAAAAATTGAAAAATATTAATTTTGGAGTGGATAAAGTAACAGTAATTTGATTCTGTACAATATTACCATTGAATAGACCGCCGAACAGATTCAGATTGCGTGAAAAAGTATTTAGTCCCCAGCGACAGTTAGTGCCGGCTGCACGCCGTCGACGCGAAGCGTTTCGGCTCAGAGTCTTCCGCAGTCAAAGGGTTAAGCGTGTCCCTTACAGAGTTTATTATTCCTGGACGATTAATGGATAAAAAGTAACGGAGTTACCAGCGAGCACTTTCTTAAAGTTGAATATTAATTAACTTATGTCGTAGCGGGTAAATTATTGTGGGTGTTTCTGCGATTGAATGCAATGGGGATTTCTATTTATGACAGTAGTAGATGTAGTGTATAAACTCGGTGAATGTAGTGCAATACAGAATGAGTCGTTGATGGTGGTTAATTTTTTTTTTTACTATTAACACATTCCCTGCCGCGTGGGGCGTATACGCCCCATGTTAAAATTTCCTCCCACGCCGGAAAAAAGCCTTTAAAAAAAGGCATATTTTTAACAATATTTTGTCAAATAAACTAAAAATGATCGCTTTTCTGGTTTAAATTTATAAAGAGATATGCCTTTCTTTTAAATTTATGGTTTTAAATTACTGAAATATTGTGTATTATACCACAAAAAACATGCTTGTGTCAACCATAAAAAAAATGTGGGGCGTATACGCCCCACGCTGGCCTGAACGGAAAGTCTTAAAAAAAATGTCCGGCAGGGAACGTGTTAATCTTTAAGTTTCGTACAGCCTATAGACATATCTTCAAATATACGTATTGCACCCAGTGTTTAAAGTTAATTTGTTAGTATTATATTTGTATACCTATATCTTGATTTCATTTACCTTGAAAAATGTATCTATTGCTCTTAGCGCGATCATATTTAAGCTTTCCGTAATTTTATTTATTGTGAGTGGTAATCCAAAGTTGACTTCTCTTAATTTGTTGATCAGTTCTATTCTTCCTTTGTTAGTTAGGTGACGTTTCCGTAGGATGTGATCTACATCACCAACCGAGTTTTTAATAATTCCTATTCTTGCTAGGGATTTAAGTTACACCTGATTCTTCCGAACCTTACTATAAATTCTCTTGGTCATTTGAGCTTATAAAACCATGGCTTTTTTCTAGCCTCATAGTGATTTCGGTAGTAGAGTTGGTCTTTAGAACCAAAGTGTACTTTTAGCTTGTTGCTAACTCCTCCTCCATTTCTCTGGCAAGAAGTTCCCTGAAGTCCGAGTAAAGAACTTTGAGATTCGGGGAGTGTTGCCCCTACGTCGCCCATTTCGCCATCGTGCCTCCTCTCCCATTGCCTAGAATAGGGACCGTTAACCCTTTCGCTACGGCAGCCCCGTCCGCCGAAGTACCGTCACTGAACGGAAACTTGCGCCGGAAAAATGCACAGTGCGCGTGATTTCTGTATATGCTCGAATGTAAGTATATTTACATTTTTAACACTAGATTTACGGACATTGTTTTTATTCGTTAAAAATACCCTTAAAATGAGTCAAAATGGCTGATTCAGTAAATCTAGTGTTAATATGAAAAGACTATAGATGGCACTTGTACAGATCATTTCGATGCCGCATATATGCGACGCTCGTACCCAGAAGTTGTGACGTGGATGCCGCATATATGCGGCGCTCGGCGCGAAAGGGTTAACTGGCGGCCTTCGGGCCATTTCGACTCTTTCTCCTACATAGTCCTTTCCCCAGCAAGTGGCAAGCAAAATGCCTCCTCTCATACCTATGACTCCGCCGTGTACGGGTTTGTCCCGCGTGGGTGTGTCCATGGCACATTCTCAATCGAGACCCAAGACGAACAATCCTTACAATAGACACACATGGAGTCAAGCCTGGTCTTCTTCCCCAAAATCCAATGATGCCAAAAGCGGATGGAAGCGTCCTTCATTCCCGCAACTTTTGTATTGGCAAAGCTTGATAAATTACACATAGCCACTAATATCAGGCAGGTTTAAGCCGATATAAGCAAAAGCTGAAGGTGTGGCGTTGTCCAAGTGACATTTGTGTTTTCCGCCGTGGATTGAACTTTATTTTTCACTAGTTTGCTTATTGTCACATTATTGTATTGTAGTTTCGCTTGTACAGAATCTTGTCTTTTTACAGTTTTTTATATATTTTATTGTTTATTCGACTGCATTCGTGCGGAGTCACACTGTTAACCAACTTGTCCCCGTTCCCCTTCCTGTCTGTGGCTTCGCACTAGAGTAAAGTACAATTTGACTGATGGTGGAGACTCTGTGGCTCTTGGCGGAGAAAAAGTTTGCGATCCCTGGCCTAGGATACCTTTATGGGCTGGTATCCATGCAAAGGCTATCCTACTATTGCTATTATTATTACTTATAAATTCTAGTGTCCTATTTCTAACGTTTAATACATGATAATTCCTTTTAATGCTAAAATTTTATTCTGACAATGTCATAATTGCACTTAGCGAATCTATGCAAATTAAGAATGATTTATCTCTATTACTTAAGGCTAAGTCTAAGTCACCTGATACAGCTGCCCACTCCGCAGTGAATACAGAGTTAAGTTTATTCAGACTAATACTTTGCATATATTCCAGATCAGAGCATGTAATAGAGGCACCTGTAGAGGTTCTGTTCACTATTTTTGGGGGGGGGGGGGAGCGGAAAAGAAAACCTTTCATAGGTACCCAGTTAGTTGGGGTAGTGCCGGATTCCTACCGGCTAAAAAAAAACCGACTCCTCCTATTCCACCACCTCTCTCTCCGGAAATAGTTATTACCATTAGTTCGGAGAGATAGCTTTCTTCCCAATCTGTGCGTTATTGAGCACCTTTCCTTCTTTCTCTCTCATCTTTTTCTTTTTGTCGCATTATTTCTTTAATTGCGTTTGTGATGCAGTTCCAGTTATCTTCTTTTTTAAGCATCAGTTTTGTCATATTTTCTTTGTTTATTCTTTCACCGAGTTCCTCCTCTGCGTTTACCCTAATGCCATTCCATTTGGGACAGTTAAACATCCTGTGCTCCGCGTTGTCAACTTCGGGGCAGTAGTGGCATATGTCTGATTCCACTTTCTTTATTCTTTTCAGGTAAGCCTCGAAGCACCCGTGCCCTGTTAATATTTGGGTCAAGTAATAGTTTACTTCCCCGTAGTGTCTATTCCTCCACGTCTTTACATCTGGTATCAGTGTCTTCGTCCACTGCGCAGTCCTGCCGTGTCGCGTCCATCTGTTCACTATTTTGCACCCATATATCTATCTTTAGTTAATATATTAAGGTCCCTGTCAGTTATTGGGGAACCTTGTAATTTCATACCTATTTCTAAATCGCATACAAGTTTTCCCATTAAGGCCCTATAGCTTGTCCACAGACATTTATAATTAGAGTCTTTAAAGCATAGGTCTTCCATTTTTAGCACCTCTCGAATACACTCTATGAGGGCCGTAGACTTACAACTATTGAAGACTTCTACGAATTCGAGGCAACTTGAACAAATTCTCTAATATTGATTTTAGTGAAATGATTAATATTTGAAATTATTTTAATTAGATAATTTTTCCCTAGGAAAACGGCTCTGTTTCTAAAGTACGGTAAGCCAACTTCTGCTATCACCACGTTGTTAGGAGTTGACATTCTAAGCACTAGTGCAAGCTTGAGAGTCATTAATTCGATCTTTTCTAGTTTCTTTCTTTGATTTTCACTGTTAGGGAAATATAGAAAGGATGCATATTCTATCCTATATCTAATCAACGATTTGTATAAGATTTTGAGTGTTTCTGGGTGACAACCCTACCATACTTCTCTTAAGTATTTAATGAGTTATTTAGTAATTTGGCTCACTGTGAATTTATCACATCTACGTGTCTTTTGAATAACATTCTATTATCTAGGTTGAGGCCTAAAAATTTGACATGATCTGTACTAAATCTGTTTTGTTAGCCAACTTTAATTCATATAGAACCGTTTTTTATGTTATTGTTGTTATGAAAAATCATAAATTCAGTTTTTTCTGAGAAAAGATCCAAGCCTATGCTCCTTAGCCTTGTTCTAATTACTTCCACAGTTTGTTCTATTGCTAACCTAGTTTTATCTAATGAGGTGTTTCGCGTGTATATTGTAATATCATTACATTGCATACTGAGATGTCTGGATCTACTCCTAAATATTTTCAAAGATGTCCTTAATATGTGTAGTGTATAGCAGTGGACTTAGAACTCTTCCCTGTAGGAGAGTTTGTATATTCGTCTAGAGCTGCTGTGATTTGTGAAGCTGACCTCCTTATGATACATCCAGCTGGTTATAAAGTTTAGAATGTTAAATGGAAGTCCCATGTTTGCTAATTTACTTATTAAAATATCACACTGTACATTGTCAAATGCCGCACTTATATCTAGGAATGCAGCGGCTGTGAGGCTTTTTTGTACAAGGCTTGTCTAAACAAAGGTAGTAATGTTCATTACATTGTCTATACATGATCTGCCTTTTCTGAATCTCGATTGAGATTTTGGAATGACATTGTGTTGTTCACACCACCACTGTAATCTGTTATTTTCCAATCGTTCTAGTAATTTGCACATGCACGATGATAAAGTCATGGGTCTGAGGACCTGACTGTTCTGTTTCTTAATAAATATAACTTGGCACTTGGTCCAGTCTTCTGGTATGGTGTTTGTGGTGGTTATTTCGTTAAAGATGTCTAGGAGCCATAACTTACATCTATTCGACATGTATTTTATCCATTAGCCATGTTTCTAGACATATTATTATGTCTGATCTAGTAATTGAGTGAATTATTTCTGTTTTCTTAGAGCTAATACTTCTGCAGTTCCAAAGAGTGATTTTTAATTCTCTGTTATTTGTGTACCGAGTATTAAATGTCATTGTAATTCAACTGAACTTCTGAATGAATTAAACTATATAGTTTATTTTTCAATCTATTTGCAAAAGATGTGCTATTTTTAGAAGGGATATTAAGAAGGCTTGCTATTTCCTTTCTAAGAGTCTTTAGTTCCTTATTGTTAGTAACTTGGAATAGATTTGCTGAAGACTCTAATTCATCTCATCCAAATGTCTTAAATACCAGAATTGGTCTGGGATTATATAGGGATTGGCTTATTTTCATTCCTTCTGTCTTCAGATATAGAGCTAGTCCATAGTTTTTCCTGTTTTGCACCAGTTTGGTGGGTGATAGCATCTGTTTATTATTTTTTTTGCACCTGGGTAGGCTTGCTATCTAAGGGCTTGCCCTTGCTGTATGTTCTAACTTGTATGTTAGACTGTTTGCTAATGGTTGCTTGTAGCATTGTGGCACCATCTATCTTCTTGATTACAAGACTTTTCTGTAGATTGGATTCTATCAAAGATGGAAAGTGTTCTTTGGACACATGGAGCTGAGGATGATCCTTATTCTATTCTGAGGATGTATTGGAGAACTCCTTCATCTGATGAATAAACCTTTTGGCTTGATAGACAGAGACATTATTGAGAGCTATATATTTCCTAATTTCCTTAGTGAAATTATAATAAATACATACTTTGTTAAACGTCGGATGCTTTTGATGACAATGCATGCATTAGATTTGCATTTCTGTGTTGCATTCATCAGCGGTGTGGTCAGTGGATCCGTATTGTTCACACTTTCTCTGATTTCTGCAATTAACTGTGGTGCGCCCGTATGATAGACAGTTTCTACAGCATCTGACATTCTCTATATATGGTTCTACTTTAATATTGTAAAGTCCATAGGCTTTAATACTGTCTGGCAGTGTATCTCCTTCAAATGTGAGGAGCACCATTTCTGAAGGATGCCATTCATTTTGCTGGTTTTCCTTATTATATATTTTCCTGTTTAGTCTTTTAACATTAATTATTTTGCATGCTGAAGTAGAGAACTTAATTAAGTCCTCTGCTTCATATTCCACACTAAAGTTTTTGATCAAGCCTTTTCTTTCTACCCTAAATCTGGGAATAAATGCTTGAATTTTATTTTCTTTGTGTTTACCTGTTTCAAGGACGAATTTGTTTGCGTCTTCCTTATTATTAAAAATAACTTCCGCCTTGCTAAAGCCTTGCGGTTTTAGCTCACCAGCTCCACATTTTAGATTAAAAATATTTTTAGCTAGTTCTAGTATATTTTGACACTTCTTCCTTTTTATAAATTACTTTTTCGCCATCACTTCCACTATGGCCTTACTTCTATGTGAGTTTGGATATAATGTTGGCTTGTATGTGTTGTCATCGTTGTTGCTGCAGCTCTTTTCCGTATCTGCTTTGCGGACTTTTTGCGAGTTCTCTTTTTTATTAAATTTTGAATCATGTGCCTGTTTCCTATTCAGATTGGAATCCGAAGATTTGCTCAGATACAACGATTAGATCTGAATCCAATTTACTGGTTGATGTCTTTTATTTTTTGTAGTGTTCTGTATATGTTGTATAGGTTATGTAACCTTCATTTGTGTTGTGTTTCTATTCTACTACCGTTTCTTACCCTACTTGTTTTATTTCTAAAACATATCACTACTGATACATCTACTCTATTATGTATTACTAATTCTACTAAAAATTTTAAACTTAAAATTAATATATCTATTAATCCACCATTCCTCCTTTGATCAATTTGTTCAGTCGTTAGCGGTGTTTTCTTTTTAAATTGACGGTAATTAAGACCTCTGATCAGGCCTATGTACTCAATTGTAGAATACCCAATATGAGTTCATTCATAATCATATGTTCTATAGTTTGAAGGAGCAGATAGTTAGTAAAGAGTTAAGTTAGGTTCTAGGGTCAGTACTAATTTTAAGAGAAATATAGCTTTACTTATTTAGTTTAGGTTGTGCCAAGATTTGAGTATCTCCTTGATTATATGGAAAATGAATGAAATTGTTCAATTTTTATTGTTGGGTTTTTTGGTTACAGCTTTGTATTATTTCAAATTGTTTGTGGCGCTTAGTTTACTTGATATGTGTAGGTGATATCTGTGGTGAGTTTGTTGATATGTGTAGAAGGCTGTTTTTAAGCGTTGGTGTGTTGAGAGGTACTAGTTTTATTGTGGGTTGAGTAGGTTCTCTAGAGAGTGAGCTTTTAGTAGTTATTTCATTGGTTGTGAGTGATATGGCAAATTATTTACTGTTAGTTGTCGTGTCATTGTTGTGAGGTGATTTTACTATTCAAACACTTGGGCTACAGGGTGCAGGGTTAGCTTATCCTCCGATAGTTTTTAAATGAAATTCTTTTTTCATTGTTATTTGATTTAAGGTGGGAAAGTTTTTTTCATCTGAGCAGTGGGCTTGTTGGGTAGGTGCTTTTGTGAAGCTGTAATTATCAGATTTTTGGCTTACTAAAATCCTACATTCTTGTATGCTTTAATTTCATTAATTTTTTTATTTAGCTGGAATTCCTTATATTCTTGGGAAAACGTGGAATGGCTCTCCTGGCAGTGGCGACAGTTCTTACAATTGTTATTATTACAAGTATGTTTTTCATTTTTAGTTTGACCACAGTATTCACAGCACTTTTTACTGCTACAATTTTTGGTGGAATGACCATACCTCCAGCAGTTCATACATGTTTTTACTGAATCAATATACATGTGAACCTTGCAGTTGTATAGTGTAAACACCTTAATGTAATCTGGCTGAGTGGTTCCTTCAAAGGTGATTAGAACAGATTTGCTAGGTATAAGTTCCCAAGCATTGGTTTGTTTGTTTAAGGTGTTTCTATTCATTCTAAACGCTTTTAAAATGTGGCATTGGGAGATTGTACGGGAGGAAAGTTCTTCTAAACTCACATGTGTGGGGATGCCTTTAATAATACCCTGCTTCATGATTTTATGGACAGAGATGAAGACCTGTTTGCCAAAAGTGTCCAGATTTTGGGGTGATACAAATGAGTTAGCTTTCTCTTTATTTGAAAATATTATTTCTGCGCATCCAAAACCTTTGAGCTTTAGTTCTATGGCGCCAGTTTTCATTGCATTTAATGATTTTGCTATATGGATCAAATTATGCGCTTTGATTCTTTTTCTTAACGGATGTATTTACCTTTACCCTGCTTCTATGGAAGCAGGTTCTCTATGAGTATCAGGATATATAAACAGTTGAGATTTGCTTTTTGCATTTTCCAGTAAGCTACTTCTATTTTCTTCGACTGAGGTTTGGTAGGTAGTGCCCGAGCTTTTTCTTTTATTGCCGTTTTCAAGTGCGGGTGATCCATTTTCTTTTCCATCCTTTTTCTTTTTAGTCCTCGACGAACGATGGCCAACGTCCATCATGGCGTCAGTTGATGTCCTATTGATGGATGGATCTTCAAATTTCCCTTTGCTACCGTTCTGTAACACTTCTGTACTAGATCCATCTTCTAGCTGATTGTTACTTTGGAATAACGTTACTTTACTTCAATGGAAGCAAGTCCTTTTGTAGATAATATTTTCACACGTTTTCTATTTGATCAGCTTACTCAACTTCAGCTTTCTACTTCTTCCTCTAGCTCAATTTTTTTTCTCCGACGGCGATTGATTAATTGACTGATGACTGCATTCTCAGTGTTTGGGTGGTGGCAACCTCGTTGGTAATTGTCGGTGACTTATTCCGTGTTGCCGATCATTTATCATGGGTCGGTAATACAAATGTACTATCTCCCGTCAGTGTATATTGGTACATTATCTTACGCTTGTAAATTATCATTACGTAGCCTCCGTGCCCTAGAAAAAAAAGATCTTTACGTAGGTAAAATCTTCTGATAGGTGTGGGTAAAAATGTCGATCGCTCGCTGTGAAATCGCTTACATCAAAAGTTTTCGCATTTACATAAATTTTTGCATTACTACCGCTAAACTTAGAGTCCATTAAATATTCTTTGATTTCTTTCCACTCTGATGTTTGTATCTTATGTGTCATCAGTGGTATAGTTTTTTAGAGTTTGTATTTTGTGTCATCTTCTGGTCGATTTTCCTTGTTGTGCCTGGATTTTTCCATGAATTAGAAGTAGTGGGCTAAGGAACTTCAAACTGCTTCTAACGGATGTATGATCCATCCATACACTTGATGCAGTGTAATTACATTAACGATGATCGATGCTGCCGATTTTATTATGCATATGATTAAATAAATTCCCATTATTTCTGTGCTGAATAAACTGAATGCTATAAGTCCGCACCAAACTCTACTGCCATTCGATTCAGCTATTTTTTTAAATGAATTTTCGTCGAGTAATATTGGGAAATTCAATGGAGGCTTTCTTCTCTATTAGGAATATTATGTGCTCCTTCAACTTATCAATGTCTTCTAAAGTGTAAGTTCTGCTGTTTGCTAAGTTTTCCGGGTCTGTATATTTTCAAGTTCATTTTGCGATTGGAATGACAAACTCTATCGCGTTTGGTATGAGTTTGTACTACTGATTATTAATTCTGCACCTGGAAGAAGCGAAGTAGAATGAAATATGTACAACAATAAGGACAGACAAAAGACCAAGATATTTAGATAAAAGTATGAAGAATAAGGAAAGAAGACTTTGAGCGAGATACAGATGCGGAAATAGAATGAAAGCGAAAAAATATTGGAAAGATAACACGTAAGGTCTGCAACGAAGGGCAAGAAGATTTAAACTATATGCTTAAGGAATGTAGGAGGACGAAAACGGAGATAAATATAATAATAATATTAGATGATCAAGGACAAGGACTGGAAGCTTTATGGGAGATAGAAAGAGAAAGGAAGCCACAAGGGAAAACAGAAGAAGTGATTAAATACCAAAGATAGCAGTAGAAAATTACAGTAAAAGCGTAAAGTTAAAGTTAGAAGAAGATTACTGTTTTATTTTATTTTATTTATTTTTGTTATTGAAGTCTGATAGTTTGATTTTTATTCCGGTTTTCTTAGTATATACAAGATAGTTTTTGTAGCTTTCATTCGAGGAATATATTACACATGTAAAATGAATACTGTTTAAAAACGGTGTCATTAGGACAATAAATAAAAATCCGCGGAAATCGCCGATTACGCTGTTCAACAAATTAAAACTTTCTTTCTGTTTCGTAATATTCACTAGGTGTTTCTAGTAGAGTTCCCTGTCCTAAAAACGAATCCGGAAGCAGAATTGCTCCATCACCCTCAGTTTTTGAGAAATACAAGATTTTGTAGAAACTATCGATTTGGGAGAAAAATGAAGTATTACGTGAAAAATATAAACACTAGGAAGTAGTTCTGCTTGATCTTAAACAACAGAAAAGACTTTTCCGAACAAAACATATTTGTGTTTGCGTACACGATACTACAGGTAATTCTTTATTTTACACATTTCACCTTTTATGTAGTTTAGTAATAAAGTATACCACTTTCGCCGATGTAATAATGTTTATCTTTTAATTTTTTAATATTGAAATCAACCTACTTGTTTTGTTGTATTTTTCATTTCGAATTTTTAATTTATTAAAAAAATTATTAATACATTAAACTCTTCAACTTCACAAAATAATACGCTAAAACGTGGATCCTTTCAATGTATCTAACCAATGGTTTGTTAATTAATTCATGATAGATGTAAAATTAAAAATTAACTTTTTAATTCGTTTGCTGCTGCTATGTTTCGACAAGCCACGATAAATCTTCCGCCCCTTTTCAAGATGTCTGTTGCAGTCTCTTTTCCGATACCAGATATACTTCCAAGTTATTCCACAGTCTTCCCAACCATTTTGTTATTACTGTTACAGATTCCCAACGTGTACCGAGCGTAAAAGTATAACGCTAGGAAGATCAGAAACACGACGAGTAATGTAGCTACAGCCAAGTAATACAGCACTGTGCGAGGCATAATCTTCGGTTAACACGGTCTAAAGAGATTGCACAACGAGACACATTGTGCGTTCGTTTCAACGAACATTTATTCAAATGTAATATCTAAGAAAGCGTGTACATTCCAATTAAACAAGTTTTAAACACCCGTCAACGAGTACATACAGGGGGTAAATCTGCAGGTGGACGTATATGAAAGGAGTGATTGTATGCGTTGAGATAACACGAAAATTAAGAGTGACGAAATCCATTAAAAGTTTCGTTAAAGATTGCTCCAAAATCGACTGAGATTAGGCAACCCGCTGTACACTGCCATCTATATGCGCGACCACGCACAGGCAAAGTCAGGGCCGTAGCGATAAGAAAGTAACAACGCTTATCTCATGCGATCCAGGAAAAATTGTTCGTCACTTGAGTGACACGCAATGCGAAATCCACATTTCCGTCACTTTAAAAAGTATTAAATAAACGTTGAATAGCATTAACACGTTGAGCCCGGCGCCGGTCCCTGGAGACTGGCACTAGAATTTTCGTTTGGCTAGCGTCGGTCCGTCTAACGAATTATCATTTTCTGATGTTGACTACCGTACTACTCTGCGACGTTTGGAAAATAAAAATATTTCACTTGACGTGTCACTATCTTCTTCTCTTTCCGACATATTCAATGTTATGGGCAATAACTATTTTCAAAACTAAACTCAACTTTCTTTTTACGAACAATCTGTACACTTCGGTAGGTCTTTTCCAATTGATCGCCTCTCGAAGGTACGTACGTGACTTTTTTATACATCATACGAAAGTATAGTGAACAGAATCACACGTACACCTAAAAGGCGTCGAAATTAGCGCAACAAAGAATAATTCCTTATCTCTCAGCGATACCCTACAACTTTGTATCGCTCGCCGGCTGCCGGCTGAACGGAAAGGACAGCAAAGTCGGCGCCGGGCTCAACGTGTTAAACCTACTTACCCGCAGAATCCACAAGAACATGTCAAAACTCATCCATTGTGGTTTTTGAGTAAAGAGGGTCAATGATCTCTTAAAGCGAATAATACACAAAGATAAAACATACTCACACGTATCACGCACTCGTAGCATTGCTCACACAGGCTTATACAACATATTAATATCTTAGAGTGCAATTTAATGTAGTTAAGTAATGCTAGTTCACTATTTTGCTTAAACAAGCGAGATATTCAAACCATCAGAACTTAACATACTGATAAAAAGAACCATAATTATCAATATGATCTATGGAACATTAAATTGTTACAACTTTTCATTACAATACAATGATTGCTAATAAGTTCACGAAATTCCTTTGATTTAGTTAAATTCAAACGAGATATGTATGTTTTTATAATTGTTACATTTTTATTTTAACAGCTCTCAAACTAATGAGCAATGAAAAACACAAATGTGTCTATTTTTGTAATATTCAAAGATAATGCACTCACGTACAGTTATGAACAAAACTGAGTCCACTTCGATTGAAGTAGTGTCCATGTTTGTACTGCAGTAACATTGTGAAAAGAGGTAGCACGACAATCTTTTTAGGATCATTCTAAAGAGCAGATCCTTCTCTTTAACGATCCTATGTTGAACACTGTTGAAAATCCTTCTTTATCAAGAAACGATTGAAAAAGTGAAGATAATTTTTTGAAACGACTTGAAAACAATCAAATGGTTCTCATTCGACAGGAAAATTTTTCTTGCAACCGTAGTCACGATGAATTTGAAGATCGAAGCTTCCTCTTTACAATGTTTACGTTCACAAACATTGAAATACAATTGTTTTTCACCATTGTATTTTACTTTGTACTTTACTTAATTTTTGTCTTATCTCAGCGTAAAGAATCACCCCTTTCAGGATTTACACTCTGTATATATAATTTGATATTAAAATTGGGATTATGTTAAGAATACTCTTTAGAAATGAGTAATCTACAAGCTAGCTTAGTTTGCAAAATGAGGTTTTTCGTAAGAACAATATGTTTTTGATAAATTAATTATAAAGCCCTTTTTGTATTAATTTTTAACAATTTCAAAGGTATATTTAAATAAGTAATTTTTTTATACACAATGACGCGCATTAATATTCTGATAGCTGACCATAATATTGCTGATATTTGAATGATTATAATTTCTTGAAAAGATGTCGCACAATAATCATTTTGAACTCATTTATACCTTTTATTTGCACACTATTTAATTCAATTTCCTCTGAGAACGTTTTCTTTATTTTCACGTTTATAATTTATTGTAGATAAATCTCAGAGAAAATCGAATTAAATAGTATGCAAATGCAAGGTTTAACCTTTAAAATGAGTCCAAAACGATTATTGTGTGACATCTTTTCAAAAAATTATAATGGTTCAAATATTAACAATGTTACGATCAGGTGTCAGAATATTAATGCGAGTCACTAGATTTACAAGAAACCTCAAACGATACTAAACCAGGAGCAATTATAAAATTAATTATGTAAAATACCAAAATCGTGTGTTACGGCAAAACAAGAATTCTTTGGCGAAAAAATAAATACACTACAGTAAAAAAACGTTATTCTTAGTTACATATAAGTATGGTTTCTCGATTGTAGTAGAATATTATTTTTAATTAGTTATTTATTCGTTTAAGCAAAGCTATATACACTAGCTTATTTTGAAATCCTAGCTATGAAATGGCAAAATTTTTAAGTGACAAATACCCATTAACTAATTTCGAAGTAAAGAATTGAATCATCTTAGAGCTTCAAAGTATTGAGAAAATATGGAAAACTTGTTTGTGAAAAATCATGTTTCATCTCAATGCTAACGAGAAAAGACATTTGTACGGATTATTGTTTTTGAATAAAATATCTTTTCTTCTTCTTCAGCTTCTATATTTTACTTTTATAACATTAAATTTTTGCAGTCGGATAAGAGTATTATGTAGTTATACCTAGTCAATTAGTAAGTAATTGCTGAAAGAACATTTTAAAAACAAAAGTTTAGAATCCTTTTAAAAATTTTGAAACTTTTTCTTACTATACTGACCATTGTTTATCGTTGGAAGAAACGCTAATTCAAGGTTGATGACCACGGACATCGGTTACTAAAGATATTGAATATTGAGATTCTACCTGAGAGAACAACTTGTCTTATAAAATGGTTTAGACTCAATCAACATATCTTTAACGACATATACATAATTATTATAATAACTTTCTGTTATAAAAAAAAGTATACGTGCTGTTATTACAACGTATGATGATATATCTTTTTATAATACATTCGAGGTAAACAGCTTTTCACGGAATTACTAAATGTAACTACATATACATATGTAATACACGCCTGTATCAGTGAAATTATTATAATATTAAAATGATATACAAAGTTCAACGTATCATAATAATATGCAATAATATTTTATGACCTTGTAGAGTTCAATAAGCAGTTTCATGAAGTTTATATTATATTAAAATGAAATAAATTTTAATAACATCCAGTTTGCATTGGTTATTGGATGCAAAAAGTTTTATGTAATTTTGCTTACAGTAATTTAAAGAATTGGAAACATTAATATTGTTACAGTTAAATGACAATAACAGATAGTCAAATTTCAAAAGAGTTAAGCAGTAAGCACGAGACAGCAGAAAAATTCAGATAATCTAACGTTAAATTATACTTACAGCAATTGTTACCAAATTCTCACTTAGGTTGGCATGAATGTCTGTCGACCAGCACTAACCTACCTTTTCTACACGAACATTACAGTTACAGTACTACGTGACCCTCCATCGAGCATCTCCCCACTCTTGACGTACGAAATGGCGACAATAAAGCGAATTTTACAAACCTTAATGTTCATTCCTTTCGTGCTGAAAAAAAATTGGTTGTACCTTCAATTCCACTGATCTTGAATACTTATTCGCGTTCACATACATAGTTAACCTATGTCAAATTTGTTTTTATCTTTTAATATTAAGCATAGTCAAATACTACGAAATTACATTTTGCTCGTTACTAGTTTAGTGTTATAAAATAATCTATATACTATAGAACATTCTGATTAGCATAATACAACACTTTCCTCAATTATTAATGAAATAATTAATTAATTCATGTTTAAAAAGCTGTGATTCATTCTTATGTAATTTTTCGCAACAATATTTAAAGAATAAATATTACAGATTTGACAGTAATGAATACCAATAATACACATTTTAATAAGTATGATTATAGTTATCGAGACTAACGTCCTAATTAACACGACATTAAACGCTTAATTTAAATATGATAACCTTAAACGATAATTTTAATGGTCAATTAAGATAGCAAATCTGCTTAATCCCATGACAATGGTATTTATTTAATATTTCAGGTATCATTCCTTCACTCTTACTTTTTTTCGAACAGTTTGTGATCTAAATTCAGTTTGAGTATCATTTATTTGGATTTTTGTAAGTTGCTCAGATCCCACAGACTTATAATATCTGAGATGTTAGGTTGGATATTCGCAGATCTTTCAACCTCATCGCGCTCTCGAGGTACGCAACCTTGTGATTTAAGGTACAGATAATATCGTCAATCTCACGTAGTTCTTGTTTTAATTGTGCGCAGACGTGACGTGGAACAGTATCTTCTTCGTTGGTATTCTCTGATGTCCTTTGTGTCCTAGACATCTCGGCATCTCCTTCCACTTTACCAATTACATATGAGGAAAATTTCTTGTCAATACTTTTTTTTTTAATAGAACTTGTTTATACGTATATAATTTTGATTTGTTTTAATTGTCTGCTATATTTTTCTTGTAAAATAAATAACTTACATGATCGTTTAAAACGATTTCTTAATCGAAAATTTATGTTTGGGAAATAATTCCAGATACAGAGCAAACTGATAAGCCATTTCCAAATAAAATATAATCTTTTTGTAGCGTATACAAATACTGAATTTTTACAACTTGGAGTTTTTAAAGTAGATTGACAAACAGCCTGTGTTGTAGCTTCTACATTGAGCTCGTCTGTCTTGCCTATACAAAGTATCATACACTTTGAATTTAGAAATGTTATGCCTTGATTCCTACCAGTACCTCCATGTTTACTAATTAATTAATTTTACACCATTACCGTTTGCTATGACAGGGTCATTTTCTTTGTCATTGCATACCAAATCTTCAGCGTTTTCAAGCACAGAGTCTTTCGGAATTCTTTTTTTTAATTCTAGTAATACATTTTCAACAGCTCCAGGAATACAATTTACCAACTGATTAATAATATCTTTAGTTAATTTCATATTAATTTTACTAAGCACTTTTCGATTTAATGTATTCCAATTTTCTTTCTTCATATTCAAATTGCTGGTTGGTACGTAATTGTGAAGATCAACATAACGAGGATAATATACTTTGATGATCTCTGCCATCATTACTAAAGAATATTTTTCTTAGTTTTTTAATAATAAAAAGCTAAAGAAATAAATATCTGAATGAAAGAAATCAATGTAGAATAACTGTATTCTAAAATATCTACCAGCATCCGAAAAGTCTCTAGTCAAATTCTTCGTTGATTTTGAAAGAGGAATTTCAGAGATCCATGCATATAATTTCTCTGATTCATTTTTCGAATCTTTCTCATCTTCATTGGCCATCTCTGGTCGTTTAGTAGATATTTTTATTATTATATCGTTTTAGAACTTAATTTAACAAATGTACTAAATGAGGTACGGATTTATATTGAAACATACCTTTTCCGCAATGTTGCGTAAAAATTTTCACCATACATTAATGATTTATAAAAAAAGTTAATTATTACTATAGATCTTATTTTTAAATGATACTTGTCCAAATTAATTAGTAGTAAAACTCGTCATAGAATTGACATTCTTTTTTCATATGAAGTTGGATCATACACTTTTATAGCAATAAAGAATCAATCTTTAGTCATGTATATTTGTTTATTCAATCAATCACATACTTCGCATCGATAAAAAATGTTTCGATGTATTATGTAAAATGAAACATGTAAAAAATTTTTACATTTTATTAAATAATGTCACTAAATTAAACTGCTTTGATATAAATTTGTATATATTTATAAATGTACAGAAATTTATAGTATAATCGTTTGTGTCATGGTCTCGTTCAAAAGCCAAAAATGTACCTAGTGTAAAGAAATTCTAGTTTTTTTATTCGTACACATTATACAACCTTATACCGTCAGCTTCACAGTGTTCAGTAACCTGTATTGTATACTGCATTGTTGCAAAGTAATTGTTATGGCTTCGGAACGGTATAGTTTCTCCTTAACGACTTTCAGGTAAACATTGTTATTTGCTATAAAAATTTGCACTTTTCATTCAGTTGCAATAAGAATTAAAAAATTCAGTTTAGTAAATTATCACTCCAGTCATATAATTTAATAGGTTATTAGAAGTTCTTGTTAACATAATAAATTGTATGTATCAGTTTTCAGGATTTATTATTGAATATACAATGAAAACAAAAAGAAACTTTCTCCGTATCTCTTTTTTATTTAAAACTGACTGTAAAAGTGATTGTTACTTAGATTTTTTTGTTGAATCTAAATTAATTTTATTAAAGTATAATACTGACTTGTGAAATCTTCATAAAACAGTTCTTAAAATAAAAATCAAGTTATTCTGTTATATAGCCCATCTGGGAAATTAGTGCAAATAGAGTATGCTTTAGCTGCTGTTGCTGCTGGAGCTGCAAGTGTTGGCATCAAAGCATCAAATGGAGTTGTTCTTGCCACAGAAAATAAGCATAAGTCTATATTATATGATGAACACAGCGTAAAGAAAGTAGAAACAATTACTAAACATATTGGCATGATATATAGTGGAATGGGTCCAGATTATAGATTATTAGTAAAACAGGCTCGTAAAATGGCACAACAGTATCAACTTATTTATCAGGAACCAATTCCTACTGCACAACTGGTACAAAGAGTTGCCATGCTTATGCAAGAGTATACACAATCTGGGTATATATATCTTTTCAGTAATCTTTTTTAATTTACTGTCCACCCAATGAAATTTTTAATTGTAGAGGAGTCAGACCTTTTGGAGTATCACTGTTAATTTGTGGCTGGGATAATGGAAAACCATGTTTATACCAATGCGATCCTTCTGGTGCATATTTTGCATGGAAAGCTACTGCAATGGGTAAAAATTTTGTAAATGGGAAAGTATTCCTTGAGAAAAGGTATAGCGAAGACTTAGAACTGGATGATGCTGTTCATACTGCCATTTTAACATTAAAGGAAGGATTTGAGGGTCAAATGACTGCCAATAATATAGAAGTTGGTATTTGTGATGCAAATGGTTTTAGAAGATTACAACCTTCAAATGTTAAGGATTATCTTGCTAATATTCCGTGATTTTTTACTATTTTTGTATTACATTACAATGATCATCTTCTAAGGCGAATATACTGAAAATAAAATTATTATTTTGTTTGTGATTATTTAAAAAGATTTTTCATACTTTTAAAATATTTATATACTTATCTCGAACTTTTTAAGAGTTGAAATACTCTTAAAAGTATAAAATTTGTGTAAGGTCAAATACGTTGTATATATTCAGGATTAGGCGAAATGTAATCGAAGAAATGACTAACGATTACAGAATATTAGTTAATAGTCGTTTATGGGACATGATTATATTAGTCACATCAGCCATTAATTATTCGTATAATGACTATATTAGTCATTAGTTATTAATCTATTGAATGAAGAACTAAATAACGACAGCTAACGGCAGCATAGGAAACCCGAAAGAAAACGATGCTCCTTCCGCAATAACATATACTCAAGAGAAATTGTAAAATCATTTTATAGTGATATAAAGATTCCTGAGGAAATAAAAGAAAGAAATAATTTTTAATATATCAAATGATTATTGACTAATGGATAATCATAAATACTTTTTAAAGTGTAATTGTGACTAATAAAGATACAATCGGCTGCATAAATATTCGTCCACTTATTACATTCGATATATATAAGTAAAGAAGAGAAAATGCATAACTATACAAAATTTAAATGAAAAATACAAAAGTTAACCTTTATTAATACAAAATAAGTTACTATTTCTAAAAATTTGATCGAAATTGCATGTGCGTATTTTCCTTTATTATTACACACCCTAAACACAATAGGTGGATGAACACATATGTACGTCCGACTGTAGTTTTACCAAACATGACTAACGAAAGCAATTACGTCTGAGGAAAAGAGTCGTAACCAATGATTAATTCAATCAGATTAACGTTATTCATATTTTTAGTCAGTCAAATTTCTCCAAACGTGGACAACTCTGTATACCTAGGTCCACATTCATTTGACGTTGCCGAGCGAAAAATGTTGCAGCATAACACCGCACAGTGGGGTATTTACTCCGAAAAACCAGACAAAACTCTTTCAATATTCACTCAATCTTTAAATTGACATGTCTTCGCTAAAATTTATCCAAATTGGTTAAAACAAAGATGATTTTAAAGTTAAAGATATTTAGTTTTTGATCGAATGAAGGATTTTTATAGAAATGATAATTCAATTTGTTTTTTATTCTCCTTTCTTTGTCTCTTTTTTATCTTAATTGCGAACAATATTTTTGTTTTTCATTTTCATATACACATACTATTGGAAAACATACTTATTTACTTTCAGAATGTTTTGTTTGAAGATATTTATTATAAATAATTTATCGTAAATAATTATAATAAAATATGAAGACATTAAAACAAAGCGTGAATATATCACAAACCCTTCGATGGAAGTGTTTACGTTATAGAGCAGATTATGATATGCTGAAGATAAACCTTTGATTTGGAATTGGAACTCTTTTATTCAACTTCAGACGGAACAGTTCTATCAAAACGTATAAAATGTAGTAAGAATCATGTAATCTGTTAAATATTATACTCTGGACGTATTCTTCCCGAGCGTCGTAGCGGTTCCGTTCGAATGTAAAGGGATAAAACACGGATGTGGACAGAGTTGGAAACAATTTTGATTGCATCTTATTCGCAAAACTCCATAGCATATAATTATACAAGAAAGAACGCCGGGACGCATCTAAATCGATGATTATTTTGAAATATCAATAACTACAAATATATACATACAGTATAAGTAAAATATGCTTAAAAATATTAAATTAAAATTATAAAATTTTAAATTTATGGAGAACAGTTAAAAGTTATTAATAAGTTAATGTTCGATCAGAAAGCGAGTTTCATAAAAATCTAATTTTTCGAAGAATGTCAGTGTTTTATGAACATGTAAATGAGAAAAAAAAGTTGGTACATCATTCCTTCGACATTTAGTTACTACGAGAAACAAAAATTGTACGATTTAAATGAAATTTCTAAATCGACTTTTGTCCGGCTTTTCGGGGCAAATACCGTATAGACACGTTTTCTGTATGAGGTTCTGAGTTTGTTGTCAAGGGTGTCATATTTATTAGTATGACGAACATAAACTTTATTACAGACTTCGTTAGACTCTTACATTATTTGACTGTTACGTGATTCAACATGACGGTTATAATAAATTCAAAGGTGGTCGCCCGAGAGCCAAGTTACCAGTTTAGTTTCCAAACAGCCATGGGTACCTTTGTTGGACACAAATATTTTTGATAGCAAACTTTATTATATAAAACAGCACTTTTTCGTTTCTCTTTGTACAATGTGTGTCTCGGTAAAAAAGAACAAGAGTAGTGAGTGTCGGAAACTAACTCTGATCGAGAGTTCCGAAGACGGTAGGTAAGGAAGGATGGTGATGTCGCTACGCCATCTATTATACAGTGTTTGACATAGGTATTGGCATAGAAACGTTAAAAACTACTAAAAAGGTTATTTATATCACCTTGTTTTTGTACATATCTTTATTTACAACACGTTACTTATCTATACATAAAGGAGGAACGAAGTTAAACTAGAAAATATATAATTAATGAAAATCTGTTTTGTCATCTGATACCTGGACAAAGTGTTGGTACACATTTGAATATGTATTTCCCGACACTTTTTTACGGATGTAATGTTATTTTCTTGTCTAACATTTTCGCTGGTATGCGAAGTCTTGAACTTGCACCAGTGGGCCACAATACAAATTTCATCTTAACAAGTTTACAATGGCAAAGAATTGTACAATATGTTAAAATAATGGAATAATCTTGTCAATAGCACATTTTTCTTACTGGTGATGCTGTTTGTCTTTTCAAGAAATTTCAGAAATGATTGAGGGAGATAGAAAGTATGTTAGAAAGATAATTTTGAATAATTTTTAGTTTTAAATAACATCCCTCTTCAATCCTCCGTTCCAGTGGAACGTTTATTTTCTTAAAAATCTCTTACGGATGAACTTTTTGAAGAGAGAGTTTAGCTCAGACTTCAGTAAGTAATAACGATCTTCGTGATGATCCTATTCAGCTGGATTAACATTATTACTATTAACATTATCATTCTCATTAAGATATTACTTGCTGTGAGGATTAATTAGGATTTTAATTCGGCCGATCATTCGATTGGTTAATCTTTTTGCTTACCGACCGGAAGCCTATTAACCCTAGAACTCCTAAGGGTGGATTCCTCGAACCCACAAATTGAAAAACCTTTAAGTAGAATCATTTCCCTTTCATAAAAAATTCTGTTAAAATTATTTATTGTTGTATATACATTTAAGTTTGATATTAAGAGGTTCCCGTTGCTATGTGTAAAAAATTAGTAAACATAAGAGAAATATAGCTGACTACGCGCCGTGATGACGGGACGCCACGGGGCGGTGGCGATCATGCGAAGTGGACCCTCACGCTCTCCTTTCCTCCAAAGAATAAAAATTACAAAACGAAGAATGAAACTATGTAACTAATTGGGAACTTTAACTGAAAAGACACTACGAACTAACATACCAAAAGATACAGAACCAACAAAAAAGGGAAAATGTTATCAGTGTATACTGGAGGCTAAAAGTAGATGCATAAAATATAATAGTTTATTAAAATCAATGCGAAGTTGTTACAAATGCAAAAACCATGTTTGCAGAAAACATTCATTTAATACTATACTTTGCCATTCATGTTTATCAGAAGAATCAAGTTCAAACTAACTGCACGTTACTATACTGTTTTATAATACTATTTAATTTTATAAATATACATAAATCAATATAAATTGAACGCAAAAACATATGTTGTCTTGTTTATAAAGAATAGCATGTCCTGACATTGCAAAAAATTTTCCAAAAAACAACTTTTTCCAGGATAAATGAATAAAAAGAAGTATGGGTTCGAGGAACCCCGCCCTTAAGAGTTCGCGTAACAGATCGAGGCTCAGGAGTTCTAGGGTTAATCGGCTTTCTACGTGCTTCGTTTGTAAATTTTGTAATGTTTACTCACACGAAAGTGACTGTTTTGAACAAAAACGTATACGTATGAAACTATTGATTACTCGAAGAAAATCATTGTGTTCAATTGATTGATGAGTGCGTAATAAGTTGGTAAAGTTTAGGTGTGGTTCACGATAGATTAAGTTGAAACAGTTTAACTGCTTCGTTTAGTTAACGAGTTCACGTTTCATAATAGAATGTTCCATTGGATTGATAGTAAATCGATGGTTTGTATATTTTCGACGGGGCTAATGCGAGTAAAATATAATGGACAGAGCAGAGTGTTTCTCTGTTGCAGGTGTGGATAGTCAATGTTATTGTCTCTGTTTAACGAGAAACGGTTGACCGATCAAAGCTGCTACGAGTCTGCCAAGCCTTGGATGACGTCGATTGCTTCGGTTTCCCGTGGTCATAAGCTCCGATGAGCAGCTTTTTTCATCCCGACCTGTATAAGCTGCCCTAGCAAAAGCTCATTTTCCCTTTTCACTGCGCGGAAGAGCATGCACTCTCTCACGGACTACGGATAAAATTAAATGATTGCTCGATTTTCCGTTTTCTTCTGCCATTCTTCAAGTTTTTACCATTCTTACTTCTATACGTTCATCCTACCACTTTCTTCCAGTTTCGTTTGTTGTGGATCGTCATATTCATAAACGAACAACTGGATGATAACTCAAGTCCAAGAAATTCTTTCATTCATTAGCTTGTTCAATTTTTAATCGACTAAAATTAAAATAGTGTCCTTCTCTTTAACGATCCTATGTTGAATTCTATTGAAAATCCTTCTTTATCAAGGAACGATTGAAAAAGTGAAGATAATTTTTTGCAATAATTTGAAAAATTTCGAACAGTTTTACTTTAATAGGAAAATTTGACGGTGAATTTGAAGATCGAAGCTTCCTCTTTACAATAACGTTCTTACAAATTGAAATGTAATTTTTTTTCACCATTGCAGTTTATTTTGTACGAAGTCCGTTTTCGCCAATATCACTAGTTAGCCTCTAACAGAACCCAATACATCCCTCGTACAAGGTAAAATACAATTTCAATGTTTGAGAAAGGACACTATTTTAGTCGAACATGGACTCAGTTTTGCTCATAACGGTATGTGTTACTTGGAGAGTGCAAGTACAAACGTGAACTAATTTTCATCGAACGCGTATATTTGGGGTCAGTTTCCAGGGAATTACTTCTAATTTTCGAAGCGCACCTCCCGTCTTCGTCTTGAGAAACATAATTCCGTCCGGGATACAATGAGTAACGAACATCGTGGAATGTAATTAAGCTGGAATTACTAACGGAACGTGACTGATGTGAAATTATAAGGTCGCTCTGTTTTCTCTTTCCTCCTCGTCTCAATTCGTCATACCGATTTATTTGCTGCCAACTAATACCTTCCGCTGTTTTATGGTCGCATTTCATTCTTTGAATGTGTAATACTCGAATAGTTTGGAACTAGTGCGGTTTTGTTCAATCTTTCTCGATAATTTCGGAAATAAATTTCAGATTCTTTTTGTCCATGGAGAAATATTAGAAGTAGCTATTTGGAGTTCTTGGTAATGATAAGAGTAAAGTTTCACACAGAACGTAGCATTAGATTTCCTTGTCGAGTATATAATCGATACTGTTATCACTATAACAGCTTATTTTATTGATTATTAATAAAATTTTATTATTGTACATATTAATTTAGATAATTTAATTTTGGTTATTAAATTAGTAATTTTTGTATACCATATATAAAGATTAATTTTTAAATTTAATAGATTTAATAATAAATTTTCTTCATTTCATTAAATTTATAAACAGAGATTAAATTTAGTGCCAGCAATAGCGGTCTTACTAAATTTACAAATTAATTTTTCAGATTTACAAACAGTTTAAAAGTTAGAATTTAATATAAATAACGTTATTTCATACCACCTTAATATGTAATTATTATTACTATTCGTGGTGAACGAACAACAACATTATTTCGTAGCTGCATGTTGTTTCAATTGAAACAGAGAAAACGAGAAAAAAACTAAATAGTAACTTATTGAAACAATTAAAATTGAATAACTAATATGTACTTCGCGGCAGTTTATCTCGTATGTGTAACTTTAGATGCTGTTGATTTCTAAATCTGACATTTACATGCTATTTACATTACTGAATTACAATTTTCACGCATCGGGAGTATTGGAATTATGTAAGTGGAAGCAGGAAACAATCTTGATGTATCACAATTGAATATGTAGAGTATGTTTATTTGTTTTACGATACAAGGTTGATCTGGATTTTGTTATACTGATATACTGAGATGCTGATATACAGGGTGTTCGACGAAAATCAAGAGTAACGATTTTGCGTTTGAGGCTTTGTTTACGAGTTATAACTAGTTAAAGATATCGTTTAATCCGGACCGTTCGACGCTTGAGAGCGGGTAACCGAGGCAACTCGGTCGGTAATGTCGCTGAGTCCACAGTGATGCTCAAGCGTCGAACGGTCCGGATTAAACGATATCTTTAACTAGTTATAACTCGTAAACAAAGCCTCAAACGCAAAATCGTTACTCTTGATTTTCGTCTTAGAATGTCTCAGGGAGTTACTCTTTCAATTTAAGCCCAGGGCTGTCCGAACACCCTGTATTGCGACTGAGACTGCTATACTGCGATTGATTATACTGTGTCGCGCCCAGGGAAGTTTGAGTTTTATATTCCCTGAACGCGTCGAGAAGGGGAAAATGTGGTGACATGGAAGGGGACTCTCTGCGAGTGTTTTCCGGATTCTATTGAGGCTGCAATCAAACACCTGTGGTAATGACGATCGGCTGGCCGTTTGGGCCTAATGACGGGCCGATGTTCAGGCTCTGCTGTAAAGTGTTTGATGCAGCCACTTAGAACACCCGCAGAGGTTCCGTGTCACCACAAATATATTTCGATTTATACTTAGATATATAAAAATTAGTCGAAACGAGAGTGAGTGGTTGGCCATGCGACACGCGACTCATCGTACATAAAATGTTCCAACAGGGAAAATGTTGATATTCAATTGGATCAAGTGAAATACAAATTCTAAAGATTTATTTTCTTCATTTTTGAACACGGGCTGTTACATTGTGCGACGCGGCGGCGATTCGACATCGACGAGAAAAATGTGCAGCCGTGAAACTGTTAATATCCGTTGCAAAGTCCGTCAAGGAAACGCTCGTGTGATCAGGCTCTTAACTGTGGGCACGCCACACCGCCGCGCCAGCTCCTGAATTACAGCAGTTTCGCTGGAAAGTTCTCAAACAATACACTGCTCGCTAAAGTATGTGTTTCCGGTATTCATATGAACGAATAGGTAGGCGCAGCTCTGGATTTCAACAAAGAGCAGGGGCGGGGGAGAGGGCGATTCAACTGACACGAGAGAGGAGTATTGCCAAAGTTTTGAGATATAGGAATACTTGTTTTTGCAAAAGCGAGCCAGATCCGCGTTTAAAGTGTCTAGGGGTGCCTGAGAAAATTATTATCAACATACAGATACTTTCGTTGTTATCGGTACTGATAATAGCTGTTGCTCGCGCGGAAATACTTTCATTTCAATGTTAACTATTTTCCAGAGATGTCCAATTTTGCAAGCCCTTAACTTTCATTTTAACCAGAAACTTAAATACTTACTAATTTTTATAGTGCTTGCTTTAAAATCGGTGGATTTTCAAACAACCTTTCATCCCTTATTTTACTCCCTTGGGAGTTGATCTTACAAAAACGCTGTTACACGTATTTCCTTACTTTTAACTAAAAAGCTAACTACCAGTTTTCATAATGCTTGCTTCATATAATATTGCTTGCGTATTTTCAAACAACATTTCAACCCCTATTTAACCCCCTTAGGGGTGGAATATCAAAAAACCCTTCCTTAGTGGGTGCCTACGGCATAAAAGGAACCCATTTCATGTTTTTAGCTTCAGTAGTTTAGGCTCTGCGATGATGAATCAGTCAGTCAGTCAGGACATGTCTTTTTATATGTATAGATATAGAGCAATGTATATAGGCGGAGTTCGATATCATTACAGTTATCGACGTGCCATTTTTCTTTAAATCGATCAATTTTTCGATTATCGAAATATCAGTTTAAGGAGGTGAAATGAACGTTCAAAGTTTCATTGCTTTTTCTCGTCTTTTTATCATAACTTTATAACGATGCGAGATAAAGCAAAACCCCTTAGATAAAAAATGTTTAATTTTTAGCGCTGTATTACCCTGATATAAAAAGAATTCCCTGAAATAATTATACTTGGAGTACGGCCATTGAACGAGGTGAAAATCAAGTAAAATTGTTGAATTCGTTAAGAATGCTTGCCAATGTAAATTGTCCAGTTATAGAGAAGGACCATGGTTCTACGGAAATTAATTTTGCACACGACGGTACGAGTATCAAGAGGGATAGGAACTTCGGTCAATTAAGAGGGTCGAGCCTGAGCAGCCCCTATAAAGGATGATCGAACAGTGAATATCACAATTGGGCCCGCCCACAAATTGTTTCCTCCCGATTGAATCTTTTTCTTCGTCACCCTTTACGACCGTCTGGAAAACATTTTCAACTTCACACCACGAACCTGTCGCCGTGTTCAATTTCAAAGTTAAATAAACGACAATCGTTACGCCACAACTTTTTCAAATTATCTCAAAAACAGAATGCTTTGCAGATATAAATATAAATATCGATCAGGATATTAGCAGATGTAAGGTAAACATGAGTAATCGACAACTAACACGTTCCGTGCCGGACCGTTTTTTGAAGACTTTCCGTTCAGATCGTGTGAGGCGTATACGACCCACACTTTTACGATTAAATCATGTTTTTCACCTATGTACGCCTTACAATTGTACAATTTTCAATAGTACAAAAGCATAATTAAAATTTGTTTAAAATTCTTCATTTTACAATGACAATATCCACCCAATATGCCCCAGTCGTCACGGAACGTGTTAAGGATGTATACGTGAGGCGTATACGCCCCATGCTAAAATTTCCTCCCACGCCGGAAAAAAGCCTTTAAAAGAAGGTATATTTTTAACAATATTTTGTCAAATAAACTCAAAAATGATTGCTTTTCTGGTTTAAATTTATAAAGAGATATGTCTTTCTTTTAAATTTCTGGTTTTAAATTACTGAAGTATTGTGTATTATACCACAAAAAATATGCTTGTGTCAACCATAAAAAAAACGTGGGGCGTATACGGAAAGTCTTAAAAAGAATGTCCGGCAGGGAACGTGTTAATAAATAATTTGTTGCTCACAAATGAAGTTTTCGTGTGGTATAGCGAATGACAGGTAGAGCGGACATGAAACAGAAACGAAGCCAAGCTTAAGATAGGAAGTTGCAGTTACCTTAAACACGTGTAAATGATCAGAATTCTGCACGAGCACCATCCTTCCACCAGCGAAGCAGCTCGCATTGTCTTCGCCTTGAATCTCCATTGTTTTATTTAGGCTCGATGCTCCTGTTGACGTAAGTCTGAACACAGACATCCATTGTCTAGATGCAACCCGGCGTCTAATATCTCGTCGTATTTGCCATATCGAATCCATAAAGCTGTTCTTAATACGGCGCAAACTCGCTCAAGGCAAACATCGCGAGTAATCGTTTTTTCACTTGAAACAGATCAAACGGTAAATCGTAACAAAATGATATGCAAGTAGAGCAGAAAATATGACAAATATTTTACATTTGTCAGTATAATGTTTATTCAAGGCGCGCAATGAAATTTAATTAAAAATTTTTAAGTTATTATTTTGTGCACCTCGAGCGGCAACTTAATGACACCCAAAGAACATTTAGGGTTGCTGCAAATAAAGTTGTGTAGAGGTGCCGAATTTACCATAACGTGGGAGAATGGATAAGAGTGAGGGTGAGTGTGTGTATGTGGCGTTCGTCGAGAATGTTCGGTCCTGGCGGGTAGCGCAGGTGCGTGGAAAGGAGCCTTCTCGAATGTTCGATGACGGTTTACTCTAATGGGTAAAAAGAACGCCTTTTCGAACATTCGATGATGGCAAACCCCCACCACCTGTGCTAATGCATATAAAAAGAGATGCATGTCCGCCGGGCGACATTCGTTAGACCCCTTGGTTGAAGACCATGTACAGCACTTGGTGACAGGCTTCAGCGTCGTGAAAAATACAAACTATCTTATCAGAGATATTGCAAAGTTCAATAGGCATACAATACCCTACAAAATTAAGGTTAAATTCCCTCTTTTTGAGAAGTTCAGTAATCGCTGTGATGATCCTGACTTGCTAAATTAAAATACTTTGGCGTACTTTGTTTGCGCCCTTCATCTTCCCCTTTTCCTACTGTAGGAGTTAAACTCACTCTTACTAATTTTATCAATTTTATTAATATTATTAATACTCTTAGCTCTTACTGTTATTAACTACTGATATTATACTGTTTACTTCAATGTATTATATTAATCTCTTCTTTAATTAGTATTAAGTTTCTTTGGGAACTCTAAATAAGTTACGGTACTTTCGGGGTTAAGGTGTAACTCATGAAAAACTCATAATCGCAATCATTCTCGAAAGCATGTCTTTCCAACCCGGTTATCGCCCGACTGGATGATTCTATCATTTTCTTTGTGTGTCAAATTATATCTTAAGTGGTTTTTTGAAAATTTTCCACTCGTCTCTTACATCAACGCTTTCTACTGAAACCTAACACTACATGAAGCTAACTACAAATATATCTTGAAGACTGTTGATAAGCTGGCTTTTCGCTGGCAGGTGCAACACCCGGGGAGGCATCATCCAGTAATCATTGGGCTACGAACATCCTCGTGGGACTGGTGTACACCCCAAACATCTCATTGGCAACTTCAAAAAAAAAAAAAAAACCGGGCGACATTCGACGATACGATTAAGTGTAATTGTCAGATTAATATAAGCCTGCGTGTACCTGTCCTACAGTTGGAATATTAGTTTTTGTAAATAACAATGGACATAATTTTTTGCACTAGCGACTGTGTGAACTGTATTAAGTTCACCGTATTTACAAGTTTTCTCGTAGCAGGGATATTGTGCCCTTATGTAAATAGCCTTAGAAGTGGGGTGTGTCGTTGTGTTCTGTGTAGGTGGTTTTTTGGGGGTGGGGGTGGGAGATATTATTGACTGAGAAGTGTCGAAACTACTTTCAGCGGGATTTCAGGTAGCGTAAGGTGCTTAAGTCGTACCCCTTAAGGAAAAATCCGTATAAAACTTAGGATTTATCGAATAAATAGAAATTAAATGTGTTATTTAAAACTTGTGTTAATATTATTGTTATTTATTGTAACGAAATTCGAAAATCTATATGTTTTCGTTTACAATAAACTATATCTTTAGAAACTTACATTGGTACGACAAAAGTAATCGGTTTCCTAAGTCGTACCACATATAGCCTAAGTTGTACCTATGAATTCAATAAAACAACAATAATGTTTAAAACGTACTTCTTATTTATCTGTTTGTTAGTACAAACATTGCAGACAAATCTTTTATTCTTTTGTCAACTCCAGCGCATAAATCGTGAACACATGATTTGCATTTCAAGCATTTAATCATGTTTTCCTCCCGATCTTCTCCCCAAATAAAACAAAACCAATCACTTTTTTCTGTTTAATGTTTAGTGCCAATTCTTTTTTATTCCTACGTTTCTTTTATTTGCCACATTTTTTACGTTTTCTTTATTCTGCGTTGACGTTATTTCAGCTGATGAGGTAGAGCATCCACGGGATACTTTGCTGTGGTTTATTTTGGGAATAGGAGTTAAGATATTTAGGGATGTTATATTGTCTATGAGCTTCATTAAATCCAATAACTCCTTCCGATAATTTGGTTAACGCCATATCTTCTTGGTTCCATTGATTATAAATTCGCTTTAACTGCCTTGACATAATTATGGTCTAAAGATAGGAATGAAAACAACGTTAATTGAGAGAGGGTAAAAAACAAGAAGTAATTTCTTAAGTTGTATCAGTAAGATTTAGGAACCTCATACCGGTACGACTTAAGACACGACACAAGTTACATTTAAAAATAATGTAATCTAACATTGAATAAAATCAATACGATTTCGTTTCGATCAAACGATTATGCAATTCTTCTGAATTTATATTTAAGAAGTAACACAACTTTAACAATAATTAATTTGCAAAATTAACTACCAAACATGTGCAGAAAGTTATAAGAAAATTGAAATAAACTTACCTGATGAGCGGATTTATAACAAGGCATATTCACGGCAGAAAAACGAAATGTAAAATATTTGATTGTGGTCGTATGCGCTGTTATCGCTATAGTTCATTTAAAATTCAAGTGTTGAACAACCTTACCCTATATTTTGTTTCACATATCGGTTTAAAAAGTACTAAAGATGGCTTGCAATCGCGATCTGCCTGGAGTTCTTGACGAAGCAAGGCCAAGTCGAAGGTACACAGAAAAAATGGGAAAAATCCGAGACTGGTATGAAATAAATGCATTTGCGTCAAAGGGTATTATTTAGATAGAACGGTGATATCTCCAAATATAATCTTGAATTACTGCTGGATTCAAATACAGTCAAACCTCCTATAACGCGGTTTCCATATAACGCGGAGCTGAAATTGCGACAGCCCTCCTATAACGCGGTACTCTTACAGCGCGGTTTCCGTTCAACAACGTCCCATCAGTTCTTTCCGTGCACCCAATGAATGATTTTAACTGGATATGTTTATATAAACATTCAAGCTTATCTCTTAGCCGTTTACGACATCGGTTTCAGTCGTCTCAGAGCTCTTTCACAGTACGTTTCGTTGGTGACCAATTCTTTCTAAAATTTTGTTACTGGCACTTCCAAATCTTGATTTACAAGATGTGAAAAAAGGGCTAAATTTGGCTAAAGAATTAGAACTTCATTTCATTCAAACTGATCATTCAACGGTGCGCTGCGCAAAGTTTAAAAGAGAGTTAAGGAATTGCTTAGCTACCTATAGAGAGGTTTTAGTGGAGTTAGAAAAAAAAGCTACAATCGAAAACCAATGTGAAGATGAACCAAGCGAGGAAGACATTTTACCCATTAAAAGAAGACGAGTTAGGCGACTCATATTTGACAGCGAGGATAAGTGTTAAAAGATTACATAATTTTACAAAAGTCTTTCTTTTTTTTTGTTGGAAAACAGTTTTTTAGTTTAGTTTTTGTTTCATTTTTTTTATCATTTCCTTATATGAACTCTTCAATTCAATAAAAATAATTTATAATTTATCTTGTCTTTTGTATTTATTGGTCTCCATATAACGCGGCACGAATGATGTGATTTGTACTAATTCTGAGTTTCTTATAGCGCGGTTTCCATACAACGCGCTACGAATTAGCCTGGTTTTTACGGTTAAATCCGAGTTTCTTATAGTGCGGTTTCCCTATAACGCGGTACGCACCCACCGCGTTATAGGAGGGTTGACTATATAACATTTTTACGAAGATGAGTATGTTGTTACAACGTAACAATGTTAAGTTGTGGCAGTAATCGAGAAGTTAAATTTTAGCCAAACAATTAATTCGTTCGTCGAAGAATGTAGTAGCATTATGATGAGAAGGGGTAGAACGTTATTCGTAAAGTGTGCATTGACATGTTTCGTGTTACCGAAAATCTGGGTAGCATTAAAAGCATGAAGGCATTCAAACAGTGATCCAGTGGAAGTTGGAGTAAGGTAGGCGGGTGGCAACCGGTGGTTTTAACGGCAGCTCGAGTTACCGAAGGGTTCGGTTCGCGTTATCATCGTCGACCTTTCGCGCTGTTGTTGAGAAAGCGACTCGTAATGAGTTCGGCTTTAAACAATAAAATGCCAAACTAATCACTGCTATGCGATCGTCTACGATACGTTCGGAAAAGAAATAATGGATCGATGCCACAGGATGCTCGGGACTAAACGCAGCCTAGAATGCTGCATAGAGTAGTTACCCCTTGAATTTTCTCCTAGCTTCGTCCGAACACCCTCTATACGTAACTGAGAGACCGCTTGATTTTGGTGAGCACTATTATTCTGTGATTACAGTAAAATTTAACGTTTGCTAAGTAATTCAGTGATAACGACGGAAACATTGAACTTGGCCAGCAGAAATACCTGAAACATGGTCAATTTGTGAGCAAAGGTTACACGTGTGCAAATATGTTAAAACGTGCGCGTTACCATCCCGCTACTTTTAATAACGTCATTCTCCACGGTTTTTCTACTCGGCTATCGTTCTCCCTTTTTTTTTTCTCCCTTTTTTCCCGTTGGCCCCGGAATTTTTATGAAAGTAAGTCTCGTATACCCCATAGCTCGATAAATTATTACGTTAATTATAAAATATCCGCCCTTCATTCTACGTTCCCTCCGTTAAAGGTTTTTAAGGCTCTTTAAAGGTATTTCACGATACCGTAATAACGAATTTTAATGGCGTCGCACTATTTAACATGAATCTGACGAAAAATATCGGACAGTTTTTCGTCATTCATGTAAAACCGAACTGTAGCATAGCACAAATTTCTTTCTCATATTAGTGCCGCTATAAATCGTAAATTTTGCTTAATCATAATTTTTCAATCTTCTATAATCAAAATTTTGATTTGTTTATAGAGAAAATATTAGAGGTGATTAATATTTTTCAACTAATTTAATCGAATGGGAAGATCTCCCATTTTTTCCTTAACAAGGCGCTGCCATTGGTTCTATTTACTGTTATTATTAGTCAGTCTTGAACTAGTGTTGTTCATAGTTCATCAAAGGTTGCGAATATCCTCCATAGAGGTTAAAATAGAACCATTCAAAGTGTAGTTATACAGGGTGTCCCAGGTTTTAATGTTCAAACTTTGTCAGTGTATTCCATGGCACAAAGTAAGAAAAAAATGTTATGTAAACATAGGTCATATAGAGCTTTATTAAGAAGTTATAACAAGAATTCAGAATAGGAATAGTAATCAACTTGCTGTTACTGCGAGCATTGGCTTCGATAGATCAACAGTATTGTGTTTTTCCGTGTGTTTATGTAAGCTATGTTTACTATCTGAGGTCACCAAACATTGAAACGAATTTTCGCCAATAATAGGTTGTGAGGATCGCAACGAGGACTGGCGTGTGAATAGATTCAAGCGGACACGTTGGAACGCTAAGAAATAGATAATTATTTACTTTAGGGGCCTCAACTCCGATTTTAATGATTCTGAAATATGTTATAGAACAGAGTATTCTGAACAACCTTTTTCTATACATATAACCGTCGCTCGGCCTTAGTTTCCGAGATATTTGTTCCCAATAACAGCAAGTTGATTACTATTCCTATTCTAAATTTTTGTTACAACTTCTTAATAAAGCTATACAGGGTGTTCGGACAGCCCTGGGCTTAAATTGAAAGAGTAACTCCCTGAGACATTCTAAGACGAAAATCAAGAGTAACGATTTTGCGTTTGAGACTTTGTTTACGAGTTATAACTAGTAAAAGATATCGTTTAATCCGGACCGTTCGACTCTTGAGAGCGGGTAACCGAGGTAACTCGGTCGGTAACGTCGCTGAGTCCACAGTGATGCTCAAGCGTCGAACGGTCCGGATTAAACGATATCTTTAACTAGATATAACTCGTAAACAAAGCCTGAAACGCAAAATCGTTACTCTTGATTTTCGTCTTAGAATGTCTCAGGGAGTTACTCTTTCAATTTAAGCCCAGGGCTGTCCGAACACCCTGTATATGACCTATGTTTATAGAACATTTTTTTTCTTATTTTGTGCCATAGAATACATTAACAAAGTTTGAACATTAAAACCTGGGACACCCTGTAGAGTAATTTATGCCTAGAGCGGGTAAAACGAATGTGTTAAAAAATAATTTGTTACGATCGCGCCGGAGTTCTAAATCTATGAGATCACGCTGTATAAATTCTGGGCTTCACGGTTGGGTAATCGTATGAAAAAGTTTTAAATCATCCGCAATTAAAAGATAATGGCAATAATTAAAGCATTCAGATATGTCGCTAATAAAAAGGATAAAAAGTATCAGTTAGAAAACTAATGTAATGAATTCACGTCATAGAATGGCACTGCTCCAGAAACTTCGTAAATAGAATGAACATTCTAACGAAGGATTGAATTTGATCGTCGATTTGTCGAAAGATTCTCATAAACAACTACCGAGACTGAAAAATTGAGGTGAACGCACAAATGAGGAAGCAGATAGTACGTACTGTCAAAAGAAAAACTTGACAATTTGTAATTTACGAAGCTTAAAGAGACTCTGTGAAAGTACATAGAGGGTACACCTGGGTACTGATATAAACGCTGGAAACTTCGTTTCACTTTCCGGAGAAACAACCGAGCCGCATAATTTCCCGCTAGTAAGTGTACAAAGTGTTCCCGAGCCGAAAACAAAGTGGCAAACTTCTGAGTATCGTGAATGATTCACCGAAATTGCTCGAAAGAAAAGTTTGTCCTGATGCACATCTCAACTAGCTTCGTTAACAATGTATAATCGATAAGTCGTAACTAATTATAATAGCGTAGTCAATGATCATGCACTTGTATTTATTTATCTTATTTATTATACTGTACAAAATACAACAGATCAAATATAACTTTACACCTTATAATTATTATCTCTAATTTGTACATGAACAGAAATGATTCTAGAAAGAACAATTGAATGGCTTGTTCTTTGCCGCTACAATAGTGTCTATTGCTAGAAAGAAATCCTGTGGAATGGCACAGAGACAAGAAAAGTGATTTTATTTTACAGATTCCTGGACATTATCTCTTTTGTCAATTGTGAAAATACTGGAAGGTGCGCAAAGCCTCGAAAATTGATTATTCTCGAGAATGTTGAAAATCGCTAGATTGTACAAAAGTTCAAGGATTCGTTTCGTTAAATACAAATTTCGAATGTTGCAGCCAACAACAGAATCGACGTTACCAGATTTGTTACTTTGCTTGGAGAGCATAAAATATGAAACACGGATAGAAAGTAATGCACCAAATAAATGACACGAGTGATAATATTTTCCTATTTCTCGCTATATGGTTATTATAATTGTTTAAGGAAGTAATGGAAGCGTTGATTTTGTGATACATATACCTTATTTGGTTACCATAGAATATAAAGTATCATGATAAAGGTGTGAAAAATGTTTGTGTGGATGAGTGGGTATGACAGTTTGGAGAGAATGACAAAAGGTGAGTGTTATCGTTTGTATGTGTAATGAGTGGTGCGCGGTATGATCATCTAATTGTTGTGTATACTCTATGACTGAAGAAGGCGGGAGTGGAGAGAGAGAGTGCGAACGAATCAATCCGTAACGGACGATCGTAGAGTAAAAAGCGAGTAATAAAGAGTGAGTTATCTATATAATAGAGAGAGTGTGTAAAGAGTGTAATTAAAAATAGTGTTATCACATTATTATTATTATCATTATTATTATTACAATTATATTTGTTATATTAAAAAACGTTATTAATTATTAGTTATTTAATCCACCAACAGATTTTGCATCGCACGTCGCTTGAGTGACAAACAATTCTTCCTAGGCCACACGAGATAAGCCCTCTAATTCTTCTCACTACGGCCCTGACTTCGCCTTTACGTGGTCATTTATACAAACGGTTGTGTACGAGGGGTTGCCTGAACTCATTCAATTTTGGGCCGATCTTTAACTGTTATTAACTAATTAACACATTGCGGACGGATGACGAGATATCTCGTCTTTTTTGTTTCAGCGTTGGGGACCGCTGACGAGATATCTCGTCTTGCATGTTTCGTCGTTCGGGGCCGATATCTTTCATATTGCGTCGTAGGAGGTCGTTAACGAGACATCGTACAATTGTTACGTAATAGTCAAGGGCAGTTTTCGATAATTTGTATTGTGAATTAATTATTTGAAACCCTGAAAAACAAGAAAGAAAAAATTTTTGAAAAAGAAGAAATTTCACCACAAGATGTTGCAAAGTGTGCAAAATCAACGGAAAAAGAAGTGAAACTAACTATGTTTGCAACCTTTGTGGTGTTTCACTTTACTTAGTCACATGTTTTATTGAATATCATACTTTGAACAATTTTTAGTTTGTATAAATTTTTACTTATTGAAATATATTAAAGAATCATTCACTTTTAAAGTTGCTGTTGAAAATAAATATTTCACGTGACAATGATTTTTAACTACTAACAAATTATCACTGCTTTAAAAATATTTGACGCAAAAGAATACCCGGCCACTGGGTACGGTTAGTAATAAAATGTCTGGTCCGCAATGTGTTAACGAAGCCTTAAACGAAATTTTGTCACTCTTGATTTTCGTTTAATTTTATCGATTAAAATTGCCCCTTAAAATTTCTCCCAGCTTCGTCCGAACACCCTGTATGGATGTGAATCATCTTCTACCCTCAGCTGAAAAAGGTACAAATCATTTTTAACGTGGCGTTTAGTTTATACGTGCAGAAGTACTGTGCAGTGCTCAGGGGTTGGCCCCTTCAGTCACGTAGACCTTCGCTTCTTCCAGGGGCCAACTCTAGAGCACTGCACAGTACAAGTAGGACGTAAGTGACGGAATAGTGATATCGTTTAATATCAATTCATCGCCCTTTATTGCATTAAATATATTCACATTTATATTTGTTTTATAAAAAATAGTGAATTGAAATGGATCGGTGAGTTATATCGTCTTAAACAACGCGCTGATGCTTTAGTATAGATTTTGTCGTCTGTGCAATAAAGGGTACAGTCTATTAATTTCGTATAAACATGTATTTCCTGATAATCCCATTTTATAAGTTTAATTATTTAATGATTTTATCGCATAACAGAGGATGATAACCAAAGTGTGGCAGAAATTCTGATAATTTTTAACCTCGATGGCTGGCTGATAGAAACAGCCATAAAATAGGTTAGACAAAGATAAATTAACGAAAAAGTATTGGCGGTGTTCTTATATTCAACGCTAACTCGTTGGTTTAAGTTGGCGACATTGTAATGTAGGGATCTCACCTTATAGCAACGATAATTACATATTGTAGTAATGTGATCGAGCGGATGCGAGTTTGGGAAAGTCTGAAGAGTACTTGAGTTGGACGATTGTCGTGCGAACGCAGAATGTTTGGGCTCGAATGTTTCTAAGGCGTAAAAGATGAGAACTTGATAAAACAGTGCGACTGAGAAATTCTGGGTAGTCGTGACCGAATGCGTAGAGTGAGAAAGGTTGACAATTAGAATGAAAGGAAACGAGTGTTTGGAAGAATATATGACGGGGGAAATGCGAGCGTGGGGCAGAAAGTATTGGACGGTGAAGTGAGAAGCTAAGTAGCCAGCGTAGAGAAAAGAACTGTGCAGTTTACGAAGCATAGGCATAGTTTGCGTAGCATAAGTGTAGTTTGTTATTTTGTGTTCGTTTGTGTCGTTTTTAGTTTTATTAAATACAAGTATATTTATTATTTTATTCACTCTTCTTTCTTTTTTTTTTCATTTATAACCTTTCCTATAATATCAATAATTTCACGAAGTTAGCGGTGACAATTGCATTTACAATAAGGACTACTTGAATTAGCTGAAGGTTTGCAGATGTGTAACAGAACGTTGCTTCATCGTTACTACGTACAAGATACTGTTTCTTCTCACGATACATACATTCTCATCGTGATGGAATTTCAACTTTATTGTTGATTTAATCTTTGAATTGATACCAGTTTTGGCATCAAGACTAAACTGATTGCCAGCGTTGATAACAAGTGTAGATGGACAAAATCTGCCATTGTACGAAATTTTTACGACGAATAGCGAAAATAAATGTTCTTAAATATCAGCATTAAGGAGAGCGAAGTTTGATCAATAATTGATAATATTCTGCGGTGAATAGCTCTAGCCGGCGCTCAAATGTTGAGGGTTAATAGTTTCGGCATAATGCGCCTATCTGAGATATATGACAAGCGATTTCTGTGTGCGAGCTGTTCGTGAAGTTTATCGCCGCCCCTTTCGTGTTGAACGTCGCTTGGTGACAGAAAAACTGGCAGAAAGGGAATTTATACGAACCTCGTTGACCCTCTCTATTTCCAACGACTTGGTCTGTGCCTGTCACTAACCACTTCGTCTCCTGCCTTATGATTTATTTCGATGAAAATTGATTAACACTTTGATAACACCAAGTTCGATACTGTCACGAAGTATACAGTGGCTCCAGAAAGTATTCATACACTGTATTACTAATAAATTCATTTAACCTTAAATTTTGGATTCCAACGAATGTTTCCAATAAAGCCGTGTGAGTATATAGAATGTATTAGGTGTACAAGTTAATTTTAGTCTTTTTTTAGCAGGTTCAGAGTTTATTTAAATTTTTATGCCCAAAATTTAATGGATGAACCAATTTCCCACACTTTCTATAATCTTTGCCCATCTTTCGTACGACGGATGCCTGATTTGAACAAACTAGGCTGTCTTATTTCAATGAACTCATCTAAAAGTGATTGCAATTCCTCATTCTTGAATCGTTGCATTTGTCCAGGTTGCTTTTTATCCTGGAGATCGAAATTTCCTGCCCGGAATCTTCGGTATCAGTATTCGCAGGCGGAATGAGATACAGCATTCTCACCAAGAGCATCTCAAATCATTTCTGCAGCTTCAGCGGCGTTTCTTTTTTAATTAAAGTGCAAAGAGCACACAATGACGAATGTGGTCTTTGTTGCACGCCATCGTTTAAACTGTTGTTTACACAGGTCACCAGGTTGACCGAATCAAGCAGTTTTCTAATGTTTTGGAAAGCTAGATGTCTGCACCATAAGACTCCAGAAATACCATTACGATATTCACATTGTAAATAGCCTTTATCATCATCGAGAGATTGAAGGCTAAAATTAACTTGTACACCTAATAATAATATGTATATGGATTCGTTTTTTCTTTCATCGGAATATCACCTTCAGAAGGTGAAAATAACGTTAATACTTTCAATACGTTAATGCTTTTTCTCGTATTTTAAACGCAACTTTGTAATAGTGTGCGATAAAAGCAAAACCTTTCGGATAAAAAATGTTTAATCTTTCACGTATTATCACCCAGTTATAAAAAGAGATTCCAGAAAACCTATTGCATTAAAAACGTGAAGAATCGCTAGAACTTTGAGGGTAGTTTTCAACCCCTCAAACAGAACCTTTTGTCAAGAAAGAAGATTGCATTATGCTGTATATACATACAAAGATTGATTGAAATCAAAATTTCAAGATTAGGCGAATGTCTTTGTAATATAGTGTACATATACCTTTTGGAGCCACAGTGATTTAACCCTTTGACTACGGCAGACTTTGGCACGCACTGGCCGTACGGTACGGTACGAATTCACTCGCGACGTCCACTGGGTACGGTGAAATTTTTCGTTAGATATGCATTTCTGAGGAAGTATATTAAAATATTCAAAATACTGAAATTTATTACATTAAACGCACCGAGAAGTCAACATGTGTTGGACGCCAATAGGCGCCAACAGTAGTCAAAGGGTTAATAGCTTGTGTGTGTTATAAATAAAACGGTACAGTTTGTAATTTTTAGTTACTCTTACTCGTTAATTAATCCTCTCTGCTGTATTGTTGTAAAATAATTATAGAGCGACATAATATAGTAACATTTTTATAGAACTAACCCAAGACCAATCCTACAATCAAACCTAATCTGGTACTTATTAGGAATAAGGTTTCTATCTTTAGTATAGTTACTCATTATAAGTTTTACTCGTCTGTCAACCGTTATCGTAAAGTTTTTCTCTGTTTATAACAAAGGGTTCCTTACCCTTTATACATTAATAAAAAATAATGAAGAATAGTAATAATAATAATAAAATAGTATATGAATACTTTTTGGAGCCACTATAAGTCGTAAGGATGTAAGTAATTTGACTCCGGTTTTATGTTCGTTCTGTTACGCATAAACATTTTTTAAAATTCCAAAGACTATCGCCAATATATGTATGTAAACACGGAAAAAGAAAACTACACAAGTATGTTGGTACAGCCGGTATGTATTAACACGTTCCCTGTCGGACATTTTTTTAAAGACTTTCCGTTCAGGCCAGCGTGGGGCGTATACGCCCCACGTTCTTTTTATGGTTAACACAAGCATGTTTTTTGTGGTATAATACACAATATTTCAGTAATTTAAAAGAAAGGCATATCTCTTTATAAATTTAAACCAGAAAAGCAATCATTTTTAGTTTATTTGACAAAATATTGTTAAAAATATACCTTTTTTTAAAGGCTGTTTTCCGGCGTGGGAGGAAATTTTAGCATGGGGCGTATACGCCCCACGCGGCAGGGAACGAGTTAATAGTGGAATCGATGCAGAATTACTTTCTTTATCGCGAAACAATAGTTCAGCGTAGATTTAAGAATTAGTATTGCAAGATTGTACGTTTGGTGTCTGTCAGGACGTGAATGTGTGCGTGAAGGGATCGATAGAGTGGGGCCGAGTGTTTTTTCGAGAAACGAATGATGATAGAACTTTTGTATCCAGGGTAGTGTGAGAAACTGCGCAGCCTGTTGTGTACTGTTTTGTCTATGTCATTCTTTTTCCAGTTTTATTCAAATACACATATATTCTTTAAAACTTTATTCATTCTTCCTTTTTCTGATCTTTTTCCTTTCTTCTATAACCTTTCCTATAATAGAAAACAACAAATTGATCGATTTTTTCCCTATCATTTTCCCGTCTTTTAATTATGATAACAAGGAGAATTTTCGAAATTTATGTTTATCACATTTTTTGAAGCTTCTGCACGCCTAGCCAAAATTCAGTAAATCCAAAGTGCAATAGACTACGCAGTTTAATCCAACTTATAACTGATCTAGACGAGAAACTTGCCTCGATGGGAACTTCATCTTTTTTTCGTATCGACAGGTGGATGGGCGAACAGTAACAGACATTATGGTTAAACTCGAGGTAGGTTTACCAATTCTGTTTGAAACTTTAAATTCTTCCGTTAAACTCTGGCCGTTTTCAAGAATTTGATTTAAAACCTAGTTCCTTTGTTTTGAAAGTTTACACACAACTTTTAAGTTTCACGCATTACGAGAGTTTAGATATAAAAAGTGCAGATTTTTTCATTTATATAAACATCGCGGAATGTAACTGGATTTCATGTGTTACGTTTTAATTGCGTTTCTCGAAGTCGGAATTTTTTAATCCACCAACGTATTCCAGCAATTTGAGCAATTAGGTAATTAACACTTCTAGTAATTGTGCTCCAAGGGAACGTCGGACATCTAGAATTGCGACCAACACGTGGAAAGGTAATTGCGTACCGTCGAAAATTTCGAATCGAAAACGTTTCAGTCCTTTGGCTACATTTCATTCTTTTTAATTGTCAAATGGTACTTTGAAGAATATGTTTCTATAAACATTTATCCATCATGTTTCTCAAATATTTACATCAATATTTTATTATTCAATTTCAATTGGTATTTATGACAATATTACAGCTGATTTTATCAAATCAGTCATACGTGATTCCTGGCAAACCAAATTAGGAGGAAACTGCAATAGAAAATTTATATTAAAATTCATAATATTAAACGTGTTTTGTTACAAAATATTGCAACCAAACGGCGCAAAAATTGTAGAACGTTATAATAACTAATAGAGAAGCTTGAATAATTAATTGAAGAGGAAAAAATTCCAACATTGTTTCATTGCACAACGATGCTCCTCCACGTGTCTACACTTAACAAACCAATTTAACAGATTATCTTCAGCTTGGAATCAGATGTATTTCCACAGAGACTGCTTACTCATTAAATTAATGACTCCGGTAAATGTTTACGATACACTTTATTGAGAAAACATTTTTTTCGCAACGAATCCTTTTTCGTAAACAATCGATCGTTTACTTAACTTAAATGGCTCATGAAAATTAATTTAAAGCAGGAAAAAGTGTTTTATATATTACGATCATTACGAACACAAATAATGTATGGAATATATGTATATAAAAAAGAAATAAGTATGTATATAAAGTAAGAGATAGGTAAGCACTGTTTGCGAGAATTTTGTTAGGTAGTCTATACTAGAAACGCTTAAAACAAATTGCTGGGTGAATTATAAGTAGAAAAGCAAGTTTTAAATAAGTTTTTAAGTAATACGAGGAAGATGAAATCACGACGCAGTAAATTCGTGGTAAGCTGACGTACACATCCTTCTATCCTTGACGCTGGAGGACCCTCCAGTTCCCGCGAAAATAACGCGATAGTGGCAGAACTGCTGAGCTCTAGTTCCTTTGAGTGCCAAGCACATTTTAGAGGGTCCAGAGTACCGGAGCATCACGAAGGGTTCTTTCACACCTCCTTGTTCACAGCGCTCCATTCCTTCCAGTTCCGAAGAATGGAATCGTTACGAAGGACGAATTGCAAGAAGCTGCGAATAATGAAATCCACAATTTTTCACGGTTCACTAAAGAATGAATTACACATTCTACGACAGCGGACTCTAAACGGTAATGATACACTCTATAGTACAAGGAAATTCATCTTTTTTTTCTTTTTTATATACATATAAGGTAAAATGTTCAGTAGATGGACGTTTTAGTGATTTCATAATACTGCTGCAAAGTTTCGCTAACAGATTTGTTTCAATTACGAAAAAAAAGTAATTCATATATTTAGAATGTGTGAGGAATAAAATACAACAAGTGTTAAGAAAGGAAATTAGATTATTGGAAAAAAATATACAAAAATTCTGTAAGTACGTGTTGTGCCGAGTAAATGGACAATATAGCCCGTAAATGAACGGTTTCTCACCGATAAATGGACGGGTTAAAGAAAGAGAAAGACAGGCAGAGCCAGAAATATTAGCTGAAACTTCTTTTAAATTAAACCACATGTACAACACGCAATGATCATGCGGCTTACACCACGTTATAAGCAACCGAAAAGTTAACCTCTTACCAACGCGAGGCTGTATTAAAAATTCCCTAGCATAACAAAGAAAGTATTTTTCCTTTAAAGCAAATATTCTTTCTTTAAAATAAAATGAAAATAGTATAGATTAAAAATCTAGTTTTTATATAATTATCAATTAAATTTCAATTTGTTCATCTATTGAGTAGTTTACCCTATATTTCCTTTATCGAGGGTGCTTAAAAATATAGGATTCGATCTTTATTATGATCACTACCTTGTCAGTTACATCCGTAATACGACAAAGCCCAAAAATTGTTACGGCTTCGTTATTATCGAAAGCACCTCACATTGTTGGCTTCTGTTTTCAGCGACGTGAACGTAATGATCGAACGTTCCTAATCATCGAGCACTTTGGAAAACTCTTGACCTGCTGAGTGCAAGCACTATCCGTTGCACTAGGTAAAGCTTTGCATAGGGAAGACGAGAGGATTGAAGGGTAGGTGAGTATAAAAGAGAGAGTGACAAAGGGAGCAGTTTGGAGAAAGGCAAAGGGAGAGAAGGGTCGGACTAAATGTGCTAGTATGTGCAAACTACCATTCGATCAAACAATTCTGAACAATAGACGCAGACACTTGTTCTACGTGTGCATCTAGACGACTTGTGTTCAGAATTCCTTTGCCAGCCAGCAACCCTGTTCACTATCCTCGTTAGTCGTCCCTTCCAACTACCAACAATTAAACTGCACTTATTTACATGGAGCAGACCAATTGAAAATTACCGAATACCTAGATAATAAACCTTTATTTATACCTTCTGCAGAAAATCGCAATAAATTTTGGAAGCTTTATCGCAGTGAATTTATAAGGTTGCTATGAGTAATCTCACCAATTGGTCATTTTGACTGCTCTGGTAGTTCTACCGTTGAATTGAATGTAGACATTTGATTCCTGTGATTCACTGATTCGTCGACGACGGTTTAGCAAAAATTGGTAATTATTAAGTATGCCTTATGAATAAAAGTTCTCTCAATCAATCAATCACGTTTAATCAGTAACAATTGCTTGTGTCAACACGGGTTGGCAAAATCATAAGACATTCTGAAAATTATTGGTTTAGGTATTTCATATTGTAGTTATATTAAAATACATTTCATCAGATCAAAACTGTTTATTTTTTTATAACATTATAAATTTTTCGAAAATCGATAACAAATTCCAAATTTATTCGAAAATAATAATAATAATAATAGCCACTATTTCTTCCATTGTAGGTGATTAAAAGAAAATTTCTTCCGTTTCAGGTGACGTGCCTTTTGTGTAACTCTTTTCATGGCCTTTACAGATACGCTGAATGTCAGTTTCTGCTAAAATTTGCCTAGATGTAACAGCTGAATCTGATGCACATCTTAAAACTCGTCTTTTATCTCTTGAAGTAAGTTGATGATCTTCCTTATTCCGTAATTTTTTGGATCATTTAAAAAGTTTTGAATCGCACAACTACTTCTTCTCATTTTTAGTGAAATTTGTTTTAAATACTCTCCTTTTGCTCTTCTTTGTAGGATTTCTATATTTCTTTTTTTTTTATATAACTGTTCATCAGTGTATTGGTCACCATATTTATTTGCCGAATTGGTTTGCTAGCTTACTCAAGGAGTGTAATATAAGAAGAACGGTAAGATTAAAGAGAGAGTCAATTAAGAACGGAAACTCAACATCGCAACTTTAGATGCAGAATCTTGACATCTGAAACTTTAATGGATTTCGTGTTCCCATAAAATTTCAGGAGAGACGATCTTTCCTAGTAGTACTCTTGTCGCGTCGCCTAATTACCAGTTGGTCAAGCTTTGGATCATATAGCTTACGTGACATACATATGTGCCCATAATTATAAAAGTGGTCTAAGTCAAAATTAAAAAAAAATGAGTTTATCAGTTATTTTACAATACATTATTTTAAACTAAATTAATTCAATGTCATTTTTACGGTATCGTTAAAAATGAACCATTGGATAGTGGTTGTAATTTCAACATTATATGGAATTCATTTAGTTCTATTTTGAAAGCGCATTAATTCAGTTAGGCACTTTCGAACTAATTATTGGCGGAAAAATAATTTCTTCCAGTAACGGAAGAAAAACATAAAGATATTATGTGTTTACTATCGTACATCCCTTCAGTTTTGCAGGAACATTTCAAGAATCTAAAAACTCATAATGATAAAAGCCTAAAACGATAAAAATGGATTATTTTTTAAAAATAATTAATAAACGTTCATGAATTATTTCATTAAAATTATTGTTTCTAATAAAACACGTAGTTTTTTATTGCTTTAAGTCATTCATAGGACATTCAGTTAATTTTGAAAATGGTCTAAGTCGATTCAAAGTTTAAAAATAACATTTTCATATGAAATTCACACAAAATTTCAGATTCATAGTAAACTTCCATTAATCAAGACTGATAAAATTGTACATTAAAATGTTGCATAATATAAAAATATTTTTTAATTTATTCGAATGCAATTCATTAAATATCTCGAAACAAGAAATATATGAGTTAGACCACTTTCATAATTATGGGCACATATGGCTTTTATGTTAAACTTTTGTATTGTTTCTGATTATCAGATAATCATAAATTATCATTTAACACAGACAGATCAGTCGTTTTATCTTGCTAAAACGTCAATGCATTTATTTCCTCTTGCGATTGGACGAGAAACGTGGTTCAGGATTTAGGGATCGATCTGTGAATTGGTATTAAAAGTACACCAGTATTAACGAGGACAAACTATGTTTATTGATTAACAAGAGCCTTCACAGAAACGACTCTGAGTTCACGAACAAATTGCGAGAAGCGCAGAAGCGCACGACAAGGCGGCTAGCTGCTAACTAGTACTTTTGGCGTTCACGTTTCGGTCGCCGCCGAAAAAGGGACGCGACGTAAAAATTCAAGAAACCTTGGAAAAGCCAGGGAAATACCTCGCTACGCCTGATTTACTGTCCTAGGTATTAGGACGTTTATACGTACCCTACAGTGAAATTATTTGTTGTCTCATCTCATCTTCGTCACTTTCAAATTCGAAATCATCACGTACCTGTGATTTTTCAGTTAAATTAGTAACGTCATCGTGATCCGATTTGATGCTATAACCGCACAAAACGTTAAATTTATAAGTACAGGATGATCTTAATAGACATTGAACGCTTTCTTCTTGCTTCATTATTTGACATAACACGTATAAACTTGATATGATACGTATAACACCTTAAATTACTGTACAAATAACTAAACCTCGCTGTTCGAAAATTATAAGACAACTGATTCAACGATATCTGACGTTACACATAATAATTGGAAGTAAGCAATATCTGTGTGCTCTAATTCTTTGGAAGCACAAACCTTGAGACTAAAACAGATTGTGGCATTGTATCGAAGAAACAGTCAACAAAAGTATAAGCCAGCCGTAGAATTGACAATCGGAACAATTTTTACTGAAACACAATTTCGAAAATCCAAATATTAAGTCAATTTCATAATTATTTTAAACAACTGTTTCAAATAATTGAAAAATAAAATAACATGTTGTTTGAAATCATATTTCAAATATTGTTATTTCAAAAGTGATCGCAGGCATGAAAATAATTATAAAATAAATCTGAGCAATCAGAAGTGTCCAGGTTTGTTGCAAGTGTGGTAATGACGATACTCGCAATGAAATGCGAGTAAATGACAACACTTGTAAACTGATAATTTAGGAATAAAAGTATAATATAAAGAATGATATGAATATATTGAAATTAAATGTTATCACGCTCCTTTACGTATTCTCTCTTTTTCTACTCTATACTCGCTCGCTCTCACCCATGACAATCATATATCAGCATGCGTTCAAGATCGTCCTCTCGCACATTTGAATCATACATATCAACACTCACGCCATCGCTGGACTACACGCGTTCGCACTCACACCTTATAAAATTAAATCTACATGAAAATGATAAGCTCAATTATTAACGCAATCATAACAGATTACACCTTCGTTCAGGATTTTGTAAAGAGTAGTTGAAAGAATCGCACAAGAAATTGCGGCGTTCTCTTGACAGTTCGATGAAGAAAGCATTTTCACCAGGCTCGATGCTCCTTTCAAATTTTCATCGTTTAGGCTAGCAGGCAGTTCCCAGTGGTCTAAGGTTAATTCACGAATTAATCTACAGACCGTTGCATCCACCGCCGTCCACGATTATTTATCAATGATGCTGAAACGACGGCCCATAAATCGGAATATAATGCGGCGGGTGTTTGACGGAAAGAAAACGGCACCGGTTATCTTTCCGCGTGAGCAAGCTCAAGGAAAAGCGTAGCCGAGGAAGGGTGTTGCCACTTAGGCTAACGAGAATATAATCGATGATGTACTACGACGTGGCTTAATCACGCGCAAAGATAAAACCGTCCTCTTTATCTCCTGCACGAGTTAAATCTAACCCTCGTGTCATCTGGCCACCCCTGCTTTCTTCGCGGAGAGAGGAACGCTCATTATACGAGGCCAGACAGACGAAGATTTTATTACGCCGACGAGGAAGACTTTTTTACAGCTGCCAGCAAGGTATTTCGTGCACAGAATTCGCCGAGGGCTCAAGGACTTGATGATTCTTTAAATAAACGTTCAAGTTGAATAGGCTTCCTACTCTGTGCTGTACGTGATCATCTATTTCCTTAATTTATCGTTCGCCTTGTTATGGAAACTGACAAAATAACGTAATATCGTAATCGTCTATTCAATTTATTTTTCATCCAACCGAAATGATAATTTTGTACTTCTCGCGCTAAGACAGCCCACAAATCGATTTATGAACACGTTAACTCGCAATTACGTGATAAATTCTGTTGAAATTCATATTATATTTGTTTAAATATTCTACATTTCGCAGTTACTGTTCATTAATACCTTTTCTCTAATTTAAACAGATAAATAGTATCTAAAAGATACTTTCTTAACCCTTAGCGTTCCGTCGGCGGAGATCTCCTTTGCGGAGACATTCTGTATTTAATATGATTACATTCCAGACGCTTTACCATTACGTTACTTTCCGACCTATTTTTATAGTTAAATACATGGAAGAATGTTACGTTGAGAATGTAAAGCTGACCGATAGTAAATTTTCTACGAACAAATCAGAATTGTCTGAAAAAGGGATTGTTGCATACGAAGAAAAGAAACGCACGGAGCGCTAAGGGTTAATAATGTAAAATAATAAAATATGAATTTATGTAAACGAATCTAGTCAGTTTGTATTATACTTTTAAATATTTTGCCCCCGGTAAATTAGTCTTTAATCGCGTACAAATGGAATTATCCCATGATTAGAGAGATTGGAAATAGCCATTTTATCGCGTGTTGTTAAACTATTGCAAATCACTCTGAATGAGTTAAATTGAATGTTTTTTCAAGACAGGATAAGCTTTGGATATCACCGTACAGTCTGTTATAACATTGTATTTGAATCACCTATAAACTTGAGGATTCATCAACGTACACCGTAGCCATGCAGAAAGGTTACCTCCGTAGACGATTTTACGACTGATTTTACGAAGCACCTCAACGCAAAATAGTCTCACAATTCTTCCTTCCTTTCTTCCTCTTTCCATTGTCTACGAGAAATACTGCAGCGGTACAACACAGCTTGTTTGCGCTTCGTGAGCTTCGACGAAGATAGTTTCTTGGCTTGTGCACCTTACTTAAAGATTAGGCACGATCGCTGGTCTTGGTGGTTTTCGAGTATTAAGAATCCAGTTTTTAACTAAGAATCACGAAACGACGTTTTCCTTGCGGGTCCCTCGAGATCTCGATCCAATTAACGTTTTCTTGTAATCGCTTGTACACATTTGCTTTGAGTTAGTCACAAATTATGAAAATTGAAATGATGGACAATTTGAAATTCAATTGATAATTATATAAAAGCTAGATTTTTAATTTATACCATTTTTATTTTATTTTGAAGAAAAAACATTTGCTTATCAGTAAAATGTTTGCTTTAAAGGAAAGATACTTTCTTTGTTATGCTCGGACAAGGCCAGTGTCGTTCATCTTCCACCATCATTCAGCTGGTTCTCCCACGTTAGACACATCCATGTCCTCCACTTCATGTATCCTAGGAAGCTTCCTCCATCTCGATCAACTGATCGCAGGTTAATACATGGCGTTATAATTGTTATATTGTGTAATATAATACGGCAGCATTATGACATTTGAATCGGTTGTGCAGGAGCAGAAGTTATCTATATGCGTCTCTTTCTACCTCTCTCTTTTTCTTCGCTTCACTCTCTGACTGTACGGCAGTCAACTATTAGGTCGAGTCATAAGTAACTTCCGTTCTTTTTATCAGATATTTATTTTTCTCATTAAATAACAAAATTATATTAATTTATTATGTATTCACCACTATTATATATAACCTTCTCCCATCTTCCTGGCAGTTTATCAATTCCTTCCTTGTAAAATGTGATTGGTTTGGACTGGAAGAAATTTTTGACAGCCTGCCTGACTTGCTCTTCAGAATTGAAGGTTTTTCCATTCAAAAAGTTTTATAAAGAACAGAAAATGTGGTAGTGTGTTGGGGCAAAATTCGGGGAGTAAGGTGGATGTGGTAAAACAGACCATCCAAGCTGAAGAATTTTTCCTTGAGTCACCCTTGCTGTATGTGGTCGCGCATTGTCGTGTAAAAGAATGACGTTTTTGCGATTGACGAGTGCAGGACGCTTTTCATGGAGTTTCTCTTGCACACTTTGCAACTGTTGAACGTATCTATCTGCAGTAATCGTTAAATTTGACTTCAACAACTCGTGGTGAATTATTCCTTGACAATCCCACCATACACACAATAAAATCTTTTGCCATGGATATTTGCTTTCGGATCTGATAGGGGTGGTTGATCCTTATCAAGCCACTGTCTTTTGTGGACTATATCCTCATAGGTAACCCATTTTTCATCGCCTGTTACAATCCTGTTTAAAAAAGGCTTAATTTTTACCCGTGAGAGCAGACTTGTGGCGATTGACATGCGATCTTCTTTATTCTGTTCACTGAGATTGTGAGCTACCCATACTCCTAACTTGCTGACTTTCCCTAATTTCTCCAGGTGACGGTTAACAGTTGATTGTGATGTATTCAACCTTTCTGCTATACCTCTTATTGATTGACATGGATTTTACTCCAATATTGCTTTTAAAAGATTGTCGTCAAAGTCGAAAGGACGTCCCGCCCTCGGCTCGTCTTTTAAGGTCGTATCTCCAGAACGGAATTTTATAAATCAATTTCTAACTGCCCGATCAGTTATTAGGCTTCACCATATACACCGCATATTTGTTCAGCTGTCGCCTTAGCACTATTACCTTGTTTAAATTCCCAATGCTTTACATGACGAATATGTACTTTTTAACTCTCCGTTTCAGAGATTAAAAAAAACAGTTTAACGCAACGTGTATCACACAAAAGAGTTCATAAAAGAATAACTGAAGCCTCGTCTATGTAGTGAAAACAAAAACTTCTTGTCATGGTAACTCATAGCGGGTAGATACGAACAATAGATTCTACTTAGCTGCGTCGGAAGTTACTTATGACTCGACCTAATAGATTTGGTGGGAGACGTTCACGAAGCAACAAAGTCGGGGATGGAACAGCTCTGTGCTAGAAGATTTTTAATACAGCTGCGCGTCTGTATGAGGTTATTTTTCGATTGCTTATAACATGTTGTGAGCCATTGCCTGATCATTGCGTGTTGTATATGTGGTTTAATTTAAAAGGAGTTTCGACTAATATTTTTGGCTCTGCCTATCTCTGTCTGTTTCTCTCTCTCTCATTCTTTAACCCGTCCACTTATCGGTGAGAAACCGTTCATACATTTCGCAGCAAAATTTGGTATATTATTTTTCTATCTTCACTTGTTGCTTAGAAAATCAATCGAAAAAAGTTGAAAAGAACTCCCTGTTGGAGCCAGAATATTCTAATACCAATGATTGGCTATTCGATACGTTTCATGCAATTTAAAAACATGTAATTTATATTTTCAAGTTTTTAAATAGAATAATTTATATTTTCCAATTTCTAAAGAAAATATTCATATTTTGGTTAGGTTTTGACATCAAATTATACGTTTCTATCCGTTTATAGATTAAAAACATTGTCTGATTGTTTGCAGTCTTTGTTATCAAAGCCTTCTGTTAATAATTACTTTTTACATAATAACTTCTTAAATTATATTCAGCTTTTTAAATTGATTCAAACCTTTCCAAAACATAACTTCGATTAAATTATTCTTTTATTTCACTTCCTATTGGTCTTACCATGTCGTATTTTTGTACACCTATATTTTCCATGCATACAGTTTTAAATTGTCTAATAATAAGTTATGCAGATATTATACTCATTTTCAATTATTGTTGAGGAAAACGACAATGTTAAAAATATATAAATGTATTTATTTGGTGTAATAATTCTCCGATCCCATTCGCACGTCCTATTCTCAATCAATCAATAAACAAAAGGAGTACACTCACGATCCTCATTCAATTTTGTTCATTCTCTACTCCATTCACTCATATTTTCATCCTTCTTGTTTTCCATACATTGCTTCTCATTCTAATTTCTTGACCGTTCATTCTAGAATCTCTTTCACACAAACAAACATACACTAGCAATCACCCTCACAATTATATCTTAGTAAAGCACAGGAAACGATAAAGTGGGGAAGTTAATAAAACTGAATTTATTATATGTTCCCCGAGGTGTTTAATTACACTACAAATACCGATTTTCCAGAAGACAGTGACATTGAAAATCGAGTTGCTGTTAAATAGCAGTTAATCAGATTGCTAAAAGAAATAAACAGCTGCGATTAAATGTCATTATACGAATTGAATGTTTGCTAATAAGGTTCCTGGCTGTATGCGTTTATTATCATTTCAAACTGATTGATATACAATTATATACTAAATTTCTGTACCGATATCATTATTAATGGCCAGCAGAGAGTAGAGCATCGTATGCAAACCAAAGGTAATCTGCGTCGAGCATAATGTCGGGCAGCGAAATATCTGTATAACTTTTCATCGTGATTCCATAGTTTATACAAATTAACAGCTAGGATTCACCGATGATATGTGAGAATATTTAATTTCACATCGAATCAAGTTTAGATTGATAGCACTTTAAGTCCATTAATTACACGATACGAGTACTTTACGGAATATACAATTTTAAATAGTTTACAATGAATGTCAAACAAATGCTCCCCTAACTTTCCAATTGCTTTATTATTAACTAAGCTGAAAGATAAATGCTTTATTCTCGATTAATTTCGAGACAATTCAGAAGGATAAGTGGAGTAAAACTTGTGCGTTTCTCTTTTTTTATCGGTTTCTGGCTTGAAAAATAATCCGTATTATAGTGTCTGAATTATAAGGGCATTCATTCTTGAAGAGAAACTACAAAAGTAGTTCCAAGCTGTTACTAGCTACCTATCACAGCAGACAACCTCGACTACACTTCGCTTCCCCATAGATATTACATGAGCACATATCTATTAGCAGTTATCTCTGCCACTGAATATCATCCGACAGGAAGGTGGGTAATCCACGATCAGGCAGTGTACCTATCCACTTGGCTACCTAATATGTACCCAATAGATCCCGCTTCAAGTAGATAACCTATGAATTACCGACAGAATGAGTATGCAGAGACGTGTGCATGTCAACCGATGTTTCGTTAGGGGAAAACTAGGTGAATCGGTTGATATCTTTTGGAAATTTTGGCTAATACACTTAATCCTATTTACGTCACTAACAGTCACAATACTAATTATAATATATAAAGGTATCGCAAACGCTGGAAACAGTATCTCTGCGCTGTATCGCGGTCTCACTCGTACGCCCTTTATTCGCTCACGTGTCTATACTGTACGACAGGGACAGCAAACCTTTTCTCCGCGAAGAGTCACAGAGTCCTCATCTCACCAGGTACAGACAAATTGTTCCCTACTTATGTGCGAAACCACGGACAGGACGGGGAACGGGAACAAGCTGGTCATCGATGTGTCTCCGTGCGTTATGTAAATAATAGCATTATTCTTATGTAGGAGCCAGAAATTACCCATAGATTTATTAAGTTTTATTTATACTAATTAGGATTTAAGATTATGAAGGTTTAGTGGCGAAATTATTTCGTGGGGCGGCACTGCCTGCGCGGAGGGCAGAAGATCGTGAGCGAGCGAAACGGAGTTGTTGTAAAAACGATTTTGTCACGAAATGCTTTCTTTTTTTGACAGAAGACGCCCATCCTTTGTTCATTCCGTGCGCAATGTTCATGTAATATTGTAACCTAACTCTCTTTTGTACTATTTTAAAATATATAATCTTTTATTAATCGTTTCCTACACTTATAACAACAGAATTTTATTTAAATGAAGTCGAATACGCAATAAAATATAAAATAAAAAACAAAAGAAACTGTGAAAGACACAAGGTTTTGCGTAAGCGAAACTACAATAGAACTACAACTAAGTATAGATAGTTGATAAACGTTCTCTTAGAATCTAGTGACACGTAAAGTGGCGAGAATTGTGTGGATCAACAATGATTTTCACGTGAACGAGCCGATACCGTTTGGGTATCGAGTTAATCATCCATGCGAGGAACCGCTGTCCCAAACAGTTACGCTGTTTTCGAGATTATCGAGCAGCCTGTGTGTGAGGCTCGGGAGAAAAGCGTTGCCAAAAAGCTGTAGTATCGACGAAAGGAACGTTAGCCTGCCATTGACTTCAAAAGTAGAAATACGGGTCAACGGGTATCTCGAACAGAAATAATGCTTCGGCCATTTCTGGCGGCCAGCTCGAGCGCGAGTCGAACATTTCGTCCAGCGAAATGGACGGGCAAATCGCCCCTGTGCGTTTCTTATTCTCACAAATTTTTTCTACAGGATGTTCCTGAACCGGTGATACAATCCGGGAAAAAGTGTAATGATATAAATAATAAATCGATATTAACCCATTTGCACGATGACTCTACTTAAGGTGCCTTGTTCAACCATCAGCGACGTTCAACCGACGACTGGCCCGTATCAGTGCGCGTGTTAAAATTAAAATAAAACTGGAGAATATGACTATGCGTCTGGCTATTAAAATTAAAATAAAGCTTAAAAGTAAGACAACACGTCTGACCCCTTCGACGTTACATTTATTTCTGTTCCTTTTTTTTTTATAATATCAACCGTCTCTTCGTTCTGGCTGAACTCTGTCGCCTTTATTCAAATTTTCCTTCGTTGACAGCAGTCTAGAAAATGCTTGATGCATGGCATTCTGTGAGCCGACTCGTCTCACAAATGCCTTGAACGATTCTGCGCTAACACGTGCGTCGGTCGTACATGCAGTACATGACTTCCGAATTGTTCACGGAGTTTTATTTAACAACGACCCACTTTTTAAAACGATTCATGTTTCATCGCGAACATCGTATTGTACATTTTTTTATAAAAAAGAGAAAAAATGAGAATTATTTCTTTATCTGTGGCAGGTGAAGAATATTCGGCGATTGATAATGATGATAAACGACAGTCGTAGCTCACGGAATACTCCGCGCTTGGATGCAAATGAGTTAGCCCTGCGGTCACCCGGACACTTTTGTCCCAGATGCGTTTTTCATTTCACTAAAAATCTCAGAAATTTTATGCGATAAATAAGGAAACTGTTACCAGTAGCTAAACTCTGTCCTTTCAATCTTTTATGCCAAAGAACTATTTTTCTGTAAACGGGGAGCTCTTTTTAATGAGATTAAAAAATAAGTGATTCTGACAAGACTCGAGGAATGCAACAGGATTCAGAATCATTGAGTAAACGTAGATTTACATAGATTCTGACTTATACCTATATACGGGGTGTGTCCCACGTAACTATAGCCACTTTTGTTCGAGCACTTCCGATAGTCTGACAAAAAAATGTTCCAAACAAAAGTTAATCATTTTTTGGTTAGCTACAATTGTAATATAAAAATTTTTTTGAAAAAATTCACAGGTTGCACAGCATTCACAGAAGTTCGTCACGAGAATATTCAGAGAAACACTAAATACAAATCTTACGCAGAGTAAAGTTATGCACACAGCAAACGGACATTCGAACAAAACAATTCGAACATTTATGTAGGAACACAATTATAAAAGATTATATATTTTAAAATAGTACAAAAGAGAGTTAGGTTACAATTACATGAACATTGCGCACGGAATGAACAAAGGATGGGCGTCATGTGTCAAAAAAAAAAAGGGAACATTTCGTGATAAAATCGTTTTTACAACTCCGTTTCGCTCGCTCACGATCTTCTGCCCTCCGCGCAGGCAGTGCCGCCCCACGAAATAATTTCGCCACTAAACCTTCATAATTTTAAATCCTAATTAGGATAAATAAAACTTAATAAATCTATGGGTAATTTTCTGGCTCCTACATTTATTATAATTCAAAACATAAGTAAGAAGTTCGAACACGGAACGTTTATGCAATAAAATAATTTTTAACGAAAACGTTTTAATTCGTTCATTTCATTTCTTTTATGTCAAGGTCATCCAAAGGTCATAGTATACAAGGTCATTGAATTCGTCTTGATACGAGTTACAATAATATGAAGTAAAAAATATACAATGCTGTTTAAGGAAATGATGGTGACCTTGATTTTAGCAATAAAAAATCTTTTGTATTGCAATTTGTAGCAGACCAAGAACTGATTAACTTTCGTTTGAAAGATTTTTCTGTTAGACTGTGCTCGGAAGTGCTCGAAAAATCGTGATGACGGTTACGTGGGCCACCCTGTATATGCTACTTGGGTTAATTACAGTGAATACCAAAGGGTGAACAATAAAACAATCCGATTCTTTAATTGATATTTTATGCTGTCAACAATCCGGACCCTAATTTGTAGGTATAGTGTAAGCCATAATTGCTGGAAATAAATAACAAACGTAACAAACAACTGTAACATAGTAATTCGCATACGTATTTGACGAATACTGAACATCAAATTTTATCAATTTCATCTTCAATTTGGTATCGCTATAATGTGCGCAGAACTGTACTGCTACAAGTTTATAAGGTTAGACGTAATCAGCTTTCAAGAATATATTGTACAATTGTGTTTAAACATTATTTTGAAAATTCGCACGAACGGATATGGTTTAATTTCTTCTTCTTTTGATAAATAGGAAAACCGTTCCTATGAAAATCCCGTTTACTTTCGGTTTCATGGGAGCCGCAGGTGCTTCTTCCTACGAAATGGACCGTACTTCAAGACTTACTTTAACTTCCGGAAGCAATTCATTTGCGAATCGTTGGACTATTTTACTAGATTAATTTTAGACACCGATCGTTTTACATATTTACATGGATATTTCGAACAGAAATGTAAACCGTAAACATACATTTTTATCTCCTATTTAAAGTATACATTAGTTTATTACAGTAATGTGATACATATTCTATGATAAGTCCAGTTTATCGAAAGAGATGGCCGAGTGTTAATACTTCAAAACCAAAGCAAGATAAGGCTTTATTTGGTATAAGCTAAATAATGCATTTGTATTTGAAATAACAATGTTACAATTTTTTAACAAATTCATTGTGGTTAAATTTACTTCAGTAAATGTTCAACGTTAATAAGATGCCAATTTTTTCGGAATTCGATAAGCAACACATGATCAGATAAATACTCTCGTGTAACTTGCACTGAACTGAGTCTATGACGACTTCGTTCATACTATTTCAGCAAAAGGTCAGATCAAAGTGAAATGTGTTTACTGTTTACATTTCTTTTCAAAGTATCCATGAACAAGAATTACACGTACGTTTCATCAATGCGTAGGAAAATTATTTCCTACATTACTGCAAATTTCTAAGCTAGAGGTCAATTGAAGGTCATAGTGTAGTAGGTTGTTGAATTTGTTTTTTCGTCATTTATAACACTGTGACCTCAAAAGTATATAGTGCTATTTAAGAAAGTTAAGGTGACCTGTGTTTTTCATCTAATAAAAAGATTTTTTGAAATTTTTATTATTGCAAGTTATTTGCCTCAAAGAACACATTAACTTTTATTGCAAACATTTTCTTGACAGATTAGCCTAAATGCCTGAAAAATCGGTGCGACCGTTACGTTGAACACCCTGTATATAGAAATTACTCCCACTCGTATTCATACAGTAGGCCGCAACGTTGTCAACATTTGAATTGTTACTTCGTGAAAAGAAGTTGCACAGTAATCGTTTTTAGCTCATTTTAAAGGTTGAATCTTTTACTTTCAAGTATTGAGTTCGATTTCCTTCAAAATTTCTGTTCAATAAATTACGATAAATGTTTTCTTAAAAATTAAAAATTGACCAAATAGTTAAAAAATGTGTCACATCACAATTGAAAATTGTTTATCTTTGTAACTCGTTGTTTTCGAAGTCGAAATATCTGTTTTATTAAACAATACTGTCTTTGTTTAAGATATTCTTTTTACAAATAACGAAGTCATCTTGATATCTCCATTTATATACAGTAACGGATAAAAGCTTAAGATGGAAGATGAAAAGTAATTATAATCTCAAAGAATTCTTTGTAATTCTACCCTGGCTGCTACTCATTTCGTAGAACATCCACTTAAAACCCAATTATTTCTTAAATCGTTGCATGTTAAATCACTCTGCAGACATTTTTGTTTACAATTTCGAGTAAACAGTTGAATTTATTAATACTTGGTCACGTTTCTTATGGAAAGTTTTCGTAGATTGAAACATTAAGAGGCAAAGATTTTCATATCGTTTCATTAAACAAAATTTTCCCGACAAATTATAATGGAAAGGGAATGAGTTACAAAGATAGAAACATTTCAAGTTCGGCGTAGTACGTTTTCCAATTGTCTAAGCGATCTCAAAATTTACACAGATTATTTTCGTATCTAATGACAAATTCTAAAAAGTTTTGCAAAGGAAAGTATTCTTGAGGTGGATCTTAATATCCATGCAGTCAGAATTCATTCAACAAAATATATAATTTGCTTATTTAACTCTTTTTTTCACTATTATATATCTTCTATACTGAATTAAAAAATATCATATGTCGTCCGAGACTTGTACAATGGGTTCTTTTTATGACGTAGACACCCAGTGAGGAAGGATTTTTTCATATTCCACCCTTAAGGAAGTCAAATAGGGGTTGAAAGGTTGTTTGAGAATCCGCCGATTTTGAAGCAAGCACTATGAAGACTGGTATTTAGCTTTTTGGTTAGAAATAAAGGAATACGTGTTTCAACGTTTTTGGGAAATCGACCCCCATGAGGGGAAAATAAGGGTTGAAAGGTTGTTTGAAAATCCGTCGATTTTGAAGCAAGCACTATGAAGACTGGTATTTAGCTTTTTGGTTAGAAATAAAGGAATACGTGTTTCAACGTTTTCGGGAAATCGACCCCCATGGGGGTAAAATAAGGGATGACAGTTGGTTTGAAAATCCGCTGATTTTGAAGCAAGCACTATGAAGACTGGTATTTAGCTTTTTGGTTAGAAATTAAGGAATACGTGTTTCAACGTTTTTGGGAAATCGACCCCCATGGGGGGAAAATAAGGGATGAAAGTTTGTTTGAAAATCCGCCGATTTTGAAGCAAGCACTATGAAGACTGGTATTTAGCTTTTTGGTTAGAAATAAAGGAATACGTGTTTCAACGTTTTCGGGAAATCGACCCCCATGGGGGTAAAATAAGGGATGAAAGTTTGTTTGAAAATCCGCCGATTTAAAAAAAAAACGCGGGCAACAGCTAGTATTGTATAAAATCATTGAAAGTAACTGGAGGTCTGCGGTGATTGGATTTCTTCGCGAAGGGCGGTCACGTTTTCTTCGTTTTTCCGGGCCGCGGGAGTCACTGCATTTTTTCCACAACGATGATTTTTTGTGGTAGACGAATTACACGGTTGTCGGACACAGTCCCGGCTCTCCGACGGCTGCTCGCTTAATACAGAAACGACGAAATCGAGCGTGTTAATCCATTTCTACCGCTCCGTTACAATTGAACTTGGCCACCCTTCTGCTGACATTCATTCTGTTTTGGACGACTAGTAATGTTCAAAAGATGTCAACTTTCCCTTTTTCGCTACCGATCCCCATCGCGTTGATTTTTTAATAATCACGTTCACGCGTTTTGCCTAAGAGAAAGCATCACCTTTGGATGAAAGAACTTTGTTTCGATATTTCGACGACTGGTGGTCAGTGCGCACAATGAAATTAAACCCTTTGCACTCGAGAGGTGACTGTTAGTCGCTTAATGATACAAACTTCAAAAATTTTCAAATTCAAAATATTTACTATGATTCACGTATATTAAACTTCATTTAGTTTAGTTAAGTCGTATATTAAAATTTACATATATGACTATTTAACGTCCGGGTCTGAACTAAAATCTGAAAATTTGTGTATTTATCATATGCTAGGATTACGATGTCCCATGAGAAGGGACAGCCGGGTGCAAAGGGTTAATTAAAAATTTTTAAATTATTATTTTGTGCACTTCGAGCAGCAACTTAATGACATCCAAATGTATTTAGGGTTGGAGCAATTGAAGTTGGAATACTTGATTTTTTTAAATAACAAATGAATATATTTTTGTTGCACGAGCAACTGGTTGAACCGAACAAAAATGCTTTGTTCCGCTTTTGGTAATGACGCTGTGACGTATAAAACGTGCAAAGAGTGGTTTCAAAGATTTCGAATCGTAGATTTTAATCTATCGAAGAAACACGTCCAGGACAGGCAAGAAATTTGAAGAAAACTTTTGGAATACGTTTGAAAAAACTAAACAAGGGCTTGCGTGCAACCGGTTGTTACCCACCAATGCTTATCGTAACGTTTACTTCTATAGGATTTTTCCACGGAATGGCCGTTGGAAAGACAGTATTTTTCCTTAAAATAGCCATTATAAAGATGACACGGCTCGCCGCCGTGTCGATAGTCGATTGTTTTAAGTAAACGTGTTGCGACCTGCAAATTTGGCGGCAGTCCTTTTTTTGCGCTCCTGAGAAAAACAGTCGCGGAAAGCAATGCCGCTCAGATTCTTGTTCTACTTCTTGTGTGTTTTCGAATAAATTAACTTTCTTGTGTGTTTTTTGAATAAACTGTTAACTTTCTTTGTTTATAAGACTCGTGTGTTTTCCCCTTCACCCTCATATCCTACACTTCAGTTAGGAAAAATCCAAAAGTTAGGATAAAAAAGGCATTTAGTTAATTTTGCACTCCTAATATATCAATTTTTATGTTAATCAAAGGATGCTTTGACACTTTGGCCAGCTTTTCCGCGATTTCAGCCACCAAAAATTTATCTGTTTTTCTTAATATTCGATAAATAATTGAATGAAAAAAGTATCTTTGTGTTTCATTTATCTTTTAAGATTACGATCAATCAAAGTTAGAAATCGTCATCTTGAATAGCATGTTTTAATTTATCCCGGTTCCCCCTATCTAACAGTTCAGTGTCGACAAAAATCTGTTTCCACTCGCGTGGGGAAAAGAGGGAAACTCGTACCGTGAGATCAGAGACGTCTGGATGCGACAATCTTTTAAAATAACCACATGGTTCGCGTATAATCGACGTGCAAAGCGGAAGGGACGATGCCCTGACTTGCGCGTCGCACTGCGATTAAAACGGCACAATGTTTTAGCCTCGAGATCTCCCGACCGTAAAAAAGAAACCACACAGCGAATAAATATGAGTTTCGAGCCTTCTCTCCGTTGTCATCAATGAAATGTGACGAAATATTTCGTGCTCGTGAAAACGGCACAGTTACAATCTTCTCGACGTTCTTGGAGACCGTTTCTCCTTTACATTGTAATGCTGTGGTAACGGCGTGCTATAGAAACGTTTCGGGTACACAAATACGATAAAAGCTGGAAACAGCAAAAATGTGGCAGAAAACTTGTCTGTTAAAAGCTTTGGTACACGTAAACTGATACAACGTGTAACGTACAGCGTAGAAGAATTCTTCCTTTTGTATTACAATAAAATATGTTTGAAAGTATCTTGTTTGCACGCGAAACGATATGCATCGCCTACAATTTAGCTGAAATAATTTTACATTGCTACATCATTCATCATAATGCTGAATTGCATTGGGAACAAGTAATGGATGTAATATTACATTTATGCAAACAAATAAAAAAGGTAAAAGAATTAAATTATTGCACAAAAGGTAATACAGTTTCGTTTTCAAAGTGTACTCGTGTTACCCCGTGATAGTACTCGTCTTATTTCGTGATAGGTTTGCGTAACACTAGAACTACCGACAGTTGAGTCGTAGCTATCTCTACCAAAACCAGTCAAAATGACTGGTCTTTAAAAAAGGCGTAACAGCAGAATATTTTTATATTTATTGATTTATTATTGTTTTTAAGAAGCACATTACGTTCAGAGATCTTAGAAATTATATAACTTCGCGCATAAATTATATTATAACAATAAGTATAATAATGAAGAATATTTAGTATCGAAATCTTTGGTGGTACCCTGGAAAGCGTCGAAGAAAATAATAGTAATTAAAACGGCTGTAGGGAAATGCCTACAGCCGACCAATAAACCTTTTTCTACCACTTCGTTTTACCTGAGCCTCGAACACCGAGGGTCCGAGCGGGCGACCATTTTTGTCCGCACGGAGTCCCAGGTTTCCTTCGACAATTTCCAAGGTGCTACCACCTCCACCGAAAGTACAGCCAGCCCTTGGCGGGGGGCTACAGTATGTAATGACCATTTTTTGGGAGACACAAAAAAAGTACGTCCTCAGTTTTCCAATAAGCGTCAGGCCTATTCATTTATATTTTGTTATTCATATTGTTATCCGTTATTTTGTTTCGTTGAATAAATCGTTATTGTTCTTGTTACTATATTTTGTTATTTCAACGCACTTACCACCTCATCCGTTTTAATGTTTAAATTTATGCTATTAATCACTGCCAGAATTACTTACACATCGATCACACATAAAATTGATTTCATTTTCCACATTTTGGCTCGATCCACTGGCTCAGTTCTTTCTTTCAACGTCTTCGTTATGATAAAAATTCATCATTCACATTATACACAAAAGCAATCTTCTTTACTTTTCGCTTCACTGGTCTTTTTTTGTGGAATTGCCGGTAGGAATTAATTTTCATGTCCGATTTGTATCATTATTGGCGTCCAAGGACAAAGCAGATGAAGACGTTAGAGACGCCTTTAAGTTATCTTAAGCCTGATTTTTACTTCGAACATGTTTTCTGTTTGAATGTGGTAGTTGTAGAATATTCATTGCAGAATTTTCATCATTAGATTGCTGTTGATTTTTTGTGGTTACACAACTCACCCGCTGTCGACGAACTAAAAATGTGTTATCATAGAGGAATAATCGTTAACAAACGATTGTTTTACAATAATGAACTATTTCAAATAAATAGAAACGTTACTGATGACACACATCGTTAATTTTTCTTAAACCCTGACCAGGAAGTATGAGCTCATACTCAGAAAAGAATAAAAATTTACTTAGCTGACATTAGCAAAAATACCAGGGATATTATTATAAATGATAATTTAATGTTTGCATTCTGATAAAGCATCATTTCAAGGTCACGCACCTACATGTTTAATAGTTTATTTATCTTCGAACCGCACATAAATACACAAACATGCTATATCCTAAAATTAGCATGAACAATGACGCAAGTAAATATGTTCTCCTCGAACAAAAATGCTTGCTCATTCCACCAGGCTGATTTTAACCGGTTGAGTTTTTTACCACATAAACTAGAACCTTAACGATATTTGCACCAATTTTGTTTCATCAAATTGGTGAAACGGTATCCATTTTAGAGACGACTGAAGAAGTATCACGAAATAACCCGAGTTCACTCTATTTCATTGGCAATGGAAATCAGTGGTTGACAGAAACACGAAAAGCCTTGCTCGGATGAACGCCGCATCGCGTCGCGGTCACGATCTATCGAGTGTTCCTTGGTTCTGACGTTGCAGGATTTCTTCGATAATGAAAAATTTAATCGCTCGTCGTAATCAACCGTTCTTCGTTTCATTCTTTTGTTTCAAGAGGCTGAGAACATGCCTTGTCGGAATAATACCGCGAAACTTGACGAAAAATGCTTAGAGATTGTCGTTGATATTACATTAACCGTTCATTTGAAAACGTTCCATCCTTTTCTTTCTATGCTGCGCGTTGATAGCTATACGGGATAAGTTACAACAAACAAGACCCTTGAACACAGTTATCAGCAAAACTGAATCCACGTTCAACCGAAGTACTGTCCATGTTTGAATTGCAGTAACTTTGTAAAAAGAGGTCGCACGACAATCCTTTTAGGGTCACTCGAAAGAGCAGATCTTTCTCCTTAACGATCCTATGTTGAACATTGTTGAAAATTCTTCTTTATCAAGAAACGATTCAAAAAGTGAAGATCATTTTTTGAAATGACTTGAAAACAATCAAATGGTTCTCATTCGACAGGAAAATTTTTCTTGCAACCGAAATTACGGTAAATTTGAAAATCGAAGCTTCCTCTTTACAATAATGTTCTCAAAAATTGAAATATAATTTTTTTTTGCTACTGTATTTTGCTTGGTACGAGATGCGTGCTGTACAACTAATTGTTTGTTCAGTTAATTATACGTGAAAAAGCAGAAGTAAAAGAAATATATGAACCGTTTATTTTGAAAGTGGCCTAACTCCATTTATGTTCAAATCGAGATACTTAAGGGTTCGCGTTTCAATGAATTTAAAAATATACGTATAGCATACTAATGAGTCATACTGCTTAAGTGTATCTAAGGGTGTTAAATTTATAGTTCCTATTAAAATAGTGGCAATTATTAAGTGAATAATATGCGTTTTCTTATCAAGAATGGAGTTAGGCCACTTTCAAAATTAACATCCAGATTCATTATAAAATTTGAAGGTGCCCAAGTCCATTCAACATAATTTAAGATGCTTCAAATTGAAAAAAAAATACTTAATTTATTTTACATATTTTTAAAACACTTCGGAAACTTAATTTATGCGATTCAAAACATTTTTTAACTATATAACGTACGGAACATAAAAGACATAAATTTATTACAAAACAATTTACTATTCATCTACATTTCATGTGTGTGAAAGGGATTTGAAGAAATCATGATGTTCCGGTATATATCATAATAGGTCAATTATGTCCTTGAATTTTGCTGTTGTAATTTGTCTGATATTTTTATACAGTGGTGTCAATACAATATTTTCGAACTTTCTTGGTCTATCTCGACGTGGTAATAAATTTAGGACTTTAAAATTTTCATTCTCATTCATTGATGTCTTATAGAAAATTTTATATGGCTCATTTCTCACAAAACGCACCCAACATATTTTTAACCAGTTTATTGATTCTCCGTTAGAATTCTTTACCCTTTTAAAAATTGCGTCTTCTAATAATTTTGTTGATACAAAATCCACTTGTTTCATTTTATTTATAATAAAGCTATTACTTCTATGGTACTTTTTAATGATAGTATAATAATCTTGGGGGACCAACAGTAAATTATCTTTCCTATTACAGTTCATTACAATTATTAAGTGAATAATATGCGTTGTATTACCAGGAAAGGAGTTAGACCACTTTCAAAATAAACTTTTTAATCATTTCATTGACCAGCAAATTTTCATGTAACAAAATCGTAATCATTTTAAATATATTAATAATAATTTGCTTCAAACTGAAAAGATCATGTAAAAATATAGCTGTTAAGGTAGCTAACTCAATTTTTTTGTAAAATGGACTTAGGCCACTTTCAAAATAAACGACTCATATATAATTTGGAATACAAATAAAACAATTTATCTACATCTACTATCATATTCTGCACATGTAACTATTCTATACCGCATGTACTTACGTTTTCACTATTTCGTTTCACTGAAATTCACACAGAGCTATGCAATAAAATTGATTTCAAGTACTGCATGTATTTTTTACTTTTGCTTGCACACTTGTAGTTAACCGTTTGCGTACCACGAGCCACTTTCGCGCTCTTCAGATTTTGCGTGGAAAAAAGCCAGTGCATTTGGCCGATACAGACAACTGACGGCGCACCCACAATTTGTCGAAACGCGCTCACAAGGGAACACCGCGAACTGTCATTCACGGATTTGAATGAAACTTTGTGGGATTATAGAGTGATCCAAGACAAGAATAACGGTATGCTTCATTTCGGCCCAATCGCTCTTTAAGGATGTGAAAACTAACCTCAAAGTCAAATCGACACTTTCGCTTTTTCGCGTATATCTGTTAAAGTATAAGAGACAGAGAAAAATGTTTTAGATAAAAGTTGAACGGTATAATAAGCGCTAGAATTTTACTTTAAGAAAATTTTTTGAAATGTCTTCCTTGTTAAAAAAAAAAAAATCTTCCACGTTGCGATCTGTGTAATAAGCTTACTACTATAAGATGTGCTTGATGTAAAAAGTATCTACCTTCAGAACTTTTTTTTGACGAACATCACCTTCGTGAAATCTATGTCGGGTGAAATACATGTATACTTGCATTCAAAGTAGAATAAAATGTTAAATAAGTATGAAATCAATGTTTATACATGTATATATGAAACATAGCGCCATGTATGTGATATGCCATCAATCTTCATATAATATTTTATATTTTGCTGTTTTTATGTTATCACATTCGTAATCGTCATATATTATGACCTTTAACGAGAAAAAGAAATCCGAGTATGTAACTTACTGTGAGTTAGGCCGAAATCGTGCGCGCGGTGTACGTTACGTCGTATATTTAGATAAGTTGGTGTTGCATAGTAAAAATAATATACATGGTTGAATTCAGAATAAAATACGTAATATTTTTAGTGATTATGAAAATGTAAAAATTGTTTAAAATAACGCAAGAAAAATTTTTTTTTTAACAAGGAAGACATTTCAAAAAATTTTATTAAAGTAAAATTATAGCAATCATTATACCATTAAACTTTTATCTAAAACATTTTTCTCTGTCTCTTATACTTTAACAGATATACGTGAAAAAGTGGGAGTGTCGATTTGACTTTGAGGTTAGTTTTCACACCCTTAAAGAGCGATTGGGCCGAAATGAAGCATACCGTTATTCTTGTCTTAGACCACTCTATAATCTCACAAAGTTTCATTGAAATCCGTGAATGACAGTTCGCGGTGTTCCCTTGTCAGCCTTTCAGCCGCGTGTACGTCGCATCGTTATCAGTAATCCAATTTGTATTGTAAGATTTTAGTAGAACAGCATTAAAATCACACGTTACGTGCTAGTATGATGTACTTTACCCACTTTGTACGTTATCATTCGTTCGATCCATAATTTGAAATTCAAATTGACCAATACAATTCGCATTAATAATTCAGTGACATAAGGCATTATTGAAAAATAACCATCGGCAGATAAGAAGTTTGTAAAACTGATTTTCAGTTTATAAAATTTTAAAATAATTTGTCGTTAATAAACACTCCGATGCGGATCGGGGTTTATAACGTAAACTTCTTAGAACAACGGAGAAAATAAAACAAAAGAAAGTTTAGTGACTTTTGGCAGCGAAAGAAGTAGTTTCGAAAATTCACGAACTCGAGAGATAAAGCCTAAAAAATTCCAACGACGAGAGATATAAAATGTTTTAAAGCAGGTCCTTCATGATACAACCCTTTTTTTCACAGCGACATCACATTGTGCCTTTTCTTCCCCTTTGTTGAGCAGCTGGCTATTCAAAAAATCGAAATGGAAGCGAGGAGTAATTAACTTCTTTTCCAGATTGTGTGAAACGTACGCGAGTCAGAACAGAAATATCGTTGGATAAATTTATTCTAATTATTAATATCGAAATAGACTGCCTTCTAATGAACGAGTCGGAGATCCATTATTTGATGTCCTAACGGCAAAACAGGCAGATAATGTACTTTAAAGATTAACAGACAATTATTTCTCTCAGACTAAATTCATTTTATAATGGCACTGACATTGCTCTGACCCAATACTAACTTATTTCTAACTTTTACGCCGAAACTTTTTGTATATTTTCGCTGTACATGTATAAATTTCACTTTAGCATACAATAACTTTTCTCATCAATGTCAATTTTTGTTACATCGACTGCAAAGGTGGAGGTGTTTCATGTAAACTTTGTAAAATTATGTAATGTTTCACAAAAACTGTGTGTTTCGTATTTATCTGAGGATACAAAATTCAAAATAAAGTATTTTATTCAAATTGAATAAATTTATCATAAATATTTTATTGTTTGGCGAGAATTTTCGAAATAGTAATATTATGTGTATAAGATTTCTAAAAGTCTGAAATTGCTTTAAAATTGCATTCAGGATTCTCAACAGTATCATAATGTTTTCTTGAATTTCAAAACTTTGGTGCGTGCGCTTTTATTTTTCTCTCGCTGATACATATTATTTTCCTTAGCCTTGTTCCTATGTGGCAAGGCTTGTGTCACAGATGGATGCATGTTTACTGCTGTATTAACGCGAAACCGTGCCAGGATAAAGCTAGCAGCCGGTAGGATTCCGATGGTATACTGGAGGATTTCGTAGTCTTCCATAAAATATCCTACCCGGGATATTTGCTTGTCCTATTTTCGTATAATCAGAAACAATCTTGTTACTAAGATTTTCATTGGCAAACTAGGACGAATTATTACATAACCTGGATCAAATCGAAGTGCTTAAATATATATATAAACAAAACGTAGTGAACATGTCGTATACAATAGTGGACAAAAGTTTAAGACGACAATGCATACGTTTTATGGTATGCAAATATTGTTCATATACTTCTTTTTATCGTCATTATGGTAGAATACTATTTTATTTATTTATGGTAGTGTTACAATAATAATAATAATATTTATTTATCGATTATAGGAATATAATTACAATACTATGTACAATTGAACATTAGAACAGATAATGTTGGTGACTGGCCTGATAATTGAGTTTGGAGCCTAGGTGTAAGGGACACATACAAATAAAGTATGAGAAGTGTGCAGTTGCCTTTTATCTCACCAAGACAAACAATTGTTTTAAAAACTTCCACATGTAATTAATCAGTGTTATTTTCTAGTAAATACATAGTGTTGCAGATATGCAACAGAAGGTTTTTTAATAAATTACTACAAAAACACTATAAAAAAAGGTTTTTCTTTTATTTTTCCCTGCATTAGCTTGTACATGTCTATATAATACATTTGTTTCAAGGTGTAAGAAAGAACCATGCATTTAAGGATTAAGAAATTCTATCTAATAACTTTTTCAGTTTTAAAAGCGAACGGAAGCTGTCATAATATTGTAGTGTTACAATAATAATAATATTTATTTATCGATTATAGGAATATAATTACAAATTTTACTTAATTCAATTCTCTACACGGTATCACGTCTAATTCAACTCTACTCGGTATAACGTCCAATTCAACTCTGCTCTTTTCGACCAGAGAAAACTGTCGCTAACCCTTGGCCTTCCTCTCACCACGTACCCCGAAAAAATTCCTCAAGTATGACCATATTTGGGCATTTTTCGAGGTCCTCGCGCGTCGCCAAGGGTTTTCCTCAAGCAGATATGAACTCTCGCTGTTCTATTTTATCTTACGTTCTAAAATTAATTACGATACTACATTATTAATTAGTATAGAATACGAAATTTATTTATCGTGCTATTTCTTATTAATCAATTAATTTCTTTTCTTTGACCCTCTGGTCTTAAACTTTCGTCCGCTACTATATGTAGTTTAGATATTGCTTCTAGAAACGAGGCAAAATGACTTGTTCTATCTTGAGAGGCATTTGCATGAGATAAAACAGGAATTCAGTGGAACGTGTGAACCGTAGAAATGCACGAGCAAAACGAACCTCAACCACTATGGGTATATTAATCCGTAATGGCGGAACGATTAGTCAGACCTCCCCACGCACCGCTGACACTTGCACGCGCAACCTGCACATGATTAATAATCATAGCTGACCGTCGTTATTGGCGCAGACTATATCGTTATCTTCCACCCATTTGCTCGCACTTTTGAGCAGGCGGCACAAGCTTTGACACACCTGTCAGAAATTAACTCTTTGCGCTTAAAAGGATTGCTAGGCAACCGTTCTCTGATTTTTACAGCATCATATATCATATGTATCACTCAGAAAATCAAGTGACACGTGGTTTTGTATGTCTAGAAATATCCGGTTTAAAGGTTGGAATCAATCCTCAGCGATTTAACATGCGAAAAGAATGATTTAAATTTTTTATAAATTTTAATTGGATTTAATGGGAACGTGCTATGAAGTTCTAGGTTTTCGAACAGATTATGGTTTAGTGACATGTTGAATTCTTTCTTTCGACATAGATAATTCATTTAAAATATATTAAAGCGATGATATTCATTCTGTAGAGGGACGACAAATTAAACGATGCTTACGTATTGTCAGAAAATAAACTTGTTTTCTCCTTTCAGGCAAATATTCGAATTCCAATGCAATCCTTACGACTTTAAAAGTTAAACTATCATAGAAAAGTATTTTTCATTTCTTTTCCATGTCTTTAAAGTTATTATTCATTAATCTTGCCATGAGCGACGTAATTTTTAGTTCACTATTGAAAATATATATATATAGATTCTAAGTAAAATATCTTTGTGTTGTAAAACATCCATATAGCATGTTCCAATAAAGTTTTATGTATTTAAGCATATCTCGATAACTAGATAGCAGTGACATTCCTTCCTTCTGTCTATTGTTTAGCGAGATTCCGTCAATTGTTTCAATAAGATTTGTAGAAGTATCTCTACATTTTTGAGAGAAATTTTTATGCGGAGAAAAAAAATTCAATATAAAAGTAGTTCACTCTTAAAAGTATGAAAAAGTAGTTTAAGCAGACCAATTATGGAATAAGACAAGTACCATTACGGAGTAATCCAAGTATACTCAGAGAATGCAATTGTGTTATTTTCTACGCAATAATTAACAAAAAACTTGTTTACATATTATTTGTTTGCATAAATGTCCGACCTTACATTACATGCATTACTTGTTCCCATTGCGATTCAGCATTACGACGTAGTAAACGAAATGTAAAGTTATCTCGGTATTATCCGAGTGTTCCTATCAGAAAAAGAAAGCTTATATTTGTTGGACAGTGTAATTGAAGCCATATTATTCTAAACGTGTTATCTATCCGTTGCGACATAATAAAATGTCCTGCGAGTGCATGTAACAGGATTATGTACCGTTTGAACCTATGGAACATATTAAAAATTTCCTTCGAAACATTGAACACAATAATATTTGCAGAATATTCAAGTGAACAAACTACCTGTACAGTTCCAAAATAAGTTCATCAAGAGAACATGTTCGCAGCATGTAAACGAGTGACCTAGCATGCAGTTGAAAGATTATATTTCGCGAGGTGAACGCGATGCAACCCTCGTGATATTCGGTGTACAGTGACGACATGTGCGTCTCTGCAAAGGGACGGCAGAAAGGGATGAATTATTCGTTGTCTCTTGCACTCTGCACCCCCAGACACTGACACCGCGTTGTCCTGTCTACCGTGTCGACCCTCTGTCGCTGACACTGTCATCCATAACGTTTGCTAGCCTTCATTGATACACGCGGGTCCGCGCTTTTTCTACCAAGAGATACCGACATTCTTATCCTTTGTCAAAGTTTTACCAGCCCTCTGCGATTTGTTTCGTTCAAGCTTTCTGTGCTTTTGCAAGGGTGCACGTTTAATGGACACGCTGCTCTCAATAACAAAGAAGAAACGAAAGAGTTCATGGGGAAGGGTGAATTAAGTGGGAATTTCTATGATTATTTTTGTTACATTCAGGCGAGATAATGTTGATCCGCTTAATATAATAATGTGCTATTTCATATGCAGCTGACCAAGCGAAAATGTAATATTTAATTAAGAGTGTTCGAGCAGATAATTTATAGATGGGTACCGCAGTTCCACTGTATTTTATTTCTTTTTGTTCATTTAATTGTTGCTACTCAAACAAGCCTGTTCGTCGCAATAGTCATTCTTTCAACAGTCAATTCTTTCCAAATATTCTGCCGCTTACTAATAATTCATCCGTGTCGTTTGATCCCTAAGTCACTCCTACTTCTTGAACTCCAAATTTTCCTCACCTTATCTCATCCCTACTACTTCGTTTTACTGATCCTTAAAAGGACTACAACGAAACCCAAAAAGCAGACTTGTCATAGAACAGCCGTATCGTATAGTTGTATTAAATCTGATTAACCTGGCCGTACAAAAATCTTCTTTTAAAAATCCCCCGCTACCGGGAATGCAACATAATTTAGCTAGGCCATAAGATTGTTGTCAATGTAATTAGCCTTTTGACTAGTAAATATACCCGGTCGAAGTGCTACGGCGCTCTATTAGCAATTGTGTTGCTCTAAATGGGAAATCGGAAAAGTTGACAAACGCATATACGCGTTCATAATCCACGCGAGTAACTTTCGCCAAAGACGTATATGCACGCTCATAGTTCACACAAGTAGCTTTCGTCAGATGCATATACGCAGCCATAGCAATCAAAGGGTTAATGGATCGACGATTAAAGATATATAAATAGATACATGCTTCTCCTGTCTCACTGTATCACCGCTTTCACTCCATCAGATTGTACTGATTGTAAACCTAAGTAATATCGTTGTCACGAGAAATTGTTCTTTTATCAGCAAATCAGTCGTTTTCACATCTCGATTACTTTTACCACGTTCCTAGTGTAGGAATGCGATTGAGTGGGTACGATTCTAGGAAAATATGAAGAGAGCTTAAGTTGAGCAATAGCCGTGCGAACGTAGAATATTTGGATTAGAGTGTGTCCGAGGCGTGAAAGATGAGCACTTGAGACAACGTTGCGACTGAGGAATTTTGGGTGAACGTGACAGAATGCATCAAGTGAGAAAGGTTGACGATTAGAAAGAAAGGAAACGAGTGTTTGGAAGAATATATGACGGGAAGAATGCGAGCGCGCGGAACAAAGAGTGTGATTGTGAGAGAAGCAAGAACGTTGAAGTTGTTAAGTTGAAAAGTTGTAAGAATAGATAAAGTTCTAAGAACTTAACTTTGTTTCACCTACACCTGAAACCCTATCATCTCTCTAAATAAAATAAAATTCCTATACTAGTATACTCGATAACGATTAAATTTGACAAGGTATCTCCAGACGAAGAAGCTATTCCAAGGTATTCCACAATAGGGCCACGACTTCAGGCGATTCCTTTCATAGGAATAGCGAAAGGAGAGGAGTTAGGAAAACAAAGGAAGGCAGAGGTGTAGCTGGAGGGTGGGTGATTCGTGCGACGCGTTCCTGGGGGCCAGGAATATCTGAGCTCCCTGGCGCTAATTAATTGGTCCGTAAATTAGCAGGCAACAATGCTCAACCATCATGTAACCAGTGGATCACGGAATTGCCGGCACGCGTATGAAGGTAAGAATACGAGTGATGTATGCGGTATTTCGGCCAACCCCGTCCACTCACTGTTCCCATTGAATTTTCTCACACCATCCCAGACTTTTCAGACACCGCCCTGCTGTTTTTTAATTATCCTCGCTTGAGAATGTCAGGAACAACTATGAATCATTTGTATAAGTGTCGATAAAGTAGCACGCGAATAATATGTACCCGTATAAATTGAAAACGTGACAGCTAATGTTCTAATACTAAACCAGATGTGTACATATATGTACAGTCTGTTTATTAAGAGCGTTTACTAAGTCTGAAAAACAGAATTCTCTTCATAAAAGTTGTGTACGCTTCGCAATTATATTTAAAAAAAAAAACGCGCACATGTTTAATAATGCTTTTAGTGTATGACTTTTCTAACTCAAAGTTAGGTGTTGACATACACACTCATACGCAGAATTAACATTTCTCGATTGTGGTCTCGATTGCTTTGTCTTTCATTTCTATAGTTGCCCTCTTTGATCCTCAAGGGGGGAGTCATCGACATTCTTACTGTCCTTAAATCGTTGCACCCACTTATTAACAAATTCGCGGGACTTGTGCATATATTTTTCTGCGCTTCTAACACTCACGTTCGGCCCTTTTGAATGATAGCATAAGAAAACCGTTTCAAATCGGTTAGCATATACAGCACTCGTATCGAAAACGACTATACATCGCATTAACACCGTTGAAACCGAAGGATCCGAGCGAACGCGTGTCGAAAGAAACTGCAACTTTTAATACTAACAAGATCTCCCTCTCGTTAAGTAAAAAGTTTCGGAGTCTGGCTTTCTGACACGGAAGGCTCCTATAGGCACCTTGATATTTACAGTAGTGATTAGCTTCAGAATACAAAGAAATAAATAATATTGTTTGAATGTAGCGAAATTTAGTTTCTTCATTAGTGAAATATGTTTTCACAAAAATGAATCCCTACCCAAAATTTCACCCAAAGTTCTCGACGTACGGCGTAACTGAATTCCGACCGTATGGTACAACCGGTGCGTCTCAAAGTCTGCCGCAGTCAAAGGGTTAATAAACAGACTGTAAATACATAACCACGTTGAACAGTGAGCATAGTAACGCGCACAATTGTAGAGAACGCGTTAACTTGTAAATCATTAAAATTCTTAGCAAATATGTTTTTGGCATTGTTACGAATATTAATGTGCCAGTTACTTTATTCGGACTGTCTGAAAACAAACACAAAAATTGGATGCTTATCGACGGACGTTAGTCTTTAAACTTATTTTAATTAAACGTTCTTTAAAAGGTGGAGTGTAATAATCACAAGCGTACTGTAAACAAAGTGTGAATACCTAACATGTTATGATGTTATATGTGTTGTGTTTTATTGATGGAATGTAAAGTAATTCCAATAATACGATACACAAGACGCGGTAACCAAATACAATAGTAACAAAAGAAATTAGAACATGAGTTGATTACATACAATCTATGAAATATAACACGAGAATCCTAATATCACAGGACCATCATAGATGCCGCGATTATATACTAATTGATTGATTTTCAACATTTATGACAATCACGAAATGTGTTACTGAAAAGGCAACACCTAATTGTTTGCTATTAAGACATCTCATTAACCTTTATTTCAGATATACCAAGAACTGTTTGGTATAAGTACCTTTAACTTTGTTTCGATCGTTATTGTAACAATAATAATAATTTTTTCTGATAAATCGTTTGTTTTTTCAAGCAATTTATTTGTAGTGCCTGTTTAGAAATACGACAAAACGACGAAACGAGGCCCTGATGCGGCGTTCGTAACAACTTGACCGAAATGCAATTCGGACGTGAAATTTTTGAAACTGTCCCAACCCAACAGACAGGAAACGTTTTTCCAGTTCCTATTTCCCGGAAAATTCGCGAACCGCCAGAAATCATGCTTCTCGAAAGTTCAGCAGTTCTGAGGTTCGCAGCGGTTACAAATTGAAAAGTGAACCAAAACAAAACGTGCAGTAAATGAACCGAGGAACCGGAATAATTTTCCAGTCCGCTTATGAAGAATGCCTACAGCGAACCAGCGAGAAAGAATAAATAGGTTGAAAAGAACAGATCGGGAAGAGGATGCCGTAGATTAAGTTACGTCTACATTATGTAACAAAACACTGTCATATGACATTTCAGCATAACTTGTTACTAGGACTCGAAAACCATCGTCTACACTAGTAACAAAACATGACTTGTCAGAAAATAGAAGGCAGAAATGTCGTATGACGTTTTTTCTGTCATATGCCAAGTTATACGCTACCCATAAAGTGTCTGTAAATTCTGAAAGATCAAAGAGGGTCAGGTCATGTGGTAAGCTGCTTGCAACAAACCGACGAAAAGCGTTGGGTAGAACTGTTTAACTCGATGCCCTTCTCTTTCAACTCCTCGTTGTCTTTTGCTGTCCGCTACTCTTTGAATTTTCGATCGATTCTCATATATTTATCAATCAGGGCTGTTCATTTTCCTAATCACCATCTCTTTCTTGCGCCCTCAGCGCATTTCTTTTCGGTACAGTGAAACGATTAGGTAAAAGAGTTAGGTGCTATATCGCGTAAATCTAGCAATGCAGCAGAATTTCCAACGAGAGTAGTGGTCGCTGGGCCTTGCACCGAATTCCTTTATAAGGAAATTCTTGATTTATGACACCCGCGATTCGCTATTCGAAAAACTACCCGAAGAAACGTAAAAGTGAAAATATATTTAAAAAGATTTCCTCAAAAGTATCATCTTGGAATGATGGGTTTCTTTTATAAATATTGTACCCGATCTTATTTAGTAATTATTCGAAATCGGAATTTTTCATTCTTGCGAAGTTTTTCAAATTTTCGTCGCTTCGATATTCTCCCGTCAATGGGTCTCTGTCATTCTTTTCAGGATCCATTAAAAGATCATATTGTATTCTAGCTTCTAATGTTCTCCGTATCCAAATCTCCGTTCCTGTCTAGACGATTATGTCTTTTCGATAAAATCACACAGCGCGCTGCTACTAGAACTACATCCATCTACTCTTGACGACACGGTGAATACCGATTACTGTACGCCAAGCAGTAAGTTTGCTTGTCATATGACAAAAAAATGTTATATGACATTTCTGTGTTTTATTTTCTGACAAGTCACATGACATGTTTTGTTACACAGTGTAGAAGCAGCTTTAGTCGGCTGAAAAAAACGCCCATGTGCTTTTCATGAGATCTTTTGTCACAGTTGTCGCTCTTTTCCAGCTTGCATCCTCTCTGTATACCTGTGACAGCAGCCAGATCGTAAAGGAACACGAATTGAGTACACCTGTTGCAACTCTCTGTAGTGAGTAATGTACAATACGAGACACGAATAGAGATGTTATTTAGAAGGGTAAAAGTTCTGATTTTGTGTAAAGTTAAGAGGCAGTTTGCAAGTAGAGATGTTTAAGGCAGGACACTACTCTTTGATAGTTCAAAAGATTTGAAATTTTGTTTCTTTGATTTTCTTAAGGTTTCAAGTGCGTAAAATGTTAATGTCAAAGCGGTTTTCGAGGTTCGAATATTTGGCGAAGTTGCAGAGATATTCAACTTGATCAATTCACACCAAGTCAGAAGATTTTTCCTTGTGCCCATAAATTATTGTTTAATTTTTAATGAAAAGGACAGACTTCCTACTTAGAACATTATACTTCTCACATCTTACGACACAGCAAAATACGTATTTGCTCAATGGTTGCTAAAGCAATAAAAAAGAAACTCGTAGAAACACGGGTTCAGTTTCATCTCACTTGTTACATGTAATTAGAGGATAGATCGCGCGATTAGTATCGATTGGCTGTATACACTGCCGACCAAAAGTTTTGAATCGTTGTTTGAATTGCAACCACATCAAATCTCCTCTAACAATTTATCGTTCTTTTGAAATTAATATTGTTAATTTTAACAACAGTTTCCTTTCTGTTGGTAGACTTTTCATGTAAGAGCTTTCTGAGATCCTGCCACACTAAAATCGTTTTCGTTAAAATTCCAATTTTTTTTAACACCTTTGGGTGATTACAAACTTTTACTTGTACTATATATACAGGGTGTTCGGACAGCCCTGGGCTTAAATTGAAAGAGTAACTCCCTGAGACATTCTAAGACGAAAATAAAGAGTAACGATTTTGC